>OY755046.1:37881296-38222833 GCA_963576565.1 Aspidapion aeneum | reverse complement strand
TCAATTAATCGAGCTACTTAGCCGAGGTGGATTCGAATTGCGTAAATGGGCGAGCAATTGTCCCGAGTTACTATCCGATCTTCCTGAGTCACACATTTCGATGAAGGCTCTTTCTCTCGATTTAGATGCTGAAAATTCAACTTTGAAAATTCTCGGTTTAAATTGGAACCCTCATACTGATGAATTTTTTTATACTTTCGACTGTTCTCTCCAAACATGCACTAAAAGAACAATTTTAAGTAATTTGGCCCGCATTTACGACCCTCTGTCTTTTTTGGCGCCAATAGTTTTAATTTTAAAATTAATTGTTCAATACTGCTGGGCAGAAGACTTAAACTGGGACGACCCTGTCAGTCCGGAAATTGTTTTTAAATGGGAAAAATTTAAAAATGAATTAAAGTTTTTGCATTCTGTTAAAATTCCTCGTCAAATAATTTTGCCTAATGCTAGTCAAATCCAGCTAGTAGGATTTTGCGATAGTTCAGAACGGGCCTATTGTGCTGTCGCTTATATTCGAATTTTTTATTCTGATGGAAACATTAAAGTTTTTTTTGTTTGTAGTAAATCTAGAGTCGCACCGTTGCGTCGTAAACTAACTTTACCAAGACTAGAGCTTTTAGGAGCTGTTTTGTTGGCTAAATTAATGGATTTTTTACTAGAAACGTTCTCGGAAAAAATTAAATTTGATAAAATTCTTGCTTTTACTGATAGCACAGTGACCTTATCTTGGATTCAGGGATCTCCTCACAAATTTAAAACATTTGTTTCGAATAGAACTGCCTATATACAAGGAAGAATTAGCCCTGAGTTTTGGCATTATGTTCCTACTGAACAAAATCCTGCTGACTGCGGTACTAGGGAAATGTATCCCTCTGATTTACAAAGATTTTATTTTTGGTTAGAAGGGCCTTCTTTTCTAAACCAACCTACAAATACTTGGGATTTTATGACAGTTACTTACGATGGGAATGCAGTTTTGGAAGAACAGCGAAAAAATATTTTTAACGTTTTTACTTGCGAACAAACAGTTGAATATTATGTAAACAACTTGTTTGAAAAATACAGTTCTCTTTTTAAAATTAAGAGAATAGTTGCTTACTTTTTGCGAGGGTTACAAAAGTTTAAAAATCCCTCATACAATTTTGCTACTGATTACCTTACAAATCAGGATTACTACAAAAGCTTACTTTTTATTTCGAAATGCGTACAATCTTTTTCTTTCCAAAAAGAAATTGAATTACTAAAAGATAAGAAACAGCTTCCAAAAGCTTTTCAAAAATTATGTCCATTTTTGCATAATGAAAGCTACGATTTGCTTCGTGTTGGAGGCCGTTTATGCCATTCAAATTTATCATACGATAAAAAATTTCCAATTCTTTTGCCTTCTAGTGCAAAATTCACTGAATTACTGATTTTAGATTTGCATCGCAGCAATCTTCATTGTGGTATACAGACCACAACTTTTTTACTAATGCAAAACTTCTGGGTATTGTCTGCTAAAAAGGTAGTGAGAAAAGTTTTAAGTTCTTGCCATACTTGCTGGAAAACTAAACCTAACTCCCTTCAACCCCCTATGGGTAACCTACCGAAATTTAGAGTTTCCGAAGCAAAGGTGTTCGAAAATGTAGGTATAGATTTTTGTGGTCCGTTCACGATTACTCTTGGTCGGACCAGAGGTGCAAAAACCATGAAAGCATATGTCTGTTTATTTATCTGTTGCGCTGTTAAAGCCGTGCATTTAGAGTTAGTCTCTGATATGACATCAGAAGCCTTTCTGGCTGCTCTGCGCCGCTTCATAGCTAGAAGAGGACTATGCTCAAAGATCTCTTCAGACTGCGGGACCAACTTCGTGGCCTCTGAAAAATACTTGCGACAAATTTTTTCTGATTGCGTGAAGGGGGAAGGTATAGTTTGGTCTTTTAACCCACCTGCTGCTCCCCACATGGGAGGCATTTGGGAATCAAACATTAAATCTTTAAAGACTCATCTTCACAGGGTAGTTGGAAATCAAATACTCACCTATGAGGAATTAAATACGGTTTTAACCCAAGTTGAAGCCATAATGAACTCACGTCCTTTATGTGCCTTAAGCACCGATCCTACTGATCTGGCGGTCTTGACTCCTAATAATTTTTTAAATTTGAGGCCTCCAGGTACAATACCCGATCCAAACTACTGCGATATTGCGTTAAACAGGCTGTCCAGGTGGCAACTGTTGCAAAGAATGCACCGCGATTTTTGGATTCGCTGGCATCGCGAATATTTGCACACTTTGCAACAGCGAGCCAAATGGCACCAACCTCTTGCTTCCATTGATATTGGTACTATGGTACTGATCAAAGATGAAAATTCCACTCCATTGGATTGGCCCCTAGGCCGCATTGAAGACCTTATTAAAGGTTCTGATAATGTTCCACGGGTTGCTATTGTAAAGACTACTAAAGGTACCTACAAACGGCCTTTGGTAAAACTATGCGCCCTGCCTACAAATTAAACTCTCTGAAATGCCCCTGGGCATTCTCAGGGGGGTGGGAAATGGTTCGTCCCGCCTTCCTTTTTGTAAATATGTTCTTTTTACTATAATTTACCAAATTGGTTCGAATTAGGCTATTTGGTGATTCACTAGAGCATTTTCTATTTTTTGTTTATTTAGTATTAATTAACTAATTAAGTACTTAAAATTACTGGGTTATTTGCATTTGAAACTCCCGCGGTTTTAGAGGCAAATATTACAATTTGCTATAATCAATTTACTTTACATAAAATGCATTTTGAATTACTAAGGTTCCTAGTTCCTTTAATATGGACCTTCGTAATCTCATTCCCTCCTACTTATTCCCTTTTCTCCTACGCCTATGGATTAACGACGCCACTGGGCGCCATGTGGGAGAATGAACGCAGCAGCGATACCTGCTGCCGGACCACAGAGAGAACCGTTTCGCCTTCGAACGATAATACACGCGTGTTAGCGACTCTCCTACCACATGAATGTGGGTGCAAAGAATACGGTTAAACAGCGTGTCCTCCCATGAGTTCCGCTTCCTGTATAAAAATGGTAAGTGAAAATGCATTATTTTTACCTTACATACATTTGTTTATTGCTACACTAACCTAGAAGGTAAACTAGACCATTTCAGAATCCCTTGTACCAGCTTAGCCTATGACCTTATTCCCTTAAAATTACAGTCCACATCTGACACCGTTAAATTCCAGACAACTCTCCTATCTGGACCACCAGGGAACCCCATTATTCGTATATTCGTTTCATTAAACTAAACATATCCAGTCAATTAATCTGATTGATAACATGCGAGCAGACAGTATAATGTAATAAATTGGTAAAGAAAAATTTTTAAGTCACAAGCTTTTATAAAATGCACTAAAAATTAAAAAATAATTTTCTAACATTCTAATATTATCATAATAATAAAAGCGATGGCCGACTGATGGAAATCTTGATGATGTTAGCACGATAAGATATCCGTATCAATTAAATATCACTATTTGCAAGAATCAATCTAGCAGAAAAATGCAGAGGTACTAAACCCACCCAACCTGACCTAAGATGCCCCAGCAGTTCTCTGATATAGGTATAGCAATGGCATAACATTGCGGCACATCAAACATATCTTTGATGACCTGCTACGTTGAATATTCTTTAAGTGTTTAGATCACAACTTTAGATTAACTTATGCTTTGATTTGCGGCCATCGCTTTTATTATTATGATTATATTAGAATGTTAGAAAATTATTTTTTAATTTTTAGTACATTTTATAAAAGCTTGTGATTTAAAAAAAAAAATTACCAATTTATTTTCTACTTTTTAGTCTCAGCTATCTATTTATTCAATAACAGAACAGAAGAGTTTATTCTAGATTATAATGAAATCGCTGATCGTGAGTTGTTTGGAAACTCATTTTTCTATTGGGGGAAGGAGAGGGTGGTGGTAGAGGTAGAAATATATTTTTTGTTTAAGCTGTATTGCCATCGGACCTTTATGCATATACCAAATTTTATAAAAGTCATTTGAAGTGAAGTGTGTCAAAAACGCATTTTTTATGGAAGAGGGTGGGGGATAGGGGTTGGAGGACATTTTTTCATTATTGTTGTATTGTCATCGGACCACTATATGCATACCAAATTTCATCCAAATCGGATAATGGGAAGTGTGTTAAAAACTAATTTTTCTATGAAAGGGGGTGGGGGTAGGGGTGGGAGGATATTTTTTTCTTAATATTGTATTGTCATCGGATCACTATACGTATAAAAAATTTCATCCAAATCGGATAACGGGATGTGCGTCAAAAACAAATTTTTCTATGGAAGGGGGTGGGGGTAGGGGTGGGAGGATATTTTTTTCTTATTGTTGTATTATTATCGGACCACTATCTGTATACCAAATTTTATCCAAGTCGGATAACGGGAAGTGTGTCACAAACACATTTTTCTATAGAAGAGGTGGGGGTAGGGGTGGGTGGATATTTTTCTTAATGTTTTATTGTCATGGGATCACTATGTGTGTACCAAATTTCATCCAAATCGGATAATGGGAAGAGTGTCAAAAACGCTTCACAAGATTTGATAGTTAGATAGTTAGACAGAACATCTGAAGTTAAATAAAAGCTTGTAAAAAGGGATGAATCACGGCAGTGAGTTGATCCGGTGCTATATCTATCTATATCTTTGTATTACTTAAAACCCATAACAACTGTTACCATGGGGATTTCACTGTTTATTGAGTGTTCTTATGTTTAACTATTTACTTTATATAAAAAAAATTATATATATATTTTTTTTAAAACATGAGCAAAATCTCAAAAAACAGAGCGACAAGTTTATGCATTGAAAAGAATCTTGCGTCAAAATTAGTATTCTACCCAAAAAAACACCTACAAAAGTGTTATGGCTTATGACAGAAACTATTCAAAATGACGGACTTTCTTATTTATATACCGATTTACGTGAAACTTGAAATTTTTCTGTGCTTATACTCGCTCAATAAAAATTTTGACTGAAACTTAATAAATTCGAAATGGCAGATCTAAAATGGCGGTTTTTCTATTTGTTGATATTTAAAATTTGGAACTTTATGGTGTTTTAGGCCGCTAATTAAGATTTTTGACTCAAACATAAATAAAACCAAAATGGCGGACTTTTCAATTTATGAACCGATATGTATCAAATACAGAAGTTTGGGCTGTTTAAGATCACAGAATATTTATTTCAAACTACTTGCCTATTTATAAGGCGATATGTATCAAATACGGAACTTTATAGTGTTTAGGGTCGCTTGTTATGATTATAATCTCAAACCTAAAAAAACCAAAAATTATAGATCCAAAATGGCGATTTTTCTATTGATGAACCGATAAATATCAAACTTGAAAACATTCAAAACGGCAGACCCAAAATGACCGACTTTTTCATTTATAAACCGTTATTTATCAAAAACTTTGGAATGTTTATAGCTTTTAGTTTTAAGAAAATAATCGGCAGCTAATTTAACATGGCGGACAATGCTGTTTAATAACTTGGTAGTTGTGTATATCTATAAAACAAAACAAGGTACAAAATAAATCCAAAAGACTAATTTGTGCTTGTAGTTATTTAACCAAAAAAATAAAAAATACCGAAATTGGAAAATATTTAGTAAGGCACAATTTTTTTCCCAAAAATATTGGTTACGATTTATTTTGGCACGTCACTGAACTTAATTATTTTAATCTAAATAGTGCCAAATTCGCCTCTTGGCACTACAAATAGCACTGCGAAATTTCAACGAAGTTAACTAAACGATTAGGTATTAAGATTGTTTTTCTTTTATTTTGACACCCTCAAAAATAAAAGCCCAAATGCATTATGTTCATGTTTTTAAGTAAAAGCTTTTCTTTAAGTTACTTAGAGAAGCAACACATACTTTAAGAATACCCTGTTACGTATATATTAGTCTTATTTTTGAACAACCCCTTATCTTTATTTTTCGTCTTGTCTGAATCCGGACCTGTGCATTCTTACACAGTTGTTTTCTTGATGACAATTGACACAGTCGAAAATTCTCTCAAAAACAATGTTATAGACTGTAGCAGCCCCCACCACTAAGATAACCGACTAGTCATGTACAAGCTAAACATATCAGGACAGCTAAAATTATAGTGAATATCCAAACAGTGTTACTACTCGACTTGCTATGAAAGTATTTAACTAAAACACTGGCCTCATGTAAACCTTTGTTTTAACTTGACTTGATTTTGCAAACTCTACTAATTAACTAAACTATGTAAACAGTCGATCGGCTTAAAACCCACTCAACTAAATTGCTTTACTGTACTTAACAACCTGACTGCATGTGAACCCGCCTTTAAAATAGGTATACGGAATCTATTCAGAACCTTTTACAGAGCAGTGTTTTATACATTTTTTAAACTAGAAAAATACCCTACTATCTCGTTTATTAATGACTTTAAGACATTGGGATGCAAAATTTAAAAATATGGGGATAAAAGAAAGTTCCAATAAGCTCAATTTGTTTATTTTGCTGTTAACAGCTACCAATTTTTTTAATAAACGAGACGATGTATAGCGTGTCCCATTTTCGATGGGATTAAATGGAAAACTCTGTTATTATTAAAGATATCGATTTTTTGATTGCACCTTACTGTGCTGTTTTTTTTTTGCCCTTATAAATGGTGATCAGAATTTTGCCATACCCTCTAGTTTCGCTAATACAGGGAGTTTTTGAAGAAATTGTATGTATAATACCTTATATCTCGCTTATTTTGCAAAATATTTTTATTCTGTAAAAACTTTTTTGTGGCCATTTATTTAGAAGACTTTGTCAATTTATACAAATATTGTTTAGTTTTTGAGATATGTCATTTATCATTAAAAAAAAATATATAAACCTGGATTTTTTTAATTACTATTTTGATTGGTTTCATGCTATTATTATCACAAAATAATAAAACTTTAAACATTTTTTGTTTTAAGGTAAAAATAAATATATTTAAAATTTAGTCCTGACCTGGAAATTTCCAACATAAATATAAATTAAAAATTGCTAGTTAAACGATCTTTAGTTTAAGTGTTTTCGATACTTGGTAAATTAAAATGGTTTTACGTTAATTTAAAGATTTGTTTGATTCAAAGTCCACGACAAATACAAAAAAATAACGAATTACAAAAAATAGTATCTAATTTTTCTTCAATGATATAATTAATGTTCAAACTGATTGCCAGTATGTGTAAGACATTGTTGGCGTTTTTGAGTATTTTTTCTTAACGCATTTTGCATAAAATTATTTCTGCCGTTTTAATATTGGGATTTTGTTGCTCAAATAAAGCAGTCAAACATATCACTTTTTTCAAAATCTGGATATGGTTGATTTTTAGGCATTTTAGAATAATTTTAAGTGAGCCATTCACAAAAATGAAAAGTAAAGCGACAATTTTGATTGCACGCTTTTGTTTTTCCATGTTTAAGTAAATTTCATTAGTTGCTGTGCTTGTAACGTCTTAACGTTTTGTATTTTTATTTATAAATCGTTAATTAACGTTCCAAAACAGATAAACTAAAAATCGTTCAACTAGTGTGTCTTGCATTTTTTAATTTATATTTACGTTGAAAATTTCCAGGTTCGGTATAAAAGTTTTTTAAAAATATTAAATATAATTTTTTTAACCTTAAATCAAAAAAATATTGAAGTTTTATAATTTTAAGATAATAATAGCAGAAAACCAATTAAAATAGTGATTAAAAAAATCCAGGTCCATACTTAAATTTTTATGATAAATACCATACCTCAAAAACTAAACAATATTTTAAAAATGGACAACGTCATTATTTTTCTCTAAAAAAGTTGCCATAAAAAGGTTTTTATAGAGTAAAAATATCTTGCAAAATAAGCAAGATACAAAGAATTATTAAAAATGCAATTTTTTTAAAAACTCCCTATATTAGCGAAACCACGGTGTATAGCAAAAATCTGATTACACCATTTTTGAGGGCTCAAAAAAAGAGCACGGTAAGGTGTAATCAGAAAATCGATATCTTTAATAACAACCGAGTTTCCCATTTAATCCCATCGAAAATGGGACTACAGCAACTACCTAACTCTAAAAAATAAACTTTAAAAAACATAAATTTTATTTTATAAAAAGTGATATAAACAAAAGAAACCTAAAATATTTAACACTTTTATCAACTAGAGGTAACAAATATTTATATTTAGCATGATAATAGGGTATTTGACAAATTTTAGAAAAGAGTTTAGAATGATACATAGATTCCTAATTTGCTATGCAAAATTGTTAAAATAGTATATTTTATCATGGAACACATTTAAAATCAAGTTTTCTAATTTCCGATTTGAATTTGCCGCTAAAACGCTCATTTCTAGCATGGCGTTGCAATGACTCACAGCGCAGTAAACTCGCAGATAGATACACGGCATTTAAGTGTTTAATTGGTTTTGGTCTGTGTTTTTATTGTTTTTATGTGAAAAAATGTCCTATAAGTGGTGTGAGTGTTCGAATACTAGCATAAAAACACCTAAAAAACTATTTATTTATGTGACTACAGCAGTAAAATAACGGAATAAGTGGCTAGAACTTGTTCGAAGAGACCCAAGGGCCTTATCTAATACATATTCACTTTACATTTGTGAAGATCACTTGGATGTGAGTATAACTAAATTGTTTCTCTTAATTTTTCTCACGTTGTCTATAATATATATAACTATTTCGTAAATGACGATGAAATTTTTGAGGTTATGTTTATTATAAGGGGTGAACAACTATAATAGGCAGAAAGGCAAATTTTTAGGCGGTGCTAGGCAGTTATTAGCCAGGACTATGGAGTACCTCTAAATGCAGGATTAGGCAGTGCACATGCAGGCTAAATGTAGGACTGAGCAGTGCATATAGTGGCGCCCGCGAGAGTCTCGTTTTTGAGAGTCTCGCATGGTCTGGATCATGCGAGACTCTCAAAAACGAGACTCTCGCGGGCACCACTAAGTGCATATACAAGACCAGGCAGTGCATAGGCAGGACTAGGCGGTACCTACGACGGACTATGCAGTACTTCAAGTATTGCTGGTTGTTGTATACTTTTTGCCTACCTGTCCCTCCCTCGGTTTATTACATGATTTTTATTTTTGTTTTTTTTTTCAGATAATGAATCTATTGTGAGTGGCATATTAAACAAAAAAGCAAAACATATAGCTTAACCTCAAAATCTAAATGAGTAAAAGTAGGCGAAGAATATCGTAAAAAAACTTTCAGCTATATACGAAACAACTCATCAGATACTTACATCAACATTTTAACGTTTCTAAATTCCATAGAACAAAAATCACTGTTGTTGACAAAGAAGTCTGCCACTATAAAGAAGTTCAGCATTGGCAAGTTGGAGCTATCGGCTTTGGAGAATCCGTTTTCCATTGAAAATGTTTTTTATAAGCAAAACACAAAATAAAATCTAATTTAGGACGATAATTCGCACTTTAAACCAAAGAAAACATTACCTTCCATAAGAAAATATCTCAGAAAATAAGTTCGTTCGAGGCGTTTACTGTTTTGTGACGTCACTTGCAGCTGATTGGTAGACCGCCTGTTTTGAATCACGTGGCTAATTGTTTTAATTCAATGAATTTATTTATTTAAAAGAACTATAAATTTGAGAAAAAATTAAACAAAAAAGTTTGTTTTTAGCATTCCCAAGACCTAAAGAGATATCAAAAAATAAATATATATTTATTTTTTACTACTGTCAAACACTCTATTGATGTCACTCACTGCTGACAACATAAATTATTTTAGTGAAACACCAAGGAACTAGCATAATCAAAAAATGTGGGTGAAGTGCCTTTGATAGGTTTATCGCAAGGTCTTTATACTTTTACACAAGTTATCTACATAATTTCAAAGGTCATTGAATCTGACTAGCTAACGGTAATCCTGATTAAAAAATCTACGTCACTGGTTGCCTTAAACCATTTATTTTAACAGCAGCTACAGTCGTCCAGTCCTAATTCAGTAGGCAACCTGTGTAAAATTATAAATACCTTGGGTTTGTCGCATCTTTATTTCTTTAAAATATGTCATACATAAAGGGTCTCGAACTCACACTACTATAGTCATAATAGACTGGTGAGCTAATAAAGATGGACATTTTGTTTTTGGAAAAAAATATATAAGAATAATAACTAATTTTTACAGAAAGTTAGTGTGTTTCATAGCTATGCTGGGATTCTTGTCTTTGTGTTTATTGTTGACCATGTACCTAAAATCTTGTATTTGTTCGAAAAATTTGTGCCTATTTACTAAAATCTACATGTTAACCCATTAATTTAAAGGGTAAATTATTAAAATACATATCCATATTAGCAGGTATTAAAAAAACTTAATTGACGTAAAAAATTATAATAGAAAGAAAAAATCTGTAAAAATAATTAAAAAAAAAATACAAAAATGAAAATAATAATAAAAAATAGAAATAACAAATAAAATAGATGGAAAACTAATGGAATAAAAACAATCTTATTCATTTTATATACTTATAATATTTTTGTATGCTATATTGTGTTCTTACACCATTAAACATCTTTATTGTGTTTGTTTATAGCTTGAAAAAGACGGAAACCGTCCGACTGACCGTCGAAACGTTGCCAGAAAATAAAAAAATAAATATAAATCTCGAATTGTTTTTTTTTCCGATACCCCTTCCTCACTTTAAAATCAGACGTCAACTTAATGAAAATTATTATATTCAACCTTGGCTAGCAGATGAAATTTAAAAAAGAAGGAGTACTTATTGGCTTTATTGTTGACACTTGATGGACCTTTTAATGGATCTTATAAACAATACATGCAATTCAATTAAAATCGTAACGTTTTTTTAATTAAAAAATATAAGCTTCATAATACGGTATCGTTCTGGATAAAAATCCTTTACAAATGAAAGACAGACAATACTCCTCATAAAATTTTAGACGCGTTCCTTTGGCTAGTTTTATTTTACGGATGATTCCTTCTTTATAAATTGGGAGCACGTAAAACAGTATAGAACCCCATCATTTTCAATTTATTAGGCCCTAAGCTCGCGATAACAACTTTTACTATAAGAGTCACTACAACTGAGATTTAATAAATCTTGTATGTATGACATATTTAAAAGAAAAGAGACGCGACAAACTTTTCATAGGAACATAATTTCGTACATCCATTGTCTTGAATTATTTTAAACACGACGTTTTGGTTAGTACCCACTAAGCACAAAATCGTAAAAAACGTTAAATAAATGTTGCTGCGAGTTCATACGAGTCGGTAGCAGATACGCTTTGTGCAATTTTCGTTATAATATTTACCTTTTGTAAAAACACACATGGTAAATTAAAAGCACAGTTATTAATAATGATAGTGAATACATATTTGGATAGGAATATACACCAGTTGTGTGGAAAAGATGGTATAGTTAAAGAACAACAAATTTGTATGCAGTGTTTTAAATGAAGCATCACAAAATTAGGTAAGAAAAGTGAAAAGAAGTAAAAAAATTGTTTTGTATGGAATATCGCATACCTAACGTTACCGATAATCAAACAGGGAATGCGACAACTCACCGCGGACGATTAGCCGCCTGACTTTAAGCCGCGTATTCATTTGAGGCAGAATTCGCAAGCCTCGCAGTGGGACCAAACGAATGCTTCGTTTGCATTCATGCTAAAGTGAATACGCGCCTTGAAATTGTTTGCCTTGTACTCACTTGAGCATGAATTGTTTGGCCCCGTAGCGAGGCACTTACTACAAAATTATTGTTTACATAGAATTTTAAATTTTATTTTCAGAAGCTACGGATCCGAATTTCCTTTACTTAGTGTCGAGTTCACAAAAACCTCAACAGACTGTTGCTGCCCTGCGTTTTCAAAATAGAAAAATTTTATTTACATAATTTGAGTTAACTTCTCTTTAGAGATATTTGAAAAAAATATATTTCTTCATTTATTTTTCAATGTTAGAAAAACATTTCTTTTCCACTGTTATAAATCAATATTTTCTAACGTTCGAAAAACACTTAAAAAAAACGTTATAAAAACATAAGATTATTTTTCTAACGACAGAAAATGGGTTATTAAGCTTCTTTTTCACTATGAATATGACGTTAGAACTAACATCCAACCTAACGTTATGTTTTTAAATTAAACATTAATTTGACATTATTAAAATGTTTTTATGTTTAGTGGGTCACTACAACTGAGATTTAATAAACCCTGTATGTATGACATATTTAAATAAAATCGAGACGCGACAAACTTTTCATAGAAACATAATTTGGGACATTCATTGCCTTTATTTATTTTAAACCGTTTCGGTTAGTAAGTATCTCGAACCGTTTCCAAGTGTAAACTAAAACAATCCAGGACTACTAATACTACATGCTGTGCAGTCAGGTGTAACGGCCCGCCCCTTTTTTGATCCTAAGACGTTTGTTTTTTAAGAAGTGGTTTCCATATGTTTCGCATGTCCGTGCTTGGTTGACTGAAAACTTCTTAATTCTGCATTATAAATGCAGCTTCAATAAACTTTCGTATTCGCCAGTGCGGCTCCTTATGCAAAACTTTAGTTTCGGAATATTAAATACTGTGATCATTTGACCAGCAAGCGTGATAGGGATCTCCTTGCGAGTGCGCATAACCGAAGAAAAAACATGCATGATCCGCTAAACCGGATTTTTCAATATCCCCTAATTGGGTACTTTTTAGATGTTTATTTACTCTAACCTGAAGAGGGCGTTATTTTTCACCTACATATGATTTACCACATTCACATGGGATTTGATAAATACATTCCTTATTATTTGAGGGATTTTCCGGTTTTGTTTTACGTACAAAACTCCTTATCGTATTTCGCGATGAAAATACTGTTTTAATATTATAGTATTTGGCTATTCATCTTATGTTTTCTAAAATCTCTTAAACATACGGAATGTTGAAAACTGGCTACCATTGGTTTGTTCTTAATTTTAGAAATCGTTGAGTTTATTAATTTCTCCGAATAACCATTCTGTTGTAAGTCCTTTTAAATGTTGTAGATTTCTGTGGTTAACTCTTCATTATTACTAGAAATATTTATGGCTCTTAAATGTAAACTTCTTATTACTCCTTACTTTGTAGCAAAAGAATGATTAGACTTAAAATTTACGTACTGTCTTTTGTGTGTTTAGTTTTCGTATATCAGTGATTAGAATATTTCTGTCTATTCGTTTGACAATAACATCCAAAAAACGTAAGGCCGAATCTTTTTCAATGTCCATTGTGCATTTGATTGTTGGTCCAATACCGTTTAGATGGTGTAGAAAATTTTGCAGTTCGTTGTCATAGTTATGGCTGGACTCTTGCTGTGTTGATCGCATGGTCGAACCGCTTCATGTAGATGTTTGCTACCACTCGCAAAAGAGACCCATTGGGAGTCCATCATTTTGCACGTAAAACTTATCTTTTACTTGAAAGTAAGAGTTACGGAGACAGAGCTCCAATAGATCCATCACCCCACCCCCTCTACCGATAGCGTTACTTTCTCATGAAGTGTATTATCAGTGGGGGAAAAAGGTTTTATAAAAAAATGAAAATTTGCCAAATAAATACTTAACTATAATTGTGAAAAATATATTATTTCCTTTTTTCGATACAAGTTGATGAGATACAGTCATAACCTACAGTAATATACAGGGTGTCTCTAAAAGGATGTACAAAATCTTAGCACATATTCCTGAGGTCAAAATAAGTTGATATAAAGCAACTTACTTCGTCCGAAATTGCTCCGTTTCAGAGATACAGGGTGAATTTAAAAAATAATTTAAAAATTTCATGAGCGAAATTGCCGAAAACAGCAAACTTGAATAAAGCTTTGAGAACAATAGTCAGTAGAAAACTGGCCGTTGCTATGACATTTTGCCAGTGTAAAACACTCTAATGAAATAGTCATTCAAAATAATTTCAGTATTCCGTTGCGGCATCGAACAATAAAAACGGAAATATCTCGACAACGACTTTACTTTAGCGCATGTCAACAAGAGTACCTTTTTGGCTTAAAAAGATTAATAAAAATATTTTCTTATTAAAAAAGTTAAAGTTACACTGAGAAAAAAATCATAGTCATTTTAAACTATAAAAAAGGCCTTGTGAAGCGCCCTCTAACGGCCACAGTGAAAAGGAATCCATATTTAGGTTTCGCATCCCAAAAAACCCCCGAAGTACCAATTTTTAAAGTAATGCGTTGAGAAATGTTCATAAATTTTAAGACAATCGATTTTTAATTTTAAATTTACACCTGTATCTCTGAAACGAAGCAATTTCGGACTAAGGTAAGTTGCTTTAAATCGACTTAATTTGACCTCAGGAATATGTGCTAAAATTTTGTACAGACCCTTTAAAGACACAGAAAATATTTTTTTATTTTTTTTATTAATTTTGCCTTAGTTATTAAAAAATATATCAATGATATTTTATTAATATGTCTCCGTAGAATTTTTATTAACCAAAAATATCAAGAAAAATATTGCGTTTAATATGGCATTATAAAAGCTTGTTCTAAAAATTGTTTTTCACTGAAGAAATTGACCGCATAGTTTTTTTATTATATTTTTATCTTTACTTATTGTTTTAATACACGACTTTTAAAAAAGTTATTTCAAAAAAGTGTGACTTTTGGTCCAGAACCACTGTTGCCCTAAATGGAAACTTTAATAAGCTTACTTTAGTTTAAAGGGATTCCCAAACCAACTAAAAATTACATTATTTAAGTTGTGTTCGTAGACTTTTTCTAGATTTTGCCTCACAAATACCAAGCATTCTTAAAAACGTCAAAATACTAGATTAGTTACCTCTGCAAGTGTTGAAACAAGATAGAGTTAGAGACCCTCTTAGCATCAGAGACTGAGCAAACGAAACTCTTCTAGTGAGAGCCTAGCTGTATAGCCATCTGTCTGGCAGAGTAAAGAACAAAAATAAATCTCGTTAAATTTTACCGCAAGAGCAGTTTTATGAGATGTAGAGTAGGCAACTAGGATAACGGGCCTCAAGAGTTTGCCAAGAGGAGCGCAAAAAGATTTAATGCATAAATGAATAAAAAGTTTTGGACAGAAAATGTCCCATGCAGGCTAGCCTACTGGACTCAATGTTCCTAATTACTTTTTAAGCCCTAATGAATCTTAAAGATCGTTTAGTCTTTATTCAATTTATTAAAACTAATAAAAAAGCAAATTTTAAAGTGTTTAGCTTTGAGATAAATGCTCATATTAAATTTTCTTATTTTATAGCGTTTTTACCATTGAGTTGTATAAGGCCAGGGTATAGAAGTCAATGGTTTTTACCCATCTGCAGCACGGTGAAAGGAAGGGTTCGGTTCGGTAATGTTTTTCGTTTGGGACATGTATGTATGTAAATATGTATGTCTGCGTCGCGCTAGAGGCTAAACGGCTAAACCGATTTTGACAAAAATGGTGCCGTTGGATTGCCACTGATCTCGAAGGTACTATAGGCTATATTTTTTAAACAGAAATCAACATGGCTGTCGTCAGACGCCATCTTTTCACATGATGTAGGCTTTAAATTACTTAAATTTTCGGCGATTTTAATGAAATTTCTTTGATTACCCATTGCAAATGCCCTCTAATTTGCTGTAATTCCTTTGTAGTCCTCCCTGCTTTCATTTAACTCTTCTGCTGTCATTTCCCCCCACCCTCTTCAAAAACCATATTCGCATAATTTTATCAAATATAGGGCAATTTTCAAAATTCACTCTGCACACGAATTTTTTTCCAACAACATTTTTCTAGTTTCCCCCTCCCTCTCTTTCTTTCCTCTCCATCCCTCTTATTATTTGTAGCTATAACTTTAACAAATATAAAGCGATTTTAAAAATTCTTTACACGCTTTTAAGCTTCTTTTCAACACCATTTTACTAGTTTCCTCTCCCCTTCCCCACTTTTACTCAACGTTTGTAGAAACGCACCTATCTACCTTTTCGGGATTGGTAAATGTTTGACACAAATGCAATATTTAGGTAATAGGAATTAAACCTAAAAGTTGGAAATAAAAAAAAATTAATAAAAAAAAACACTGCTAAAAAAATCGAACCGAACCTTCTAGCCGCAGTTGGGTACAAAATTACCCAATAACCTGATTTATGAAAATATAAAACTGTATAATTTCGTAAGTGTACATTATAGGTATACCTATCAATTTTGTACCCAACTGCGACTAGTAGGAATTTTTCTTTTCTCATGGAGGATTTAATTTTGCCTTATACCATTTGTCGGGCAAAGGGGTCTTTATCGTGCTAGCGCCATCTGCGCTCTGAACACGGGACCACCGGGCTAACGTGACTTCTGAACCACGGCATTGTATTGCTCATCAACTTTGCCTATTTCGTTGATGCCCAAACTTCACCCAGGTTTTACCACTACTTCCGGTAAATCTGTATTCAAAAGCGGATAGTAGGTTCAAAATTGTAGTGACAGGCATGGGAATCGAACAACACACCCTCTGACTGAAAAGCGAGCGCACGCTTACTGAACCAATCAGGGCCACGTCAACACAAGGCATGTTAATAACTGAACTGTCAGATCTAGTGTTGCCTGTATTTTTCATTGGCTCCGGATGTGGGTAGTCAATTTTGACGGCTTGATGCGTGTTTTCTTGTTTTACGCTGTCGCAGAGTATCTTTGCTGCTTTTCGCGGTTGAAATATTTTATGTGGAGATCTGTTTTATCACCCTTTGAGCTGGATTGATGTTTTAAATCTATGAATTCTTGTTTGGCAACAAAATGCTGGGTAAATTTGCAAAGGAAATTGAAAAACTTCATAAATCAAACAAAGGAATATTTTTGTTTGTCTACTGTTTTATTGATTTTGTTTTTGTTTGTTTGTTGTTAATTATTCGCTTGACTAACATCTTACATTTTAATGAAACATAGACTTTTTTCGAAGCAAAATTTCTTGGGAAGAATTAAAAGCACGATCCATTCCATCAGATCCATTAATAAATTTGGTTGGTGTCGCACGAAAAAACCTTCAAAAACACCCAATATAAGCGTCTAAGAGTACAAGTATACACCAAACTGCTCCGCGAACGCGCCGTATGTGCGCCGCTTGCGCGTTGCTCTCACTCCGCTCGCAAATATAGATTCGTCCTGTATTCGTGTTTTCAAGTTGCGCGCGCACCGATTGTAAGCCGTTTGGCGCATCGAGGTAGAATCCTTGATGGTTTGGCGAAATTCAGCTTACTTCGGCTCCTCATTGTATGTTCGCAGATATTTTGGGACGACATCGGCAGTTTGTTGCCGAGTATTATTTCAATGAGTCTTTGCTGTTCTTCTGTGGTTCGTAGAAAGTTCGGTAAAACGAATTCCGCGAGCAGCGCACATACGGAGTGCGAGGTTCGCACATACAACGCGCGGGCGGCGTACATGCGGCGCATTCGCGGAGCAGTTTGGTGTATTTGCACTTCAAAAAGATGTCACTGAGAAAACCCCTGTACATCAATGAGAGGGTTTATTTTAAAGTGGTATATCTTATAAACTACCATAACAAGAAGGAAACATAAGCATACTAAATTAAACCTTGAAGTTTCTAGAATTTTAAATCACATTTTATTTTTTAAATCTTTTTGTAAAGCCCTGTACATTAAATTTATTACGTGACAGTTAGCATGGTCTCCAAAAATAATAGTCAATTAATTTTATTACTTTTTTTGTATTTTACAACAAGTTTTTATTTATTTATTATAAATCGTGGATTTTTTAAAATCCCATTTAATATGTGCCTGCTCCTTTATTTTTTATTTGACCGAGACTAGGCATTCAAGAATTTATACATTAGAGGTAGATTTCTGAATGTCGTAGAAAAGATCGCACTTAACGTTTCTTTTTGTTAGGAGATGAAGATCTACAACATACTAAAATTTCATTAAAATCGAGGATTTTTTAAAATTTTATTTAGTGTGCGCCACTGGAGAAAATAAGAAGAAACTGATAATTTCAGAGATTGAGCCAACTTTGACAAGCAATTGAACTAAACTCTTAGTAAAACATCATACGGAGCCACTGATCTTAATGAAAAATATTCCACGGCGACCTCTAGGGGTGGTGGCTTATACTACGTATGTAAATTCACTGTGTTCTGAAGCCTGGCGACGTGACGTAGTTCTCGTGATCCAGTGACCTCATATGCTTGTTCACCACAACGACCTCTAGGGGTAACCACTTGTACTTAAAGTCTGTGAAAAAATGACGTCCAACGTTCCGTCGCCCCCATTGGATATTGCGCAGTAGTCAATGCGCTACCTAATTATTGTTCTATATCTATGGTCTCGACCAATAGGCAAATGGACGCGCGCTGTTCAAAGACGGTGACATAATGTTTTACCATACATCTTGCCTGTAAGTCAAAAGGGTCAAGTATGACGGTTGAAAGACTAGCGTACATAGTTGATAGTTTTAACGTACGTTTTTAGATTAGTTGTTGATACACCATGGAGGAAGCACTGCTTTTGTCAATAATGTTTTTTGTTTTAAATGTCTATGACTTAACCGTTTCAGTAGCTAAACATAGTTTTTTAACCAGTTTTTCAAAATCTTATGCTGATTTAGTTTGGTAATGTCCCCCGAAGATGTAAGTTTCTGCTTACGAAACATGTCGGGACTATTTGTTTAAAACAAATTAAAAATTAGTGGAGGAAGACAATAACCTGTTTGGTTTCCTAAAAAATATCTTATCTAAGTCGGACGTTTCGTATACCAACTTCTAAGTTGCACTCGAAAGGAATTAAAATTGTATGCACTACCACAAGAAATGCTGCTAAAACTGACGTTTTACCGGAAACAAAGCCTCTACCGATCAATTCAACAAGTCCGACTTCAGTCCTGTTCAGTTCAGGCAAAACGTACGTTTTATTGTCTACACAAAAGGTTTTGCCTGATCTGTTTTACCTGATCAAGTAAAACGTCAGGCAAAACGTTATGTGTAGACCCCGCTTAAGGCAATTTTCTTACTGTTTTCTAGTACATCCTTATAAAATGTGATTTTCTAGACGTATTGTCGTTATTTTTTTTAGCCCGCTTTATTTTTTATTACACAAAACTTAAACTACAATTCAAACATAATGTGATCGTTTAATATCAAAGGTAAACTGAGCACTTGAGAAGTAAACAAAGATGTAGGTCAGCGGATGATTTTTGAAGCTGAAACGAACACATTATTTTATTCGAATTTTAATTTTTATGCAAAGAGAAATGAAGCAGGCTAAAAAAACGACTGGTATGTCTAAACAATATTATGTTATTAGAATATACTAAAAAATAGTAGGAAAATTGCCTTAGTTTTCAAAAAATTCAAAAAATATTAGTTCTTCATATCATGTCTAACTTTTGTTTACAAAAATCAGCTGGACCACCAGTGACGTGAAAATTCGACATAAAACCGGATTTATTAGTGTCGGTATTTATTAAATGGAATTAAGCGACTGTATTATTAAATTTGGCTTTGGTATGTCAATTTTGAGAGGTCACCTGTTAGTTTTCTGTGTGAATGTGTCAAAATAAAGTCGATTCTAAAATAAAGTCAGGTTTCCAATCAGTCCCTAATATCTCTGGTTGACAGTCAGAGATAAACTTTATTCATGGTATGCATGGTCAAGGCAAAAGGACAAATTATAGAATTAGCGAAACAATAGAAAAAAAATTCTAATTAGGATCTTATTTTTTGTATTTTTTGAGGGGGGCGCGCAGTCATGCAGCATTAAAGATAAGACGCCCCTGTATAACAAACAGAAAATATTGGGCTCTTATTGACGCCATGCTTTAAGTCTCTTTGCAACACTGTATATCTTAGATCATTAAGCTGCTTTATTTCATTATGATGCTCCTAAGCCCATAAAGGAGCGAATTTCTCTAAATCTGTCATTTAACCGCAAAGCACATAGAGCCTCATGGATAAATGCTGTTACAGCTCATACACCAGTCAGCTATCTCATACGTCAGCTTAATCAGCTTGTACAGCAGTGTCTGTCTGTCGGTCTGTATCATCCGAATAAACATATGAGTAATTGATGGTAAAGGATTGGCTTAAAGCCGATATTTTGATGGACAGGTCTGGTCTTAACTGACAATGGTAATAATATGTTAATTTAATTTTAATGTTTATCATTAGCGGTTCAGAGCTGTCGCTAGACTAGTGGCCGCCCGGAGCAAGACGAGAAATATCCCGCCCTCCCCCAGCCTGTTTTCCTTAACACTGCAAATTTTTCTGTTATTTCCTTACATATCTAAAAGGTGCCAGCAGCGCTGATTTGTCCTATAGGCACTTGCCTAGGCCCCGCAGCCTTAAGGCGGCCCTTCTTTAAACTCAATTTAACTTTAAATATATTGTGATGGAAAAAAATGCAAGAATAAAATGGAAAAAAATAAAGATTATTTAATTTTTTGTTTTTTTTTGGAAAATTACTATTAAAATTTAGGTATTTAATAGAATTGACTAAATTATGATTCTATCTCTGCATTTTTGCATAGGTAATCATGCAAAAAGTGGCAGATTCAAGGGGGCACATAACAAGTGCATGAACCGTATTCTCTTATGTAAATCTGAATTTATTTTAGTATAATGTTTCAGCCAAATTTGCAGATTTTTCAAAAACTAATTTAAAAAATATAGTTATTAGAAAAGTTTGAAATTTACTAAAATTAATGTATACAAAAAATACTAAAACCAAAAATTGTTTCCGACGAAAAAAATTTTTTTTTGAGATAATGCCGACATCGTGTTATTTGGGTATATTTTCACCTATTTTAGCCATATTGTCGTCTCGTCGAAGTTTGCGGAATATAGTTCTCAATAATTTGTTATATAATCAATAACGTCGTAGAAGCTTTCGTTTCTGAGATATTTACAAAAAAACTTTTTAAGGCTGGAGTTCACTTGTAGTGTGTTAATGTACTAGGAAGATATCAGATACGTCATGAATCCATTTATTTTTGTTAATTTCATAATATTAGTTAATTTGCTGGGAAAAATTCCAGGCGTCTAAGAACTTCTTTGAACCCAGATTCAGATTGAGCGTCGAAAAATACTTAGGAATATCAAACTCTGTCTTACGGATCCCGAAATTTTTTTGTAAGGGTTGTGTAATAATAATTGTTGGCATCTGAAACTTTAGTTTTACACATTGTATATCCATGCTGGCTGTAAATTCGACCTAAATATTTAACGTGAATTTTTTTTGTTAAATTTAACTTGTTTCACTGAATCTATTTGTTAAGGGGGAGGGGGCCCGTCTTACCGCTAGTGCCTAGGCACTGGGTGCCAACGAGTGAGCCAAAACAGTAACTTACACCAAAACAAAGTAACAATTGTAAAAAGAATGATGTCAGCATAAAAAATTCAATTATTTTTATTTTTAAATAGTGTTTTTTGTTTACTTCCCCCTTTTTTTTAAAGGGAGTCCTAGTAAAGCTTTCGAGATATCATCGTTTAGCCTTAAAACTTTGAATGGCAATAAATGTTTGATTTCGGTTTGAATCTATTTCTTTTGAAAAAATATAACATTTCCATCACTCATCTTACCCAGATACTCCAAAGTCGAGCAAACCGACCTTTTGTTTCTAGAAACAGCATTTTGACATTTTTAGTTTTTGCTCTACATCTCGAAATAAAGACATAAGAGACCAAAATCAGTGATTCCTAACTAATTTGGTAAAACTTATCACACCTCTCAAAAGCAAAAGAAAACAATTAAAATCAGCTTATTATTTTTTAGGTTTTTGAGAAAAAGCCTCTGAAAAACCATCAAGATTTGTCAAAAATTAGTGATAATTTAAAACGAACGAAATAGTTATGGTATTGAAGTGCTTGATACCTGAACAAATGCTCCAATTTCTCATCTTACAAATAGTGTCAACACTTTTTATGTTTCTTGCAAATTACGCCTTTAAATTGTCAAAAACGTACGACATGTCAAAGGCAATGTTTCAACAAATTTATGGCAAGAGTGCATTTCCATTTATTTTGGCAATGTCTATAACCAAATTTTATGACCAAGGGTTAGGATTGAATCTCAAAGCAAACAAATCGCTCGTACACTTTATGTACAGTGTATAGTGAAATAGTGTCCGGTTACCGGGGTATTGTTTACTGAGCGTTCGCGTGATGTGCGACTGGCATAATAGTCGCCCGCTTTTTACAGTTAGTTAATTTTACGCGTTTGAATTGAAATCTCATCTCCTGCCACGTACCGACTGAACGCTTATCAGTCGGATCGTAGGAGAAGCTTGCGCAATGGAGGTCGTTTCACATAGCAGGTGACGGCTCAGAGCTATTTTAAAGCTTGCCACTGGGCAAAGCATGTGATGGTAACTATCACATCGTTCAAGACCCAGAACAGCTACCCAGCCGTATCATATCAAAATTTAAATATTACAAGGTAATTACAAAATTAAAACTACAAACAAACTAAAAAAATTAGAAAAATTCATTTACCCGACAGCTACAAAATCTCTTGATCCATAGAAAGATTACCTGAAAAAAAAATCAAAATTAGTCTTTATTCATACAGTGCGGTAGCAGGGCTTTAAAAGTTTAGGTTAGCTTTAGATTATTTGAACCAAAAAGGCGAACAAAAAAACATAGGCCACGACCCTGCAAAAATCAGTTGTTTTCGGGGGGCTGATTTTTACATTGGGTCTTATGAGAGGTCATTACAGATTTTCGCGAAATTTCAGTGAAATGTTCTCAGACACCATCTTGATATTTTAGAAAACTTTTGAAAGGATGCAAGATGATTAAACTGTTAAAATCTTCAAGATTTGGCATTACATATTTTAAATTCCAATTACCCGCCATGTGCATTTGTTTATCTGTTTGTAATGTAAAACTTTTTTTACAATAAAGTTCATTTGGAATCCAAAAATACCAGCGTTAATCTTTTTAGAACAAAATTACACTACAAAAAAATCATTTTTGATATTGTAATTTTTGTAAACACATGTAAATAACTATATTATGTTTTAAAAGTCTGCCGAGTGCCAAATATCCATGCAGAAACGAACACATTTTCTTCAGCTTTAAATTTAACTAATAAAACGGCTCTAAAAAACTAAGGGCTGCTGTACAGCGTGTCCCATTTTCGATGAGATTAAATGGGAAACTCGGTTATTATTAAAGATATCGATTTTCTGATTGCACATTACCGTACTGTTTTTCAGAGCCCTTAAAAATGGTGTAATCAGATTTATGCTATATCTCGTAGTTTCGCTAATACAGGGAGTTTCTGAAAAAATTGCATTTTTAATAATCTCTTATATCTCGCTCATTTTGGAAGATATTTTTTTCTGTGAAAACCTTTTTGTGGCAACTTTTCAAGAAGAAAGTAATGACGTTGTCAATTTTTTTAAATATTGTTTAGTTTTTGAGATTTGGTATTTATCATAAAAAAATCAGATACGGACCTGAATTTTTTTAATTACTATTTGGATTAGTTTTATGCTATTATTATTACAAAATATTAAAAAAAAATAATATTTTTTTTCTTTAAGGTTAAAAAAAAAATATATTTAAAAAAATTGCTAGTTGAACGATTCTTAGTTTAACTGTTTTGATACTTGGCAAATTAAAATGGTTTTACGTTAATTTAAAGATTTGTTTGAAACAAAGTCAACGACAAATACAAAAAAAATAACGAATGACTAAAAATAATAACTAATTTTTCCTTAATGATATAAAGGTTCAAACTAATTGCCATTATGTGTAAGACATTGTTGGCATTTTTGAGTAATTATTCTTAACGCATTTTGCATAAAAATATTTCTGCCGTTTAAATATTGGGACTTTGATGCTTACCACATTTTTCAAAAATGGATATGGTCGATTTCTTGATAATTGAGAGTGAGACATTCACAAAAATGACAAGTAAAATGATTATGTCAATTCCACGCTTTCGATTTTTAATGGTGAAGTAAATTTCATGAGTTGCTGTGCTAACATCAAACAATTACTATGATATTATATTTAAGTTTTTCACGTTTTTTACTTTATTTATAAACTTTTTAATAGACGTTTCAAAACAGGTAAACTAAAAATCGTTCAACTAGTGTGTCTTACAATTTTTAATTTATATTTCCGTTGGAAATTTCCAGGTTGGGACAATTTTTTTTTTTGATATATTAAATATTATTTTTTTTTTAACCTTAAATCAAAAAAATATTAGTCTTATAATTTTAGGATAATAATAGCATGAAACAAATCAAAATAGTGATAAAAAAATCCAGGTCCGTATTTAATTTTTTTTTGATAAATGCCATATCTCAAAAACTAAACCAGATTTAAAAAAATTCACAACGTCATTATTTTGCTTTAAAAAAGTTGTCATTAAAAGGATTTTACAGAATGAAAATATCTTGCAAAATAAGCGAGATACAAAAAATTATTAAAAATGCAATTTTTTCAAAAACTCCCAGTATTAGTGAAACCACGGGGTATAGCAGAAATCTGATCACATAATTTTTAAGGGCTCAAAAAAAAAAGAGCATGGTAAGGTGCAATCAGAAAATCGATATCTTTAATAACAACCGAGTGTCCCATTTAATCTCATCGAAAATGGGACACGCTGTACATTAAAAAAAAATGTTCTGTAAGAATATAGTAAAAACAATTTCAAAACCGGCTTTATTTAAAAATAAGTCAAATATTCATGAACCGTCATTTCAACTTCATTATTCAGGGCTATCAAAACGGACGGGCCACGATCCTCCACTTTGTTGACGTCACATCCAGATGTGACGGTTCGGTTCGGTTCGGTTTGGGGCTGATTTTTTTTTTTATAGTCACGTTACGAGATAGCTGGTTGTCTTTAAAATATTGATTTTTTTGTTAAATAAAGCCGGTTTTGAGAATGAAGAATTACTATATTCTTTCAGAACAATTTTTTTTAAATCTATAGTAATCCTTAATTTTTCAGAGCCGCTTTATTAGCTCACACAAAAATTAAGTTTAAAGCAAAAGCGAATGTGACAATCACAGATGACAAAGTCAAATACATGTCAAATATAACAGTTTCCATGTGGTACATGGCGGGTAATTTGAATTCAAAATAAGAAATGCTAAATCTTGAAGATTTTAACCTTTTAATCATGTTGCTTCCTTACAAAACTTTGGTGGAATATCGGGATGGTGTCTGAGAATATTTCACTGAATTTTCGCGGAAATCTGTAGTGCAATTTTGAAAATAATAAAACTTCTGACCTCCCATAAGACCCAATGTAAAATTCAGCCCGCGGAGAACAGCTGATTTTTTCAGGGTCGTAGCCTCTATTTTTGTGTTGCCTTGCATTATTTTAAAGACAATAAATTGTGTCGTAACGTGACCATGAAAAAAATCAGTTCCCGATGTGACGTCAACAAAGTGAAGGATCGTGGCCCGTCCGTTTTAATAACTCTATTTGAACATATGATTAACACAAAAACAAGTTTTTTGCTCAAATATTTAATACACCCAAATCTAAAACTATATTTAGTTTTATTACTTTATTATGTTACTAATTTTAAAGACTCTGCCAGATTCATTTTCCAATTTTGCAAATCAGCTAGACTTAGTTTTTGGTTATAGTGTATTATATCATGATAATAAAAAAATATTTTTTGAATAACAGAAAATGTTATCATAGCTTCAGTTTAAAGACTAAGTAAATAAGGACAAAAATCAGTCAACTTTTACATCTGCAAATTTTTAGCCAGACATATTTTCCACCACTTGAGAGCCAGATTGCTGTTCTTGATTATAATCTCTTCTTGTTAGTGAAAAAGATTTATAACTATAAAAATAAGCCGACTCATATCATTCTTTAGACTTTTGAACCCATCGAAAAAATATTATCAGAAGAATTTTTAAGTATAAACTGACGTAGAAAATAAGTTCCAAAAAATATTCACTGCCTCCCCGACTATGATAAAACGTGGTCAAAAGAAGGAATTAAAAATATTTTTAATTAGTTTTGGTATTTTTTAAAAATTTTATACAGGCAGGTTAGTGCCATGGTATGGTGGTCAGCTTCACATGAAGAAGGTACCAGGCTCGCGTCTCGAACAACGATGCAAAAACCAAAAAAAATCCGTCATCCTGTCGCCCACTTCCTTTTCAGCGTTGAACAGCCGTCATCGAAGAAGCATGCGATGCGATGCACGCAGAAATATAAGTTGACCTTGAACATCGAGAATATACGCAGGTGTGTCCAGAAGCCGACACGCAGCTAGCCGAGGAACCAGGGATAATAACCCAGGAGCCTGCTATAAGTGCTATATAGTCGGAACCAGGATGACGCCAGCATAAATCTTCTACAGTTAACTCACGACGACTGCGACTGTTGCTCTGAAAAAGAAAGAAGTCTATCGTCTATATCCAAGTTCTGCTGGGACGATAGCGGTGTTAGATATATTCAAGTCTAACATGTAGCAGGACCACCTTTCGGAAGGGGTTTAAAAGCGTGGCTGTGTATACTTGCTACGCAGTATAAAGATCCCTGCCCTCGACAAAGAGGTGTCGGCAAAATTAAGTTCTCTTAGAGAAAGAAAGCTTGCATCCTAAGGGACACGTGCATCAGTTTGATATATGATGTACGGACAAATCGGGGTTGGCCAAAAGGGCTCGCCGCAGTGGCGTATATAGAAAAAAGTTTCGGGGTGGGCCCGAGACAGTTTTGGGGGGGACCGAGACCTCTTGAGGCTGTATTTTATGCTATTTTATGTTTGTATTCATGAAATATGTGGAAAATATCCAAAAAAATCTCAGCTTCAAGGGGGGGGGGCCTGCCACTGGCTCGCCGTGTGCCTAGTCGCTAAACTAAAAATGGTCTCCCCACCACTACTATTACTACTAGGCACCTGTCTTTGGGGCCCTTCAAATGTAACCTCCTCGTAGACTTGCAAACGAGCCACCACTGATTTAAAGAAAACTAACATGTTCCAGGAAACGTTATTTCTATTAATACAAAAACCGCCATTAATGTGAAAAATAATAGAGTTTTGTGGAATCACGCTAGATTAAAAATTTTATGTGATTGGATATTACACCACGAAAGATAAAAATTTAACGGTTGTGACCTTTTAACGGAATAGCTAACAAAATGGTCAGTACAAATTGATTGAATGAAATTTTCATGGAAGTTTTATAACAAAAATACTGTAGAACTATTGGACCTAAAATCGAAAAATAAAAGGAGCTTAGCGAATTTAGGTAGTTCCTTTTTAATTAAAATGTATTTCATGAATTTTTCTAGCATAAATAATGTAGAACTATTGGGTCCATCTATCTATCTATCTATCTATTTAGCCTTCTTCAATCCATCTTTAGACATAGGCCTCCCCAATATCTATCGCCGTGTTCATCCATCTAGTTCCCGCGTGTTTCTTCAAATCGTCCGCCCATCTCATTTATGGTATTCCCCTACTGCTTTAATTTTCCCAAGGTCTCCAGTTTACAATACATTTGTTCCATCGATCGTCTTTCTGTCTGATATTATGATCGGCACATTGCCATTTTAATTTTGCTAGTTCTCCTCTGACATCCCTTGCTTTTATCTGTTTGATTTTGTAAGTGTCCAGGTCTGGGATCCATAGAAAAGTTGAGGAAGGATACATTGGTTATACACTTTCGTTGCTTCCGAATATTTTTTATTTTTTAACATATAGCTTAATTTACCGAATGCTGCCCAGAGCAATCCTAATTTCAGATGTTTGGTTTTCTTTTTTAGTTTAATAATATGTCCGCTCTACTTGTTCTATTTCTTTTTGGTTTATTCTGATCGATCTTCATCTGTGTTTGTCATGATTTTAGTTTTAGTGTAGTTCATACTCAAGCTGCTGTATCCAGTTCTTCCAGCATTTTTATCAGTTCTTCCTTCTTGTCTTGTCTTAGTTGGGCCTAAAATACAAAAATAAAAGGAGTCTAGCGGATCTAGTAAGTTTCTAATTAAAATGGTATAGAAATAAGTACCTGTAAAATTAAATCAAAAATTTTGATAACTACATTTTGATATATTTTATATATCTTAAAAACTGAAGCTTTGGTAACATTTTCTGTTATTTAATTTAAAAAAAAACGTATCAGTAAGATTGTAAAATATTTTTTGTACAAAAATTGTATATATTTTTAAGTTTCAACCCTTTAGAAAGTAAAACAAAAAGATGGATATGCAATTTAACCAAAGACATTTTTTTTTCGTACTGACACAGTTTGTCTGGTTTCTCGAGTACTGAACAGAGAAAGAACGGATTGCTTTGGTTGGATCTTTAACCCACTCAAGGCAGCATCTGTTAATGATGTTTTTGTGTCAATACACGTCATCAAGAGCTCCATTGATGACGTGTATTGACACAGAAACGTACGTGTGGAGATGCTGCCTTGAGTAGGTTAGAGATGCAACCAAAGCAATCCGTTCCTTCTCTTTTTAGCACTGGAGGCTGAGAGAAAAACATTTTCATTAAAAAGTGACCTGATCTATAAATATAATTTTTTGTCTAGACTTTAAACAACTTTTCTTATTTTTATTAAATTTTCAAGAGTTTATTTATAAGTAATTACGAACTGATATTCATATTACATGTAGCTAGAGTATGTATGAATGATATATTTTAAAGAAATATTAAAATATGTCATATATACTGGGTCTCTACTTATAGCTATTGTTGACGTAACCGTATAATTACAAAAAAAACCCATTTCATTTTACAATTTATTTATTCAATAGACGTTAATAGCTGAAAGAGGTGATAGAAATCCATCCGCCGTTATTACAGCTTAGTATCAAATTTGTTATCTTAAAGGGTTTCATGGTCTTTTAATCTCTACGCTTTCGTCTTTTACAAGTGATTATCTGCTTATGAAGCAGGTTTAAAGTTTCCTGGTCACCTAGGATATTATTTGAATTATATAACAAGGATTTCGAAGCAATTTAAACCTTTTAGTGGAGACTATGTAACTAATTAGCAATATGCTTTTTCCTAAATCATAAAAGAATATCACATATTATTAAGACCGGATTTTACGGTGTGAGGGGAGGGGTTAACGTGGTATTTACTCAAAATATTACTATTTGTTCATATTTGCCTTAGTCCCATAGTTGATAGTTTAGAAGATACAGGATGTTTAACTAAATTTGGTCCCTAGCTAATTAGTTTTTAAGTGTTTTGGAACAAAAATTGGTGTATGAGGGTTTTGGAGATGAGAAAAACGAATGTGGTGTTATTTTTGATAGATTTTATAGAGGGCGACACTTGCAGTATCTCTAGTGCTTTTAATATGGCATATATTTTTTGTGACCTAATTTATTACAAATCTGATACCACATTTGAAATTGTCTTTAAAAAAAAAGGTACACTTGCTTAAACTCTCAAGACCTAACCGTTTTCGATAAAAACAATAAGATGCAATGTTTTCGGCAAAATTTAACTAAATAATAATAAAAATAAATCTATTACAATACATATTATGGGTAAAACACTAAACATAAAAACAAATTAATTTATAAAAATAGAAGGTACCCTCATATTTAAAAATGGAAAAAAAAATATTGAATTAAAATTTTAAAAGTGTCCGCCACTGCACTTCGTACATTTATTTAGACCTTATCAGGCGTCCATTAGATCTTGGACTCCCGTGAAGTTAAGCTTTCGAGCTACCCACGGAAAAATACTAGAGAAACAAAAAACCCTTATTTTTTCTTTTTACCCGATTAGCCATGAATGAATGAATTTTAATTTACGGGTACTAAATTTTACATTTTTTAATATTTGGCTTTAAACTCCGTTGACTGACGCGATGCCGACGTCCTGATAGTGGAACAAACGCAATTAGCGTTGACCTGATCTAGAAAGGCAATGTGTGTCGTAGTGTGTCAATCGATACTTTAATCGATCGATGATATAGCAGTTTTACTCGCCTGCTGCTGTTTTAGCATCTCTCGTATTTCGGTAGATGGCGCTTCTTGTTGGGTATATGACTTTGTTTTCTCACTAACAATGTATGGTGAGAGATAAAGCCGTATACTTAATTTATGATGGGTGTCACATCGACCAGCAGTGTTCTGAGGAGTCCCATAAGGAAGAAACAGACAACTGTCAATACTTATTAGGTGTCCATCAGATCTTCCCCGTGAGGTTAAGCTTTCGAGCTACCCACGGAAAAGTACTAGAGAAACAAAAAACCCTTTATTTTTCTTTTTACCCGATTAGCCACGAAAACTTGTTTGAATTTTAATTTACGGGTACTCAATTTTACATATTTATTTAGACGTTTGCTTAGAGATCGCCTAATAATAAATAATTGTCTTTTGTTTTTTATTTCTTCCACACAACTAACAATTTTCTCTCATTGTTGTTGGAGTGGTTTTATAAACAATATCTTTAAGGTAGCCCCAAAAATAAAAATCCAGGGCGGCAGGGCGATGAGACTTTTTTTGCGTCGTTGTTTGAGACGCGAACCTAGTATCTTCAGCATGTGAAGCCGACTACCATCCAACAGGAGAGACTACCCTGTCGCCTATCTCATTCATAGCTCACGAAGTATTTAAACCAGAAAAAAAGCACAGCAAGAGATATAATGAACCAAGCAGTGCAGTATCAGGATCTCTAAAACCTTACTTTGCTTATGAGTATATATATAGCTAGAATAAGACAGTAGATAAACTTTAAAGATTTTATTTTTTCTCAGAGTACCTATTCTACATGAAAATTGTTGCACTTTTACATACTAGTTGTCAAGCTGTAATTCCACTCGTTTGTTTGTACTGTCAAAATTGCATTCTTGACGGCGCGGCGCGGCGTCGGCTGCTTCCTCTGGCAACCGAAATCTTTTACCAGTCCATTCTTGATTTTCGGAGGAGTAAAGAAATCTTTGCGACTTAGGTCGGGACTGTATGGAGGATGGTCCAAGAATTCAACGTTTTGGTGCGTAAAAGTGCGAACATGCATTTTGCTGGGTCAGCGGTGACTTTCGGCAAACAAATGGTGATATACCAATCAGTAATAGTCCTTTGATCTTCCAGAGGGATTGTTGCTACATTACCTTCATTTGAAACAAATGTCGCGACTATCTTTTTGGATACACTTCGAAAACGGATGACTTTTGTTGACTTTTCTTCATCTTGGAACATCCAATCAGACGGCCAACGGTCATTTTCGGGTTCATAATATTGTAAGGAATAATAAATAATTATTGGTCACCTTAGGTATAAGTCACTGGAGTAACCCTAGATGAGTCTAGATAAATACGTGATGCCTATTCAAACAAAAAATATTTGGAATATGGGCACGCATGTATTTATCGTGGCCTAGGGCGAAGTGATAAGGAGACCCAAGAAGGTTTTTTTGGGTTAGTCTGTATTTGGGGTAGCAAGTCGATCGACAAGTGAGTGTCACGGGTGTGTAGCGACCACAGCTTTTGTGGCAGAGAAAAGACAAACCTATTCTACAAAGTGGATATAGCAGTGTAGACTAAATAAGGGTAAGTGGGTAGACCAACCTCCTCTCAAAGTTTCCATAGACCTTTCAATAAATAAGTTGTAGCCCTCTAAAACTGCGTTGATTTTTAGCCTTGGTCTTGATCCATCCGCCATGTAATTTCCCGGCGGACGCCAAGGCTAACATTGCCCTTATCGTTATCGATACGGTCAAATCAGGTTAACCTTGTTATCTCGATTCGACAGTGCGGTACAATTAGGTTCAACCTAAGGGAGCGTCGTTGTTTGGGGTTCGGTTACACACCGCTCCCTACCCAAAAAGCACCCTTACGGCCCCCTGAACCGTGACAATATGAGTAAATCTACGATTCACCACCACTGAAAATGCGGTACACGTTTTTCGAGTTTCCTGCCTCAAAGCGGTCTAGAGCTTTCTGACATCGATTGACCTTAGCTTCTTTCTGTTCTTTGATTAACAGATGCGGTATCCAGTATTTATACCTTAAGCTTGTGATATATTCGATGTTTTCCCGGGTACCATTTTTAATGCACCTGGGCTTGGATCGTCGCTAAGGCTAATCCATCCATGCAGTGGCGTATATAGGGGGCTAAGCTAAGGTTTTTTTAGATATTTTGCACGTATTTCATGAATACAAACATACAATAGCATCAAATACGGCTTTCCTAGTTGTTTTTGGAACTTTTAAATTTATTTTGCCTACAGGACACTAAACAGGCTTTGGACAGATAAATAAAGGATAAAGAATAAAAAATTGTGCCTGCAAAAGGTCAAAATTGGGCTTCTAAATATTACGTGACATCTGTCATTTACTGTCGTATTTATAAAGGATAAAGCAAGGCCAACACAAAAATAGAGGCCACGACGTATTATGGGAGGTCAGACGTTTTTTATGATATTTTCAAAATGGCACTACAGATTTCCGCAAAATTTCAGTGAAATATTCTCAGACACCATCCCGATATTCCACCAAAGTTTTGTAAGGAAGCAATATGATTAAAAGGTTAAAATCTTCAAGATTTAGCATTGCTTATTTTGAATTCAAATTACCCGCCATGTACCACATGCCAACTTTTATATTTGACATATATTTGACTTTGTCATCTGTGATTGTCACATTCGCTTCTGCTTTAAACTTAATTTTTGTGTGAGCTAATAAAGCGGCTCTGACAACTTAAGGATTACTATAGATTTATAAAAAATTGTTCTAAAAGAATATAAGTAAAAAAATGCCAAACCGGCTTTATTTTAAAAAAAATCAAATATTCATGAACCGTCATTCCAACTGCAATATTTTAAAGAGAATCAGCTGAGTCGTAGCGTAACGATCAAAAGAAAATCAGCCCCGGATGTAACGTCAACAAAGTGGAGGATCGTGGCCCGTCCGTTTTGTTAGCCCTGGATAAAGATAGCTAAAGAAGGGTGTGCACTGACGTTTTGAATTTAGCTTAAGCAAAGATTGAGGTTAAGTTTTATTAACGACATTCAAACAGTGTCGCCTTCTACGTTCCTATATGCAAAATATAAGACAGCCCTCGTACTTCCACTATGTAAATTAAATGTTAATAGAATTAAATTTTCTTAGGTAAGAACAAAATGTTCCTGTGCGTTTAAAGTGAAAGGAAAATTACCTAAAATCAAGACCAAAACAATTCCTTCCAAACTCAAAGCGATTAAATCTCAGTTGAAACATAAGGATGCATGTAATCTAACTTTAATGCTACAATCAATTATGGAGTAAGATTCTTGCGGTAGACGCATTTGATACGGTTGAAAGTACGTATCTAAATTTCTTGAGCTACTTAAGAGCTTATTAACCTGTCCGCGTCTTGCAGATTATTTACCAGCTCAATTCGGTGGACACCAATATAATCTGACTCAAAGTCGCTTGGTGCCCGGGAAAATTACAACTCATTCACTCACATATTCATACTACATGAAGACCCAGCAGCTCGGTCTGTTAAGCACCTCCGTGGTAGGCAATTTTTCTTTTCTCAAAAAGGATTTGATTTGGCTAATACACTTTGTCGGGTACAGGGGTACTTGCTAGCACTATGCTCTTAACACGGGACCACCGGCTTTACGTGACTTCCGAACCGCGGCCTTGTATTGATCGTCAACTTTGCCTACTTCGCCCAAGACAGGCTTTGCGCCTACTTCTGGTAAATCTGTATTCACAAACGGATAGTAGGTTTGAGTTTGTAGTGACAGGCATGGGATACAAACCCACCACCCACCGATTGTTAAGCGAACGCACGCCCACCCATGAAATTTTTTCTTTGTGAACCATGCTTATAAGCCAACGGCGGTTCTGAAGTCAAATAGCTAAAATCTGGGCGGTGGGGGGGGGGGGGGGGGGGGGTAAATAAGATAAATAATGGCCCAAGAAAAAAACACATACCTAAAAAAAAGCGCACGCGGCAAAAAGTGCACATAGTAAAACATCGCACAGAGAAAATAAGAAGTTTTTGATTAAATAAAAAATCATGCAATGAAATAAAGTTAAATTTTGGAAATTTGAATCTTCCACAAAAAGGCGAGAGCATATAATAATATATTTTTAATAATTCATAAAACTTTAAAATTAAAAAAAAAACTAAAGTTAAATTAAAGTCTTATCTAGTTTAATACGCATAAATATTTTATTTTTAGGGCTTTGAAAATATACCATTTTGTTATCTGCTCCACGTAATATTATAACCGGAAAACATATAAATACGTCCCAGGTAGGTCTGGTGAAATGTACAGACCACTTCTTGATTATGTGTGCCCGTGTTGTTGTAATGATTGTTGATGTGAAGTTTCTCCTATGTGTGCTTTTTTTCGCGTGTGATTTTTTCCGTATGTACTTTTTTCTTATGTATATTTTTTGTGTACTTATTTTCGGGAATCTGATAAAGCCGACAAAAATATTTTTTGTTTAGCTTTAACTTATCTGTAGTAGCTACTAGCCTTTATACCCTACATTTTTTTGTGCTCTGGGGGGTAATTACCCCCTGTACCCCCCCGTTGAACCGCCAGTGTTGTAAGCATTGGCATTGTATTCGGGCTGGTAGTGGCAAAGTAGGGGAATACATCGTGACCTTTTGTCTTTAAGAAGTTTTTTGTCATTCCGTAGTGTGTAGCGATTTAGAAATTGGTGGGAAGTGGGTATTTTTTTTCACGCAAATTCTAGCTCAATCCATACCGCGTATTAGCGATCAGGAATAAGTACCGATGAATCAATGGTATTTCGGAGGAAATAGCTGTCAAGATGTGACAAATTTATTTGTTTTTGCGTTTGACGGAAGGAATATTCCAAGCTATAGTACGGTCCAAAAAATAGTAACCCATTTCCAACGAACAGGGTTGGTTAATTTTTATCACAAATGCAGTGGTGGAGAGACACCTTCTGTTTATGAAATGGGAGAGGAAAGGTAACTGTGCGAAACTATTATTAGTGCCGCAGCAGAAGCTTTGCCTCCCTGTTCCAGTGAGGCAATTGCCAATGATATGAGCGATGATATTCCACCTTTAACTGTCTAAAACATTTTTAAATGACATGGGTACCTGAGTTTTAAAGTAAGGAAAACGCAAGAAGTTTTTCCAGATGTTCAGTTTCGAAAAATGGAGTTTTGTGAAACTATGAAAAAGCGAATCAGGATGAAAATTTTATTAAAAATATTCGTTTTACAGAAAAAAGTTCGTTTTCAAGTCATGGCCGTCACAATCCTTTCATTATTCATTACTGATCACGGAAAAGTAAACATTTGCATACTGCAGAACGGACAAAATATCTTCAAAAACTTAATGTCCGGACTGGGATTTTGGGTGAGAATATCATGGGTCCTTTTTTATCAATGGTATTTTATGAGAGAGAAATTGTTTAGCTCTGTCTTATTTAACCATTTAATTTTATGTAATTGTGGACTGATTTTTACTTTTCTAGCTAGCGCGGCAATGGCTAGAGAAAAAATTGTTTTCGACAAAATAAAAAATTTGAGATAACGCCGAAAATATGTTATTTGGGTGTATTTTGAACTATCTTAGCAATATTTTCATGACGTCTGTCCGTGTGTGAGTATGTGTATATCTGTCCGTAACACGATAGCTCCTAAACTGCTAAACTGATTTTTAGATAAAATAGTCTACAATACTCTAAAGATCTGCTTAGATTTTGGATTAACAGAACACGTTTTTCTTAATAATTTATGTTATTACTAAATACTTTGTAGAAGGTTTCGTTTCTGAGATATCATATACTGTTTACTCACTAGGTCAAATTCTAGTTTCACTCTATTAAAAAGAAATGGAGTCCGATGTTGTTAACAATGAATTAATTTGTCAAGATGTATAAAGTTTGGATACGCCCCTTCGGTTCATCTTAAAAGGTGTATGCAGGCTGATTGCGGCTACGTCACTTGCAGTATAAAACTTTTATAAAGTACGTAATTACACGCTAGGTAAGAGGTCGTGTTCTGCAGGATCGTAAAAGGATCATTCCACCAACAAATTAAGTTTTTTTTTAAATGATAGCAGAATCAAAAAACCTATATTAAACAAGAAGGACTAAAAACATGCTTAATGTTTTTAAATGAACATGTAGGGTCGCGTTGTTCGATAACCATTTGTCTGAAAACAATTGCTCAAAAAATATTTTATTGAACAAAAGAATGGGTTAGAAAATTTCCCGATTAAAGGAAATGGCTTTCGAAGAAAATTATTTATTTAAAAAATTAATCCGTTAAAAAAAATCAAACAAATTTAGTCAAAAAAATTACCGCGATTTAAAATATTTTTTAAGATATAACGTTTTGTATTAAAAAATGTTGAACGATATTTTTGTGCCTATTAATTACATAAATAATAAAATTGTCTAAAAAAGTGTTTTACCCAAATTTTAGGCTCGTTTTAGGTCAGTTAATTTGGTATGGTCACTTTAAGGAAATTAAAGAGAAAAAGAGAGATTTTGGGAGATGAAATATAGGCACATAAATTCAACTGTTTTTATTTATATTTTTTGTAAATGTATCAGATTTATAGCTTTATAATAAAACTACTGAATTTTAGTAAAAAAATTAGGCCATAACTCGGCACAATATCTTTAAATTATTCAGCTGTATTTCAAAAATTAGAGTTGTAAAAATACAGCGAATAGTGCTCTCGAAAGGCCAGCTATGTAGATCAAGTTTTTCTATCAGCAGAACCCTGGAATAGGGCTAATTTTCGGCATTTAGACAAATATAATTTATAAACACTTTGCAGGGCTAGGTCTTTCCATGATAAAAAGTCAAACAATACTATTCTGTCAAAAACCCCATCTAAAAAGTACCTTTAATTTTATGGGATTATCATAACAAAAATTTTAAGAACTTTAAGACTAGTTCAACATAAACTGACAAAATCGGAAACGTGTATGAGGAGAAATAGGACTGCTATTTCTCCCAAAATTCTGAGCCCAAAACAAACCACATAAGTTTTGGCTTGTACAAATCATCAGTACCACTTCCACTTTTTTTAGACTTAAAATTTTATTTACTTTGGGCCTATTAACTGTTTTTAATGCTTTTGTCTTCGTTTTCAGCACATTCATGTCAATGCCTTCAAATCCTGATTTTTGTAACTCCTTTAGAAGTTTTTCAAATGCACTATTTAATTTATTCATGTGTTCTTTTACCTTGATATTCTACTAAAATGATTACGATATATTTTTTAAAAAAAATGTGCTCACAAAACGCTTGCTGGCCTGTTTGTACATAGAAAGTACAAACCGAAATTCCGCCTAGCAGCAAGGAAACTAGCCGGCCCATCAACTCTTGGAAAGTACTTGCAGGAGATTAGCAAGTGCACCCACCAAATGCAAACGTAGCTATAGGTAAAGCGACCGGTACACCCCTCCTTTTCGACAGTTTTTCTTTACCTCGTCCCACCCGTATTACAAGCTTTTCGGAGCCTTAATGAAAATGCGGTAAACATAAAATTTCTTTGTAAGTATTTTTTGTAAAGTAAAACCATATAGTAAAAATAATAAAACAATTTTCTTCAAAAATATATATTATAACGCGTATTTTTTCGAACATTTAAAAACAACTAGTACTTTAGAGGCCTAGACAGGTCTGACAGGAATAAAAGTTTAAACATCGATCCTGTCATAAAATAGTGTGTAGTATGCAGCGGCTTCCTATATAGTCTGTATAATACACATTACGTTAACGAAATTCCGCCAATCGTTAATAAAATACAGGTATACAGACAAAATGAAATATATTCCTTCATCATTAAGTAACCCTTTGATTTGGAAACTGATAACGAGTGTAATAGGCGACTTGGTGACAGTGGTTCTGTCAACTCAATTGGCCAAGGTTTAAAAGTTGCGAGCTACCTGATAAATTATTATTTTACACGATCTCGAAAGGAAATTTGACGGTTCTTGGAGAACGATTATGCTATAAACGTTTTTCTTAAATATACTAACAATGTAGGAAAATCATACATATCTTTTCAATTTTCTTCTTGATACTTCACAATTTTCACTTCTTATATTCATTAATCAAATATAAAATTTTACTACTATTAAACTTTTATAACCTTTTGTATCTTTGTTTTGTATTTTGAAATTAAAAACCAGAAAATGATAAAAACAATAAAAGCTTTAAAATTCAAATAAACTCTAAAAGAAAAGACCAAAATAATTATGAATAATAAAGTTAACAGTTTTATACAAAGTTAAAATGATTTAAAAAATTTAACATTTCCCCAGGTGAAGAAAAAAACCCCTCTTTAACCAAAAGAAGTGAACTGTACGCAACCCAACTAAAGAGTGTTTTCTAACGACTTTCTTGTCTTAGGCAAAGCCACCCTGCGCTTGCAGGCACAAGTAGCTTGCCGTTGATTGGTTAGAACTCTACTCCTTGTCACTTTGGCGAGAAAGAGATAGACTGCGTTCTAAACGCTCCAATAAGAGACAAAATACCAACGCAAGCCAGACGTAGAAAATCGATAAAAGTTAAAATTATACAGTGTGTTTTTGAAAAATTAAAAATATTTTAGAAAATTTATTTCCAGTTACAGAATATAAATTATTGTGATGTTAGTGGCTCAAAGGACATATTAGCCTAAAATAACTTTTATTAAAACACAGCGAACCTGAAAATGTGCCAAAAAACAAGTCGCTGATGTTGCCATAAATTTTACTTATTCTTAATTTAGTCTTGCATATAATTAATGCTTGTTGATTTCAAAACCAATATTTAATTAAAAATATTTAAATACTTATAAATGGCAAAAATACCATTTATATTCAAATCCCGTATTGTTACACGAGTAAAAGACGTTTAAAAAGGGAAACACATTTATACTCCTTTATAAACTTTATAAATTTGAAAAAATTATAATATTTCATAAAAATGTTGAAATCTATCATGGAATCACCCAAAAGTGCTCCACGAATAAAGAATATCAGTTTTATGACTAAAATTTGTCATTGCCTCTCCCAGTAATGTTAAAAATGTTTTTTCCTTAGAACGCGTATCCAAGTACGTACCAGAATCCATAAATTTTAATAAAAATATGTTCTTGTAAAAGCTTGTTACATACATCATAAGTTTTAATTGAAAAAGTGCGATGATCAATATGGTGCCAGATGTAGGAAGATATGGATAACTTATTAAACTAAAATATATTACACAAATAAGAATTAAGAATAAGAAATAAGAAACCATAGACTGGCAAACGCTTTGTAATATATTTAGTTAAAAAAAAAATTTTTTTGAAAGAAATTCTAGCATATTGAATTTTATGTTTTTTTGTCTGTCGCAGATAACCTAGCCTAACCTACCAAAATTTTTTTGACAAAAAAATATAACTGAAGCTCAAAAAAAACTAAAGTTGCTCACTATTAATTTGTACAACAAAAATTAATTATTACAGATTAAAAGACTAAACGTGATTAAATTATTATTATTATTTACTATTCAAATCTCGAAAGTACTACTAGAACTAATCTCTGTACGGTGTTGTAAATAAATAAATATCCTTATTGGCAGCCTACCTACCACTTACAATAATTCCTTGTTTCGGTTTATTATATTTTTAAATATTTTTTTTTAGTTCTAAATACTCATCTAAAAATCTGAAAATACTCTGTTGAAAGCAAAGTATATAAAGTTAGTCGAAATAAAAAAATAATAAAAATAAATATAGACAATATAAACATAATAAAGGTACTAGTAATCGCTACCAGACAGACAGGTCATTATCGGTTATGTTTATATTGATAAACTCATTAATATCATAGATGATAGATAGATAAATAGAAATAATCTTTATTTTCATATGCAAGTAAAAATACATAATACATAGAAATTGCGTCATAAAACGCAAAATGGTATTTTTAAAGGAGTTTAATCTTTTTACCGATTCTGTTAGTTTATTATAAAAAACCGGGCCATAATAAAAAAAAGTTTGGATCAAAAAGTTTAGATCAAATTGGAAACAAAGGTAAAGATTTCCTTAATTATTATCCATTCTAATTTAGTTCTCAACAATAAGTTAGCCAAATTCAAATTTTATAAAATTGCAGCGACCCTGAAATTTTGCCTAGACACAAGTCGCTATGTTGCCATAATTTGATTTGTTCTTAGCGTTGTCTTGCATGTAAATAACTCTTGTTTTTCCTAAAAATACTATAAAATAAAAAATATGTAAATATTTATAAATCACCGATAAACAATTATTCTTCAAAATCCCGTTTCGTTAAAAAGCTTTATAGGTAAATCCATATACGTGTTATATAGCAGGATATAGCCTACACAAAAACCAGAACCTTCTATAAAAACTGAGAACTTTCCAGATAAGAAGCCCATTCTGCTGAATTGCGCATCTCATGAAATAAACAACAAGTGCATTCCTGCCGAATCAGCACTTTATTTCTAAGAATTTTGAAAAATTGGTCCATTTGTAATAGGGGCCTGTGTGACAGCGGTACTGTCAACTCAGGTGGCCAAGGCTTAAATGTTGTGAGCTACCAATTTAGGCTACAACTTATGTAAATTATAAAAACATTAAATGTTACTACTTGTTTGTTCTCGAAAGGGAATTTGACGGTTCTTGGAGGAAAAGTATGCTATAAACGTTTTTCTCAAATGAATAAACAATGTAGGAAAATCATACATACCTTTTCAATTTTCTTCTTGAAGCTTCACACTTTCACTTCTTATATTTATTATTTAAATATCAAATTTTTGTACTATTAAACTTTTGTATTCAAATATTTACACTTCTTCAACTTTTAGGTTTTATAAACCTTTTGTATATTTGTTGTAAATATTTTTATTTATCAACATTTTAAACGTTGATTGAATAGGTGAAACTATTCAATTAACTGTTTAATTTACTTAATTTTACTGTTTAGGTTTGGGATATATTATCGATTAAAATTGTCGATTTTAGGGCAACGAATGGTTTGTTGTTAAAAACCAGAAAAAAGATATTAGTGATATTTAAAAACACTGGAAACAGTAATAAAATCAAAAGCTAAAATAAACACTTAAAGAAAAGACCAAAATAATTATGGATAATAAAGTTAACAGTTTTATACAGTTAAAATAATTGATAAGTTTCCCCAGTTAAAAAAAAACCCTTAAGAAGTGTGAACGAAAGCAAAGCCAACTAAAGAATGTTTTCCCTAACGACGAAAGTTTCTTTTTTTAGTTAAAGTCACCCTACGCTTGCAGGCACAAATACCTTGACGTTGATTGGCTAGAATTCTACTCTCTGTCGCCTTGGCGAGAAAGAGATAGACTGCGCTTTAAACGCTCCACTAAGAGACAAAATACCAACGCATGCCAGACTTAAAAACCCGTTAGAAAGTAAAATTACATAGTGTGTTTATTAAAAATTGAAAATAATTTAGCAAATTTATTTCCAGTTACAGAATATAAATTATTTTGATGTTAGTGGCTCAAAGGACATATTAGCCGAATACAACTTTTATTAAAATACAGCGGACCTGAAAATATGCCTAAAAACAAGTCGCCGGAGTTGCCATAAATTTTACTTATTCATAACCTAGTCTTGCATATAATTAATGCTTGTTGATGTTAAAAACAATATTTAATTAAAAATATTTAAACTTAAAAATGGCAAAAGTACCATTTATATTCAAATCCCGTTTTGTTACACATTGCTTAATCAGCACTTTTTTTTTATGCAAGCTCGCACCATTGTATTTTGAATTTTGAAGTCATTCTTTTTAGAATCGTTCTTAAGTACACGTTTAAGTATAACGTTAATAATATTAATTAAAATAAAGTTTTTAAACATTTAAGAATAAACTTTAAAGTATAACATATATAATATTCCAATACTGCCGGTACCCCTTTTACACAATAAGCAGATTCTGAAGCAAATATTATGGAATAGATATATAGACACCTACAGAGAAAAATCCATAAGTTTATCCTTTACAATTCCCGCGCGGTGGTCCGCGAGAAATATAAACTTATCCTTACATATTAATTACTATTTCGAAACATCGATGGCCTAACTGCAATACCCCGTATTTAACATTGTGATAATTTTTAGATTATTTGTGATTTAGGCAAAATAAGCTGGCTACTTTCATGGTGCATAATGATATAAGACATATATGCATGGGAAATCACAAAGATAGCAAATATATTTTTTTGTACCCCATAACCCTATATGTGTCACTTAAACTGTTTTTCGCTTCCCCTGTAAAGTTGCATTTTTTCAGATACGGGATATTGCAGTTAGGCCATCGATATGTACTTTACAAAATGGAAGTTGCGGTGGATATTGGAGTATCATGTATTTGGTAAATTGCATTAAAGCTGTAGGTAGATATGAAACTTGCTGCGTACATACCTACCTAATACTTAATTTCCTTATTTTTGCAAAGTTGACTCCAGAGCCCGTATTCTTGACGGTCCGTGCGTCGAGTGCAGGGTGAATGCAGCTATCCTCTCTCACAATCACCTGGGTTAAAGCAAGTGGGAAGCTACTCACTTAAGGGCATGGGATTTACAAATACAGCACCAGGTGTTAAAAACTCTTGCGTTTTGGAACATAATTCCATCTATTGAGCATCTGTCAAACTCTTGCCAAATACAATATGGCGGCTTAAAAATTAAGAACAGAATTTTTTTTTTCAATTTAATTATAATTTATTTGAATTATAACGTACTTTTACAAAAACTTTTAATGACTTGCATTTTTAGAGTTTTTGTGTCCCAAAAAAAATAGACTCCTCAACATTTTTTGCGTTTTATGAAAAAATCACAAAATATTTTTTAGTGTATGATACTGTCATACGATTTTGCACCAATGTTTTCCCGATTATATTGTATACCTTTAGGGCAACATCTAGGAACCTAAAGGGCAGATCGTTGGAAAAGTTATTTAAAGCTCTACAAAAAACTACTGAACAATTTTTTTCTTAAAATTACAGCTTTCGTCAAAAATCTAAACAATTTGTGCCTGGCACTATTGCAATAGGTCCCTATTAGGTAGATAATAGGGACCTATTGCAATAAAGCTAGGCACAAATTGTGCTGGGCACTATATTCACAGTTTCACATTATAAGAACAGCTGTATTCTTTCAAAATAAGGCCATTGTGTATTATAAGAGCCGGAATTAATAGTGACGCCACAATTAATGAAAAATAAACGACTGGATTTCTAAATTTGACTTTGGTATGTCAATTTTGAAAGATCAACTGTCAGTTTTTAATGCGAAACTGTCAATATAGTGTCCGGCACAATTTGTGCCTGGCTTTATTGCAATAGGTCCCTAATATTATAAAAAAAACCTCAGGGTTTATAATAGCGTGATCTTTAATGCCGCTTGCGGCTGCCGGCTGAGTATGTCGCAAAATCCAAGAGATGGCGCCATAAATACACTGTTAAAAACAATGGCTTGAAATAAAATTTTTATTCTACAAAGGATCTAACATAAAAAAATATTTTATTTATGGTGTTTTTTTTTTATCGCGATTACGAGGCGTATCAATAAAAACAAGTTTATATAAAAAAAAAATCGGTAGAAAACTATGGTAATTCGGTATATCGTAAAGTAAAAGGCTAAATCGGTAGATCTATCGCAAAATCGGTAGAGGTGGCAACACTGGGTTAGAGTTTACTCTGGTGTTCAGATTGCTAGTGAATTTTTACCGGATGCACACTTTCGCACTCTTCGAAATAGGACGACTAAATTTAACCCACATGCGCATTTGATCAATCCTTTGATTTCTAACCTTTATGTGTATGGTTTATTATTTGCTTTAATTTTTTTTCGGCCTTAAAATCAGTGCTAAAATTTTGACTGGGTAGAAATGAATAACCAAATTAGTACTCATTCTCATAACTTCATTTTGTATGAATTTGCTGTTGGACGAAAATACGAGAGTGGTTCAACAAAAACGATCAGTCGTGTTTAAAAAAGCGCAAGAAAAAAAATCACTTTGGAAATGTAATGCATTACATATGACAGTTATCAATTGATCAGCTGCAAGATGAAAATCGTTCAGATTGAAGAATCTATCTGACCACTCACGCCCTTTACCGGACACACACCGGGTGTTTCAATCTGAACGCGCTCCTGGAGTCAACTTTGCATTAACACGAAACGTGCATCAAGGCCCCTAAGCAAATAGAGTATAATATCAATTTCAAATTTATTAAAGAATTTTAATATAATTTTAAGTTTATTACTTTATTACGAGAAGCATCGAAGGTTTTTTTAAATCGAAAACTAGCTTCAAAGAGGGTTTTTAGCTTGCTACTCGAGTTGCTTTTGTGAATTCCGATTCTATGCATTTTAAAATTCAAGTAACAGCGCTATTTCCCTTATGTGCACAGTTCAAACGTTACGCTTTCGTCATAGAAGAAAAATGCAATAGGCAGCATGCTTTCGAGTAGATAAATAAGACTTGACTTTCGTCAAATCACCGAATATATACACATAATACCATTAATAGTAGATCAACCTCTCACCAAATCAAGACAGATAAACTCCTTGCCATAGGCTTTTGTGACATTTCCAACCTCTTTATTTATGCATATGCATACTATCAGCAACAAAAAAATCTGAATAATGGCATGTCTTTTTGTGAGACAATGATAGTTTTACCTTTATAGCTAGCTACGCGAAGGAAATTGGTGTTCATAGCAAACTGGAACACTGCTTTATATTGAAACACTGAAATCAGGGTTGCCACCAAAATAGAATCTACAATGTCAAACGCGTGGAGCAGCGGTTTGGTTTAAAAGGCGTTAATTGATGTTAAGAAGTCCGTGGTTTTATTCTATCAAAACACAAATGTCAAAATGCTGTTGCTAGGTTACTAGGTTTTTTTTTAAACCGTGGAGTGTTACGTCTCTTATTCCTTCCCGTTCAACCAAGACTGGCTGCAATGGTCGCACACAGTGTTGCCAGCCTTTTCGGACGACTTTCCTTCAACTAAATGACAAAACTCTTCATATCCTTCGACACCAAACCAAAAAAAAAAAAATTATACTATGAGCAAATTTTCTTAATAAAAAATGGAAGAAAAAACCAAACAAATAAAAGATTTAAGTTAAATCATTAATTTTAAAAACAAAGTTTATTTAAATTTGCCTACATAAGTTAAGTTTGGTAAAATTATTGGAATATTTGCAAATTATATAACTTTGCCTCAAAAAAACACCTACAATCCTTCAATAGTCTAAATTCTTGTTCAAAATCCTTCAAATTGAAGAAACACCTTTAAATCTGGCAACACTGGTCGCACATGCCACCCCCGCACACGAATTTTAACGAGCATGTTTTTAGAAATAACACGCTATATCGCGTTAAATGATACGTGTATATGGGGCGAGTTAAGTTGATTTGCTACGCAGAGTGATAGTTGCTGCGTCCGTGTCTCGTACGAAATTTGTTTTCGCTGAACGTTAGAGCGGAACGTCAACATTAAATTGTTCCGGGTGTCTTCTTGAATTGAGAATAAATTGAGGCTTGAAAATCCCGTCGGAGAAAGGAGGATCTGATAGCATCTCTTATATAAAAAACGCCGACCAAAACGTTTTATATGTCATTAATTTTTATTTCCACTGGAATATTTTATGCATACTCATATTTGACAGCAATAGCTTAATTTTATTACAATTTGCAAGTTTAAAGAGTTTAACACGGATTTCCTAACAAAAAAAAGGGTAGCTTACAAATAATGTTAAAATGCATAAAATAAATCTTCTTTCAGTCCTCTAGTCGGATCTAGAAAGATCCACGAGCAGGGGGTCTTGTTTGTGCGGCACGGAGCAAAAAACTAATAACAAATAGGGACCAGAACGCATGACCTATATATACAAATAAATACCATAACAAAGCCAATTACGTGAAAATGGTATCTGTAAAAAGAATTGAGATAAAAGTAAAGCCAAGTTCTCCAATACAAATTTCAAAATGAATGGTTCTTACTAGTTTGGAAATATCTTTTTAAACTTTGCTATTACAGCCAAACTTTTTATGTTCAATTTAGCACTGTGCCTATGAGTCATTTGCAGCCGTAAAAGCTAAGTTTGAAAAAACATTTCCAAACTGGTAAGAATCTTTCGTTTTGACATTTGTATTTTTTTACATGAAATGTTTTTGTTATGATTTCACTTCTTTTTTAAATGAATTGGATATTATTTAATTTTTAAAGTAGTAAAATATGCGGAATATTGTTCAAAACTTTTGCAGTGCCTTATTTAAAGTTTTGAGGTTTTTTAATTTTTTCCTATGGTTTTATCATAGTTCCCATCAGCCTTCCAAAGCTCCGCTCTCTAACATTTCTGCAAGTGGACAATGTTACTTTTACATAATTTTACATACATAGGGGAGAGAAGTAAATTAAAATTTTGGTATTTCTACATTTTTTCCTATAGTTTCATCATAGTTCCTATCAGTCTTACAAAGCTCAGCTCTCTAGCGTTTCTGGAAGTGGGCAATGTTACTTTACATAATTTTACATTTATAGGGGAGGAGAGAAAATTAAAATGTGGGGTATTTTCCCATGGTTTTATCATAGTTTCTATCAGCCTTCCCAAGCACTCTAGCGTTTCTGGAAGTGGGCAGTGTTACTTTAACATAATAATTCTACATTTATAGCAGGGGAAGTTAATTAGGATTTTGGGGTGTTTTAATTTTGCTATATAGTTTTATCATAATTTTTATCGGCCTTTTAAAGCTCAGCTCCAACGTTTTTGGAAGTAAATTATAATTCTAGAGTTTTTTAATTTTTTTTAATAGTTTTATCATAGTTCCTATCAGTCTGCAAACGCTCAGCTTTCCAGCGTTTCTGGAAGTGGGCAATGTTACTTTTACATAACATGTATAGGGAAGGGGAGTAAATTAGAATTTTGGGGTTTTTTCCAGGGGTTAGGTCATAATTTCTATCAGTCTGCCAAATTTTAGCTTTGTTGAATATCTGGAAATACAGTAGAATTTGAATTGGAGTGAGTGAGTGGTAATTTTGACGCTTTCTGAAATTTTGTAAATACTTTACTACTTTATGGAAGTCCACTAGGAAAGGTTGTTAACTCTATGAAGATCTACGACTGTGCAAAGTTTACGATTTGTAGCTTATTCCGAAGTAGAGTTTTAGAAACGTTTCAAGAAAAGATGATACAGCTGCGCGAACTTGGCGAGGCACTGCCGTGCCCTTAGATTTTAAAATGAGTTCATTTCCAATAGTAGAGCTTTGTAAAATGCTAAAAAAAAACTTCTTTAAGTTTCAGCCACTAGGATTTTATGCATCGTTTATCGGACCTAGGGAGATCCATCAATAAAAGGGTCAGTGCGACACGGATCTTAACCCCAAAAATCACTGCCCTATGTTTGTGTGGTTGACGTTCTGAATTTTATTGACAATACTGTTTTCCATTTTAAGACCTCTTTTGTGCAAAGCCTTTTATTACGACTTTGAACCAAAATGAAATTTTTCAGTTTATCGCGTGGCGCCTAAGCAATAGATTCAGTCTATTCAGTGTATTGAAACAAGATGAATCCATGTATTTTGTAACTGTAAAAACCATATAGTTCGAATAGACGTTGGAGCATGGATTATAATACAACATAATTAAATGCTATGGGATTCATAAGAAATTATTACTGTATGGTAAGAACAACTGCATATATGTATTAAATGTAGTATGCAAGAAAATAGGCCAAATCTGATGATTTCAGAGGCCAGCTGATAGTACCTTGCCTGCTTGTAATAAGCACTCTTAAAAAAGTTTAATTTAAAAGCAAGGAAAAATGTTCTGAGCTGGGTAACCATCTTGCAGAAACCAAATTTGGCTAAAAATCAACATTTGGCACCTGTCGAATCGCAGGATCGCGTTTTGCAGTATGCAAATGATTATTTTTCCGTGACCAGTAACGAACAACGGAAGGATTATGACGGCCATGAACTGAAAACGAACTTTCGTCTGCCAAACAAATACTTTTAATAAGATTTTCATCCTGATTTTTCAATCATGGTTTCACAAAACTTCATTCTTCGAAACTAATCATGTGGAAAAGATTCTTGCGGTTTGTTAACTTTAAAACTCCGGTACCCATGACGTTTCAAAATGTTTCGGATGATTTACACGTTAACTGACATGTGTACCCAGTGTGGGGATACACCTATATTTTCAGTTGAGGCCTTCAGAACCCACACGAGGGTCCTTTGTATATGCAACAAATTTTCGCCGCGAGTAGCCACATTTGGTTCTCAGTGAATTTATTTTACTACGGATAACGAAAACGGTGGCCTCTGGAGTAAAAGTATGTGGTTGGCCGTTAAGTTTTCTACCAGTTATGGGTACACTCGGCCAGAATTCATAGTATTCTCAAACTTGAGCAATATATTTTCAACAAAAAAGTCAAAGATAAAACTACCGTTTTAATTTTAAAAAGAACTTCCTTTACAGAAAAAATAGAAAAAAAAGCAGTGCGTATCATAAAAAATAATTTTGATATTTTGTAAGAATCAAAAAGGCGTTTTTCAATGTATTATGGCCGTGAGTACCCAACGTGGAATCTCAGCTAAAAAACCAGCTTTTTGCCTAAGAATCTCCGAATTTACTATTAGTTTTGTATATTCACCATAACATAAACTCAAAAAAACGATAAAAATGTAGCGGCCGTAAGAAAACGATTTTTTCAATATATTGTGGCAGTTAACGTGTTAAGGGTAAAATATCATCGCCCACATCATTGGCAATTGCCTAACTGGAACAGGGAGGCAAAGCTTCTGCTGTGGCCCAAATTATAGTTTCGCGCCGTTCCCTTTCCTCTCCCTTTTCATGAACAGAAGGTGCATCTCCGCCACTATATTTATGAAAAAAATTGACACACCCTGTTCGTTCGCAATGGGTCCCTAATTTTTGGACCGTGCTACGGCTTGGAATATCCCTCCTTTTAAACACGACAACAAATAAATTTGCCTATTTCCCCCGAAATACCATTGAATAATCTGTACTTTGGTACTTGGCTCCTCATCTGTTTCGCTGCACACGACGGGATGACGAAAAATATTCTCCTACTTTCCCACTCCCAGCCGAATAGAGGTCTAAACCATCAAAAAATATTTCTAAACACCGCCCAAAATATATTTTTCTTTCTTTTACTCCTTTAGGATTTAATCTACTTGTAGAAAATATTAGTAATTTATTTTCGATAAAATTTTCTAGCTTTTCGCTTCCTTGTCATTATAATTTTTTTATTTTTTTTCGACGTTTTACTTGCCTCGGCAAAAAGCCGATCGAGTACGACGTAAATTGTCGTTGGCTGCCAGGCACCGCATCGATAATTAGGTTGATAATTGAATTTTAAGCAGGCTCCTGCTTTAAAACTTAATCCTGCCCACAGTTTAGTGTTGCCAAATACTATTATTACAAAGTTTTGTAATTTCAGACTATTCTTTATCAGGGCTACCATTTGGACATAAAGCAATAAATACTTATAAAAGTTTTAACGTCCTATTTTAATTTAATACTACGAAAGTGTTCAAACGAGAGCAAAAAGCGAGTTATGTATGCAATTTTTTTACGACCACAAGATGATAACACGAATTTCCTTGTTATTATTCAGTCAAATGAAACTCTAGGGTCTTTCTCCACTTATTTTTTTTTTAAATTTATTGCTTGGATTTTTTTTAAGCACTCTACATGTCTTGCAAACTTATGTTTGCATCCTCAGGGGTAATTGAGAATTTTTAAATTTTTTTATACAAAAAGAACCTGAAAGAAAAATACAATCATTTGCAAAATCTTAAATACAATCTAAAATGTTCAATTTAAGATTTTGCAAATGATTGTATTTTCCTTTCAGGTTCTTTTTGTATAAAAAAATAAAAAAATTCTCAATTACTAGAGACTATAGTACTTTCTTTTATAGAGAGGAAAATATGTTTGTCAAAACAATGCCTTTTGACATTGACATTGGCATTGACAAGGCTATTTTTTTTACGGTTATGCGCACTCGCAAGTACATCCCTATCACGCTCGAGAAGCGGCAAGTGCGCGTAAATGTTGGTGTGTGTTGGTTTTGAAACGGTTTAGGTTGTAACCTGCAGGAAAACTGTTGCAGGGAGTTTATTCTACAGCGATGCTGTTCTTCAGAGATATGAATTCTGATATAATGAGGTTCTTGGTGCCTCTATTTTGACAGTAAATTGATGGTTACCGTCTGATTGACGTATTCGCCTAGTAGGTGCTACTCCCGGGGGGATCATACGTGCCAACTCTTTAGAGTATTTTCCGTGATAATAATAATATAGATATAGAATTTTTAGGTAATTTTCCTCTCTAGATTATGAAAGTATTTTTACTTTTCTAATACAAAAAAGTGTGAAAATGTATCTATTTCTTATGTTCTTATGTTGAAAACGGATCGCTGCACACGACCGAGACAATTTGGTGGACCAAGCTGAAGATAAGATCCTTAAGGCGAGCAAGTTTGCAAAGAGGTTTTTAAACGAGTTTTTCACTACTCTTTTTATACCAATATGAATAGGTACTTTTTCTTATTTGTTATAAAAACAGTCAATTGTAAAAGTTGTTGCGTGCACGTGACTTTGAATGCAAACAAAGGCTTTTTGTACTTCGTGCAAAATTTTATTAAAATAGTCCAGGGCAAAGCGCTTTCGGTCTATCTGACCATCATCAGTACCTTAAAGCTAGTTAAGATCTTAAGATCTGGTTGCTTAGTTTATGATCGGACATCACAGGACACCACAATTTTAAAAAACTTAAAAACTACTTCACAATATATTTGGTACATTTTACGGTTTTTTATACTATAATTATTTATGTTAAAATTGCTTAAAATTGACTAGTAAAAAAAAATTTTTGGTTTATTGCGTTGTGATTCTTTTCGAGGTTGTAGTATTGTGCCTTTGTTTGCAAACGGTCAATTGTAGATCAAATACGGAAAACTTATACCGTGTGTCCGTAAAGTCTGGAATCTTTTCAATTGCAAGGTTTTGAGAAAAATGCTAGGAAAAAGAAAACTGCATTTCCTAAAAAATGGGTGATTCCGTTTGTACATTAGGTTTGCCGTGCGTTAAACCTTATTTTCAGTGATAGTTGTATAAAAAATTATTTTCATAATGATTTTATCTAAGCAGGCCTTCCAAATTTACCATAATATCAATTACGTGGCAAAATCTTTTTTTTCGAAGATTCATCATTTTCTTTTGTTCTAAAACCTAGGCAGGGTGCGAAATAAGTTGTTCTAGGATTTACTTATAAGATTTATATTTTTTGCGCCTTGCCCTTAGCACTAAAATTTCTTCTTTCACTTAGTCCTTGAATCTAAATGTAGAGTTCCATTTAGTGTTTTGTGGAAATTTTGCTTTACGGGTTCCATATCATCCAGCAAGCCTTTTAGATTTTGTTTTCATAAAACAAAGAGTATATCTTTAGTATCTATTATAAATTTTTCATGTCAGCAATCCCTACTGAAAGATATTTTTCGAAAATACAAATAAATTTAAATTTCAAAAAAAAAAGTTTTCTTTTCTCTGCTTATATAAAATTTGTTCTAATAAAGTATAAAACTTCTATACCTCTGCAGGAACGCTGATAGTAAAGGGGTTAATGAGTCTCTAAAAATAGTATATAAGGTTTCTTTACTACAACCAATTTGTTAAGATGAAATAGGGATGCCAATGATTTGGAGTAAACTTGCCCTTCTTGGAAGCCTGGTTTCCTTTTCGCGTACAACTAAAGTTGGTTCATTGAATCCTTTTATTATTTTCTAATCTAATCTATTTGTGTGTTCTGTATGTTTTAAATATTATTTTTAGTTTTAAATAAATAAAATTAAAAACGACCTAGGTTCTTTTGCAAAAAAAATTAAAGAAGAAATGGTTTAATATTTAAGGGTTTTTTGCGGGGTAATCATAATAGTTATATACTTTTTTTGTGTTTTTTTTTATTATGCGATACACATTTTTCATCAGTTTAATTATAGATAATGGTGATAAATCATCTACCTAACTGATTATTGTAAAAAAAAGTACAAATTGATTCAATTTTAAAGCGTTTTTAAAAGGTACTAATTTTTAAGCGTAACAGAAAAATACAAAGCAAAAATAGAAAGTGCCGATAAGAAGATCAGTGGGAATATCCAGAACAGATCATATAAGAAATGAGATCATAAAAGAAAGAATGGGAATCGAGGGAAGCATAACTGATGACATCACTATAAGGCAACTGATATGGTACGGCCATGTAAAACGGATGAGTGATGAAAGATTACCAAAGCAGGTCCTAGAATGGCAACCAATAGGGCGCAGAAAAAAAAGGCGTCCTAAACTGGAATAGCAACAGTCAATCCAAAGATCAATGAGTCAAAAAAACCTGACGGAAGATGACTGTCAGAATCGAAGGAGGTGGAGAATAGGCGTCGGACAACATAGAAAAACTATTATGATAAATAAACTATTTAAGCAATAAAGAGTTGTTTGTTCATGCTTAATTATTCCATCCACTGTGTAAGGTAATTTTATTTATGAATTTTTCTTTTAATAAACCATTTGTTTAGTTAGCAAATTTTCTCTTACTTTGAAAATTAGTTATTATATACTTTCATATATATTTAAAGAAGATCTGATAATAATGCTGGAAGAACTAGATACAGCAGCTAAAAATATATGCTTGAGTATGAACTACTTTAAAACTAATATCATAACAGACACAGATGAAGTAGAGAAATATATATACCTGAGACAAATTATTAATCTAAAAAATGAAAACCAAACGGTTAAAATCAAGAGACGGGTAAAATTGGCCTGAGCAGCATTCGCAATTAGGCTACATATTGAAAAATAAAAATATCCTCAGTACCTTAAAACTAAATCATTCCTGTACTTACTTATGGATCCCAAATCTAGACGTTTACAAAATCAAACATGAATAAAGTATCAAAAGTTCAAAGATCATTGGAAAAACAATTGTAACATGTAAAGCTAATAAATAGAAAAAAGGAATAAATGGATAAAAAATAAAACAAAAATATGAGATGCCAGAGGAGAAGTAGCAAAATTAATATCAGACAGATAGACGATCGGTGGAACAAATGTATTGTAAACTAGAGACCTTGGGAAAATAAAATATGTAGGGGAAGACCCGAGATGTGATAGGCGGACGATTTAAAGAAACGTGCGGGAACTAGATGGATCAACACGGCGACAGGCGGAGAAAAAGATATTGGGGGAGGCCTATGTCCAAAAATGGACAAGCATGCTAATGGATAGATAGATACTTTCATTATATCAAAAGTAGGTGAGTGCCTGCTTGGATAAATTATTTGCTATGGAAACTATTTGAAAAAAAAAAAAAGATTTTGATAAAATTATTACCTTTCTAAAATTATATATCTTATGTGTGTATGTGTATGTATTTAGGTTTTATTTCCTGGATCGAGCCAACTGGCCAGCATCTTCATCTTATATATCTTTATTATCTTAAAGTGCTTAAAGCTTATTTTGGTATTATTGGCAAAATCATTAACCTTTATATAACCTTATTGCAACTGGAGGGTGGTTGTATTGTTTTTATAACCCTGCTAGATCCCCAGATTTATCGGCCCTCTCGATACGAAGCGGCGGTTTTGAAGAACTGAAGACCACAGTCGATAAAAATGTAAAATTTGCAATAGACTATAACTTTAAAAGCTACCTCCGCCTCTAATTAACCTTTGACTTATTTTAGGTAAAATTTTGTAAGTGAACTTAAGCAACTTTCCGCATAGCACAAAAATCACATCAACGTTAAATTAACATTAACAAAAATATTAAAACTATTTTTTACTACAAAAAAACCTCATACCGTGTAACATTTGTTTCGCTGAAGCTTCTGGTGCTGTGTATATAACGTCTTTTTTACCCTTGTTATTTTCGTGTGTAAAATTCGCACTTAGAAAGTCCTCCACCACATGTTTTAAAATCCACTAGTTTAAGACTTCTTAAACCTACTAACTTTATGCGTATTGATTCGTTACGTTTTTTCTCTATATGTTTTTTAATCAAAAAAAGGTGCGAAGACTTGTTCTAAAAGCCCTCTAGATAAAGAATTGTTTAAAGTCTCTCAGCGTTTTTTTTTGTCACGTTTTTTTAATAACTTTTTTTAAAATTAAAAATGACGCGAAAGGAAGTCCTAAAAGTTCACTAGTTTAAGACTTACAATTCAAGACAATTTAAAAAAAAATGGCGCTCAAGGCAAGACAAAATCTCTATACATCTATGTTTTAGTTAAAAGCTAAACAAGATTTTTCAAGAGTAGACATTTTACACAACATTAATTTGTGTTTATTAGGTTAACAACAAATGCGTCGGGATCGTGAAGGATCAGGGATCAGTTCAGTAATTGGTTTTTGGAGTTAAGAGGCCAAAGCACTCCAGGATAGATTTCGTCCAAGTCAAAAATTTTGGCAATAGGTCACGATGCTTCTAGGAAATTCTCAAAAATATTTTATACAAAAGCCATGGCGCGTTTTACAATTCGTGTGGAAAAGAAGCGAACTTAATGTGAATTTGACGGTGATGAAAGTCTAGTTAGAATTCACTTGAAAATAACATAAAAACATTGCTATTTTTATTAACGGCGTTATTACAACGTCGTTTTTAGCAACGTTATTGTTTATAACGTTAACGAACACCTATTAAGCTTGTTTTTATATATGAAATAAACGTTTTTTTTTCTAGCAGCTTTTAAAATCCACGTTTTCATTTCTCACGCGTTTTTTACGTGTTAAACACGTGATTGTGCTGTGTGTATTTATTGTGTCGGCACCGGTTCAAAAGAACGATATTTAAAACGGCGACATTGAAAACAGCAACATTTAAAAAAGCGACATATCAACACGGCGATATTCAAAAGAGCGACATCTAGTAAAAATAGCGACATATCAAAACAGCCACATTCAAAAGAGCGATATATCAAAACAGCGACATTCAAAACAGCGACATTCAAAAGAGCGACACATCAAAATAGCGACATTTAAAAAGGACAATTCAAAAATCAATATTAGGCAACACTTAAAAAAAACGTCTTATGACTTGCCACACCCGGTATTTGAGTAAAGCTTATTGTAACCACGATACACTAAGACAACATCAAAAATCGTCAAATTAAGCCACTGCCAGTCACTTTTAATCAACGTTAAAATGGAAAGGTCTTCGCAAAATAACAAACCGATCTATACCACGAGGGCTATATGTTCGGTTCGGTTTGGTTCAGTTCGGTTCGGTTCACACCCTCTAGGATCCCAGGAAAGAAGTCAGGAAAGTTTTTTTTTTGAAAAAATATGTTAGAAAAGAGTCGAACGAACCATTTGCTATTTTTTAAGACGCGTTTTTAATGTCGCTGTTTTTATTATATGTCGCTCTTTTGAATATCGCTGTTTTGATATGTCGCTGTTTTAAATCTGTCGCCCTTTTGATATGTCGCTGTTTTAACATGTCGCTGTTTTAAATGACGCTGTTTTAATTTGTCTGTATTTTGAATTTTGCCTTTTTAAATATCGCTCTTTTGAACCGGAGCCTATGTATTGAGGCGGCGCAGCGTGGGTTATTTTCTTGCTGATTAAGACGATTAAAATAGAAAAACAAACAAAAACGTGGTATTTAGTTAGTGCTTGACCATAAGCAACGATTTTGTATTATTGGTTTTTTGTTTGTAATAAAATTAGGGTTGGAAAGTAACTCTGATCGAGTGCATCCTAACGTATTTTTATTGAAAAGCATGGTGCAAAATTTTAAACTGATAACCGGAAGTAAAATATTTGTCACTAAATCCAAGGACTAATAGGCAAAGAAAGGCAACAATTCTTTTAAGCGTCCTTTAGTGGAAACCATGGTCATTATTTCTATAATTATTTGACAACCATATAAAAAACCTATCTCAACTTGATTTTTTTTTATTTAATTTTTGAACTATCTTTTTAAATTGCGAAATATAGAACAAACACAAAGACGTACTACATAAAAAATTTACTATGCATACTTTACCTTGATTATTAGACTTCAACACTGCACCACAAACTGTTTAACAAGATTTAATAATGTAAAATGGCAAAACAGTAAAATTACGTCTGTTCAAAAATAAAAAAGGCTATAAATATTTCTATCAGACTTCGCTTATTTTTTCTTGAATTCAAATTTTTTTGTAAAGTGCTTTATGACAAATTAGTATTTTTCAGGTACTCGATCATTAAGGTGCATTATTTGTTTTAATTTCTTTTAAAAAATAATTAGTTAAATCCCCCTAGAATAACATGTTATTCATTGAATTTCCGCTTATGTACAAAAGTATTTTAACCACTAGAAATTTACCGCGTGGGCCAACAAAAAGACAAAATAGTTTTCCGTTAACTTTTGAACCATACCATATTTATTAATTTTTGCATGGAACTAAATATAGTGTTTAAGTTGGAATCTATTTTTTCCGCTATACTGAAATTGATAATGGCGTAAGACAATTACTTCTTTCTTCTAATTTATATGTTCCGGAAATAAGTTAAAATATTTTTTTTAATTCTGGAAAAACTCTGTCTTTGCTGCTTTCAACGGTTCGCTTATTCTTGGAATATTAATATTTATTTCAACCATTGTTTTACAGATTGCCTTGCCAATTATATTTGCATTAATTTCCTTATAACTTTATTATTACTAAACTAGGTTTATTAAAATAATATCTTTTTCTTATGTTTTTCATAAATTTTTTGGCCCTTTTTTGTATTTCAAAGTATTTAGTCATATTAGTTTTTTCATTGGGGATATTTGAATTTTGGATGTGCATACTCTGCATTATAATCGGTTTAGTGATAATGAATTTATAATAAAATGAATGCGGTAAAATAAGGAAGGGAATCGTATAGTATGTCTGTCTAGACCAATTTTGGTGACTTGTACCTTATTTTATGTGGCGGAGATAGACTTTTTCTTTTTGGAACCACTAAATTGATGTTTGTAATGCATACTTTATTGTGCATAGCAAAAACAATTTTACCGCTTCAAAAAAATTTTAAAAAATTTAGGAACATAAAACTAAACAAGCCTCGTTGAGAGGTCAAGTTTGATTTTGTTTGTTATCTTAAATTTCTTATCGGTGGACAAAAAATAGTTTAGCTTAAAAGCCTGGTTCATTTCCTGCAAAGTCTTCCATTAAGAGTATTGTCATAATTCGAAAGATAACGCAAAAAAAAATTCCCCAATTTTTATGGCTACTCGTTAAACTTCTATTTTCGCCGGGTTTCCTTTTTTATGATTTTAAATCAATAAATAAATATTATGACTTTTTCATAAAGTATAGTTTTTTTTGCAAATGGCATTTCTACTAACTATACTATTTTAATTTTTTTTCAAGACTGTGCTTAAATCCACTGCGGATTAAAAGGTGTCGATGATGACTTTATAAGGGCTTGAGGGATCGGCGTACTCTGTAAATTAAAAAATTAAAAAAATTTGTCAGCCTATTAAAAATGCTAATTTCAATTTAATGAAAAAGAAAATCTTGGCTTTTGAAATATACCGGGCCAAAGAATGCGGTCAAAATCTTTTTCGATATAACTTTTGAAGAATAGCAAGGAATTAATCAGGCTTTTAAGCTGAAAAATTTATTGGTTGGTATTATAAAAGTCGAAAAAGGCGTACAGACTCAAACTTGACCCTCCAAAAAAGCGCATTTACTCTTATGTTTCGGAAATTTTTTAAAACATTTTTTGAAATTGAATTTTAAAAAGGAGGTATTATTGAGTATTCACATTTCTTCTTTCCTTCTCCGATGTTATCATCTTCATTTCATTCCCTGTACACCCACTGTGGTTGAGTCGTACTGATGAACCCTAACGAGGCGGAAACATAATTATGTCTGCGGCTACCATGACCCCTTTCTGAGGATTAGGTTTTTTTATTCTTTGACTCCAAAATTTATTTCATACACAATTTTATTTTTTTTTAAACACTGTTGGAGAAACAAAAAATTGCAAAATATCAAAATGTTTCTGAATCAAGGAATTTATTTTATATTTTTGAATCTGCCAGTGACCTACAAAAAAAGTTCTGGGGGAAAAAAGGGACATGACCCCGGAAGAAATATCACCCTGTGTTTTAGTGGTTCCCGCGAGAGTCTCGTTTTCGAGAGTCTCGCATGGTCTCGTCTCGTTTTCGAGACAAGACTCGAGACGAGACCCGGACAAGACGAGACGAGACTTTTATTGCTCTCGTCTCGAGTCTCGGGCAAGACTTTTCGAGTCTCGTGTGAGAGTTTCGCAGGTAAATATATATGCGTGCCGACTGCAGACTTAAGAATTTCATTCATAGTACAATATATTTAGAAATAATTTAGACTATTTAGCTCAGATAGAGAAAACATTTTATTCATAAATACTTTAAAAACACAATCCATGATTGTTGAAAAACGACATAATGCGTGAAGCGAAAACGGACTAGTATTCTCTCTCTTACGGCGGCGGAACATAAAGGCAATACTGCAATAACGACAGATCGCAAATTACTAAGAATATTATGACTACCTGAATATACGTGTTAGTTTTCATATTATTTTTATAACTCTTGAATATATAATGCTGTTTTTTTCTTGTTAAGATGTATGATGTAAGTATGTACCTATGAGATACTTACTTGTCAATAAATAATGTTATTTTTGTTGTAATTTTTTCTTCCTGCGTCTACATTATACCTAAAAAGTAGGTAAATGTCTAATGTGTTTTTCCTGATATTTGGCATGCTTAATGATGTACGACTTGTAGTTAGATATACGTTCTAGTTTTAAGCTAAATATCTCAAAAACTGTACGAGTTATAAAGAAAAAACAAACAAAAAATTAAAAATTTAATAACCTGTATCTTGAAAACAAAACATAGATAAGGTAATAAAAGCCCAAAGATCAATCGAAAGACAAATGTGACATGTTAAGTTAACAGATAGAAAAATGAATGAATGGACAAAAAATAAAACAAAAGTAAGAGATGTCAGACGAGTAGCAAAATTAAAATGGAAATTTGCCGGTCGTAATATCAGACAGAAAGACGATCGATTGAACAAATGTATTATAAACTGGAGACCTTGAAAAAATAAAAGAAGTAGGGGAAGACCCCAAACGAGATGGGTGGACGATTTGAAGAAACACGCGGAACCTAGATGGATAAACGGGGCGACAGATAGAGACTAGTGGAAGATATTGGGGGAGGCATATGTCCAGAGATGGAATGCGGAAGGCTACACAGAAAAATAGATCTCAAAACTAAGCATTTGCGGACCTATGTTTATAAAAAAAAAACTTTTAAATTACTCAAAGAATAATCCTCTGAAGTTTCGCACCATACTTTATTAACACTTTGTATAATTTTTTCTACAAAAATAATTTTTAATTACGTCGATACTTTAAAAACCCCTGAAGATATTTTGAATTTTGTTGTATCATCCGATTAAGCTAAAAATAGCCCAACTTTGCGTGCCGTTTTCGCAAACCCCGATTTGTCCGTACCCCGTATACCAAACTGATACACATGCCCCTTAGGACGCAAATTTTTCTTTCTCTAAGAGGACTTAATTTTGCCTGACTCCTCTTTGTCGAGGCAGGGATCTTTATACTGCGTAGCAAGTATACACAGTGGACCCACGCTTTTACACATCTTCCGAAAGGTGGTTCGGTTCCACATGTTAGACTTGCATCTACCTAACATCGCTATCGTCCCAGCAGAACTTGGTTATAGAGTATAGACTTCTTTTCTTTTCAGCGCAACAGTCACGGTCGTCGTGAGTTTACTTTAAGAGATTTTTGCTGGCGACGTCCTCAAACTGTGGCGTGCTCCTGGGTTATTAATCATGGCTCCTCGGTTGTTCACTCCTGGACTACACCTGCTTATATTCTCGATGTACAAGGTTTGTTTATGTAAACATGTGTATCGTACAGTATTTCGATGTTGACTGTTGAACGCTGAAAAGGAAGTGCGCGTCAGGGCTACGTGACTTTTTGTTCTTTTTTTTTTTTGCGTCGTTGTTTGAGACGCGAACCTGGTATCTCCTGCATGTGAAGACGACGAACATACCACTAAACTACCCTGCCGCCTCACGTAGTTTTATCTGGAACACCCTGTACACCATTGGCGGTTATTCAATAAGGGCTGCGGGGCTGCAGCACTGGCTAATTTTGAGTACAGTAATCTATAGTTTTTACTACAGAATATTTTAGTCCTTTTTTTTGTTACTAATTAGGAGCTACATGCCTACAACATTTGTATAATTGGTACAAGGCTCTTCTCGGGTGCAAGCCTGCGTTTTTAATATCGTTGTTCGCTATTCGGTCTCTTCTCGTGGTGTGCTGGGCGTTCTGCGCAGTGTAGAGGCGCGGTGGATTTTGTCGGGTCTGTTAATCAAACTACCCCGAATAAAGGATGGATCAATACAGATTGTACCACATAATTAAAAGGATAGAACTATTCAACTAACGTCGCAGCTATGTAAAATTTTATAAAATGGGGGTAGTCTCCCGTTTATATTAAAAACAGATGAGAACTGCAAATTTGTACCTAGTTGAGTGTTTACACAATTTACAGTATACTTTTATGAGTAAATATTTATTTTATTTTTTGCCAAAGCAAAAACATTTTTAATATTGTAATATTTAAGTGATAAAAAGTGATTGAATGTTTTGCCAATAAAAAAGACAGACGCATTGAACTTGTACATAAAAATAAAAAGAAGTGACTGTATCCAAAGACTATCTATTACCTTTGTACTATATGTACAAAGTGTTAATATAATAAACCTCAACAATTAAAAGTGTACTATTAAACAACTTGTTCGAATGCTTTAAAAATAAAACTTGTTTTACGTTCGATTAATGTGACTTTACAAAATGTAAAAAATGGGTAGGTAAGTTTTTATTATTTTTAACACTTTTAAAATTTGTGTTTGTTCCCCACTTTGCAGAACCGCCACTTTTAGACCTCACGCCCCGCCACTGCTGTTCACCCTTTAGCTTTAGCTCAAAAACTATTAAGTAAACTTTTTTGAAAAAGTTTATTTTTCGAAAAATTTGAATAAACATTGTGCGTGAATTTAAATTTTGTTTCCCAATTTAGAGGCGTGCATTTAACAAGGTCGGTAGGTAAAAGCTTGTATTTGTTCAGTTAAGTTTTGTTTATACCCCGTTGGATTTCCAATGCTTTTGGTAAATAGACCTGGGCGCACATATAAATGTCTCTTTGCCAAAAACACACTGGTGTAGTTATATAGGTACCTCAATATTATTGGACTGAATACAACAATAATGTTATTTTTTTTACTTTTTTTATTTAACTTTCAAATGTTTTTCACTTTCTCTCAGATAGTAGTAGTAGTAGTAGTAGTAGTGGGGAGACTATTTTTGCTCTAGCGACTAGGCACAAGGCGCGCCCTTTCCGCAAACCCTGATTTGTCCGTACACCATATACCAAACTGATGCACGTGCCCCTTAGAATACAAGTTTTCTTTCTCTAAGAGGAATTAATTTTGCCTTAAATCTCTTTGTCGACGGCAGGGATCTTTATACTGCGTTGCAAGTATACACAGTGGACCCACGCTTTTACACCTCTTCCGAAAGGTGATCCTGCTACATGTAGACTAGCATCTATCTAACATCGCTATCGTCCCAGAAGAGCTTGTTTAAAGACAATAGACTTCTTTCCTTTTCAGCGCAACTGTCGTGGTCGTCGTGAGTTTAGTTAAGGAGGTTGTGGCTGGTGCTATCCTGGTTCCAACTGTAGCAGGATCCTGGATTATTAATCCTGGCTCTGGCTGGCTGGTTGTTGGCTCCTGGACTACAGCTGTATGTATTTTCGATATACAAGGTCAACTTCTGTTTTCGTGGGCATGTGTATCGCACACCATTTTGATGTCGACTCTTGAACGCTGAAAAGCAAATCGGCTGCAGGGCGGCAAGACTTTTTTTCTTTTTGCGTCGTTGGTCTAGACGTGACCCTGGTATCTTCTGCATGCGAAGCCGACGACCATACCACTAGACTATCTTGCCGCCTTCTCTCAGATAGATACTTTGAGTTCGTGTCAAACATAATGAAATATTAGTCCACAGTACCTATACCAGTTTATTTTTAATGTCATTTTGCCGAAACTGTTAACTCTTTGAAAATCCTTGAAAAGAAGTAATTATCAACAAAGTGCGCAGAAGCAGAAACCGATCAGGCGTCGAACTGACTACAAATTATAACTGTACAATTTTTTAGCTACCGTTGGTAAGACTAGGTTAAAAAAAATGGCGACGCCGATGCAGAGACTTGTTTTTATGCATAATCTTTAGGATCGCTGTAATTTTATTAAAGTTGTGTTCGGCCAATCTGTTCTTTGAGCCACTGACATTACACAATTATTTATATTTTGTAACTAGAAACAAGTTCAACAAATTATTTTCAATTAAAAAAAAATAGATTAGAATTTGGGCGAATCAACGGCAAGCTATAACACTAGTATTTACTAACACCTTAAGACAGCATTGTAGATCGGGTTTAAGTATCAAGTCTATAGACTGTGTATAAGTGTATTTTTTTAATACTCACAGGTCAAATAACTGCAAAGATTTGGTTCACCCTAATGTGCAATATGGTAGTAAGCATTTCTCAGTGAGTTTCATCTCATATAAATTCAAATTAACTTTAGAAATAAGGAAATACCACATAAAAAAATGTTTTTGGAAACTTAGTCCGTGCAGTCGTAGGATTCCCGTTAAAAATAGTTTCAAATTGTAGTACACCCCTGAGGGGTGGTTTAAAGTTCGAAAAACAATAGAAATAGTCCATGATTGACAAAAAAACTTACATACAAAAATATTCAAAGCTAAATAATACATAAATAACTTAAAACTATATCTGTAGATGGATTACCGTATTAAATACGTATCAATATTTAAATACTGTAAAAAGCTCAAGATATATTAGAATCCCTTTTCAATTACTCATTCACCAAAACAATCGACCATCGGTTTAATCGTCACTAACTTGTCTAAAAAATTAACATGTAAAATATAGCGGACAGCTGACACTGACTTACACCGTTTTTATTCGACATTTCCTAGTGACATTTGGAGGTTTAAATATGGCTACCATTGTTAAACCAAAATATTTGATTCTTTTTATTTATTTATAACCTTTGTGTGGAAATAATATCTTTGTTACAACGAAAAAAGATGACCCATATCCCAAGATATTTATGAACAATTTATATAAATATTAAAACTATTGCATTCACGGGAAAAATAAGTTAAACCTTCAACCAAAATGTAGACTTTTAAGCCTAGGATTGTAGCACTGAGCACTGTAGACCCTTTAGTAAATACTGGTGTAAGTGTCTACGAAGGAGAGTGGTTTTTACCAAAACAAAAAAGGCCGTTAGAAAGCATTCTTGAGTCGGTTTTTGTACACTTCAGTACGGTTAATTTAGGGGTTCTTTTTTAACTGGGGAAATGTGAAATTTTGTCAGTTATTCTAACTCAATGTAAAATTTTTCTTTTTGTTGTTCCTATTTTAATCTTTACTTTCAGGGTTTACTTTTAATTTTAATGCTTTTTATTATTACTGTTGCCAGTGTTTTAAAATGTTGTTTATATATATTTTTGGTTTTTTTAGTTTTTATTAAACTTCACATTTCACTTCTTTATATTTGTTTGATTTTATTGTTATTCTAGTATTAATTTTTGAAACTTTTAGGTTTTAGGATTTCTTCAATGTTTGTTGCAAATATAGACGGCGTTTCACAAACATCGAAACAGAGGCCTTTTTGGGTATTTAGAGTGCGAATTTGGAGAAACGCTCGGACACGTCGATTTTGTTTGCGTGGGGGACACTTTTTAGCTATCTTGAAATTTTTGTAGCACAAACCTCATTCAAAGAATATACTTTACCCCTATATTTTGAATAGGGGAAGTGGGTCTAGTGATACCTTGTTTTAAAGCTCTCTTGAATATCTTTACAACCGTGTAAAAAATTCGAAAATGCATTGATTAGTTTTTAAGATATTTGCTTTTAAATTTTCAAATTTAACGTGTAATGATAAAATAAAAATATAAATTCGAAAAATAACAAAATTCTAATTAAATTTTTATTTTATCAGTCCGTGTTAATTTAAAAGTTTGAATGCAATCTCAAAAACTAACGGATAGATTTTTGAAAGTTTTACACGGCTGTAAGGACAATCAAAAGGCTTTCAAAACAATCACTAAACCCACTTTTCCTATTCAAAATATAGGGGTAAAGTATTCCCCTGGAAGGGGGTTTGTACTACAAAAATTTTAGGATAGCCTCTGTTCGATATTCGTAAAACACCGTGTATATTTATTTAAAATATTTATAAACGTTGATTAAATAAAATTATTCAATCAACTGTTTAATTTACTTAATATTACTGTTTAGGTTTCGGATGTTATATTGAGTAAATATGCCGATTTAAGGTTAAAAAACCAAAAAAATATATAAACAATATTTTAAAACACTGGAAACAACAAGAATAGAAAGAACAAAAATTACAAATATACTCTAAAAGTCAAAATTAAATTAGTTATGGAATAACAAAAAAAATATTTTATACTTAGTTAAAATAATTGACAAAATTTCAAATTTCCTCAGTTGAAAAAAAACCTAAAAGAAACGAATTGAGGTGTATATAAACCCACTTAAGAAAGCCCAAACTCTAATGCTAAAGCGCATGTTACAAAATATAAATTATTGTGATGTTAGGACAGATTCGCCGAATACAACTTTTTTTAAATTATAGCGATCCTGAAAATCCTGCCTAAAAACAAGTCGCTAAGTCGCCGTAAATTTTACTAGTTCTTAAAGAGTAGTCTTACATGTAATTAATACTTGTTAATATCGGAAACAATATTTAATTAAAAATATTTAAGCTTTTGAATAACAAAAATACCATTTATATTCAAATCCCGTTTTTTTACAAAATTACAAAATCTTCAGATTTAAGAAAAAAAATAATTGTTACTCCTTAATAAATTTTGTACAGCCGCTTAACTAACATTCTGCGCACTCTGGTAGGAATCACGTTAAATAATTTTCGCAGGGAAAAATGTTGAACTAAAAAATTTCTGATTAAATTTGCATTTTTTCTGATATTTGAGTTGTGTAGGTTTATTCTGGGGATTTTAAAGAGTATTATAATTTCTAGTTTTAAGAGAAATCTCTGCATTTGTTGCATTTTTGTTGTAAGAAATTGTTTTACCGTACCGGGGTGCAAAATCTTCCACAAAAAATTGTCCAGAATATTTTAGTTTAGGTATAAGTATTGGCGGTAGGGTGGTGCCGTGGTATGGTCGTGGGCTTCATATGCAGAAGGTACAGGAACAATAATGAAAAAACAAAAAATCTCGTCGCCCTGCTACCCACTTCCTTTTCAGCGTTCAACTATCGTCATCAGGTCGCAGGTATAGTCCAGGAGCCGACACGAAGCCAGCCGAGGAACAAGGAATAATAACCCAGGAGCCTGCTATAAGTGCTATATAGTCGGTACCAGGATGGCGCCAGCATAAATCTCCCACAGTCAACTCACGACGACCACGACTGTTCCACTAAAAAAGAAAATAAGTCTATCGTCTATAACCAAGTTTTACTGGTCGATAGCGATGTTAGATAGATGCAAGTCTAATATGTAGCAGGACCACCTTTTGGAAGGGGGTCCACTGTGTGTGGCAAAATTAAATCTTCTTAGAAAAAGAAAACTTGCATCCTAAGGGGCACGTGCATCAGTTTGGTATATGGTCTACCGATAAATCGAGGTTGGCGAAAAGGGCGCGCCCGGTGTGCCCTGTTAGACCAGAAATGGTCTCCCCACCACTACTACTACTACTTTAAGAGTATTAGCTTTTTTAAAAGTCAAATCTACATTTTTAATAGTATCTTTATTTTTCCTACGTTTTAAAGGCGACCCCTAGACTTATAGTAATATTGCACAATATCTTCTTTGTGCAATATCTTCACTTTTTCAACTCAAACGATCAATATTTATTATATCAATATTTATGGTTTCAATTTATTTATTGCACAATGAAATTTAAACTCTTGCATAATCATTGTGCAACCTTTAATGCCATATGAACTAGACGGCCAATATTGAAGGTTTTCGAGCACTTAAAAGAAGTACCTCGTCCGAATCTAGTAAATCATCCTTCAATAAATTTGTTGCCAATCTCGCCACAAAGCCGTTTATAGGCAACATTTCCCAAAAAGATTTATGAAATGTTAAAAACTTAAAATTTTAGGTTATGATATAAATCCATCCATCAGCAGGCATCGACTCCACGAGCCTATGGCTATTATTGTTGCCAACAATCGATTACATCGGATATTTAGAAGAATTTGTTTGATGGCATCTGAATCGCATCAGAACTTTTCAAGAACCCGTTTGTTGCATCGATTAGCCCAGTGTTTTTGTAGAGTGAGGAACCCTAAATTTGCTTTTTTCTTTTAGTGAACCCCTACCCTAAGTACTTAAATATGTCATAATGTTTAGTTTTGTTTAAAAAATCGACATTAACAGTACCTACTTTTTAAGCTTTCAAATAACTCGGAAACAGTAAAAACACTAAAATAAATATTTAAAATATTTTGGTATTTTAGGCCTGTTTGTTGGAGACAAGTTTCTCAAAATCGGGTTCAATGTTTAAATGTTGTATGCGCATATTCAAGATGTAGTTTATTTCTTAAGTCGGTTTTTGTAAGAGCATACTATGAAAACCCTGCTTCACAACGGTAAGTTGTAGCAAAAAGCAATAATTCTTGTCTTGAACAGCAAAAGAAGCTAATTCTGGATATTGACTTCTAAGCTGGGCCCAAAACTCCAACAAAGTAGCCGCATTAAAAGTAGTTTTAAGGTTTTCATCGGCTGCAACATCAATTAGCTGTTCAGTTTGATCAAGATCCCTTTTTGTCTTGTAAAATATTCTTTGATTGAAACTTGCAGGTTCTAAAGAATTGGTTATCTTAGAAGTAATTTTTACTGATAATGGACTCTTTCACTCGGACACAAAATCGTGCAGTGTAGGAAAGTACTCCTGTATTTAGACAAGATTCCCAAAACTGTTTTTTATTTAACATATCCTGGATTTTGTCATGTAGTAAAATCACTGTGACCGAAGTTCCCTAAAGTGATAAGGGCCTGTCCTTAAACTACATAACGCTCTAGGGGGGAGGGGGGTTTGGTCTTGCGTTACTTGGGGGTCAAAAATTCTGAAATTTTGCGTTACGTAATATATGGACGTTCCCTAAGTTTAATTCATTAAAGGTTCAGAAGAAATCGTCAAGATATGCCGAACATTTTAACCACTTGATATCAGTTATTGTTAATGACAATTGAAATAAAGAGTCATTAAGAAATACCCAATTTAGCAGAGTAAGCAGGTGACTATTTCATTTTTGGGTGATACCACAAATATTTTTTATTTTATTAACTTCTTGCGGAACCCCAATTCCCGCTTCGCGGAACCCTGGGGTTCCGCGGAACCCAGTTTGAGAATCTCTGGATTAGCCCATCGATGAGATTAAGATCTCTCCCAATATGTCTGAATCGGACTGTTAACTTCCAAGGGTATTATTTCAAATAGCCAGAAAAAAACTAAGGAGAGATGTGCATGTGTATATGACTAGCCGCATAAATTTAAATATTTGCTGGGCAGGTATTTCTACGTATGTTGTATATATTGGGATTTAATTTGGTTCCTAATTGCTATAGTCAGTGCTTTAATTCAAAATTGTTTGTGCCTAAATCAATTTCCACATAATACCTAATAGTTGAGTGGGCTATGTGATCCGGTGTGATTGTTGTGGAAGATTTTTTAAACTACCATATATCGATTAGTAATAGATTACACAAATTTAAGTCACCGGGTGTTTAACTTCAGTTTAATTAGGGCCTGAGTGACATATAAATCCAAGAAGGCAGCCTTTTTCATGCATTTTTACAATCTTTGGCTTATAACATTTGCCTAATTAGTTTTGCAGACAAACATCATACATATACGTTTCCTGTTTGCAAGAGAATACTAATTTGATATATCAAAAAAAATGTATATCTCAAAAACTAGCAAAGATATTAATAATAAACCCTAGGTTTATATTTTTACATAAAAACAAGCTGAGTGTCTCAATGATCAATTTTTTTAAACCGCGATAGTTCGACTTCTAAACCAATCCATCCATTTTGGATTTATGACGTCATACAGACCCATTTTAGACATTTTTGGGTTAGTTAATAAATAAAAACATTTTTGGGTTAGTTAAAACAACCAAAAATTTGACATCTGTTACCGTTATTGTTACTAAGAATAACGGTAACCTTCAGGGCAAAAAAGATGGATTTTGAAACATTAAAGATAAGCATAACACAAACGTTAATTTAGTAGTTTCACACTCCTTCAAGTTTTTGTTTATTTATATTTGCTTTTTTTTAATTAGATTTATGGCTTTTTACAAACCAAGCTAACGTGTTGTAAAAAATTCGATTGCTTTAAAAAACACAGTACAAAACTAACCTTAAAAAATAACGGTAACATTAAAGGAAGGCCACCGTAAGTACAGGGCGCCGTTACGGTAAATAACAAAAAAGGAGCGAGAAGCTGTTAATGCGCAGACTCAGTAACAATACTGGTAAGAAAGTGTAAAATAGACGACGCAAAATGTCCCTGTTATGTTGTCAGGAATTTAATCTGATATAAATTGACCATTTAAACAAAATTCTTTTAAATTTTGACGCTTATGAATTAATTTTCCAGAGCATCGGGCAGTTGGAAACATTTCGTTGTGTTTGTGAAGCAAAATTAGGTGGAGGGCTGAAAAGCAATTTAATCTGATATAATTGTAGGTGAATTTTCAAATTAGCAAATTCAAAAAGTTCATAAAATCGAACAAAGCCGTTGGCAAAATTGGATTTTTCGGTTTGTTATTCGCCAATTATTGTAGATTAATCATGCAAATTTTGGTATATACAAAAGGGTTAAATGCTCTTACAGAAAATTATTGTGTTGGACATTAATATTTTAATTTTAGGAAATAGTCCATAATATTGTCACACAGTCTAAATAACTCAATAAGAATTATTCAAATACCAAAATTTTTACTCTATGGAATATTGTTCAATAATTTACTGGTTTTCTTTAAAAGAAAATCAAGTAATCAATGTCGATCGATTAAGCTGACGAGGCATTATTTGCCTATAAAAACCGATCGACAAATTGCAATAATTAACCATTACACAGTTCAACATTTGGTTTTCACCCTAAATAAGGGGTCCACTACTATTTCTAAGGCCTAACCCTGAAGAAGGTGCTTGCCTTGGAGTTTCTGCCTGAAAAAGGAGATCCTTCCGAAGGGGAAGTCCAGCTCGAAAGAGAGGGATATTCCCATTAGGTATCCACAAAGTTGACTGTGTGATCGTTCACCGCTCACGTAAATCTACATTTAAAAAAGCCCTATCGACGTTAATCTCAGACGTCATTTTTTTAAGTTAATTTAGTAGCGTGCGTTGCATCTTTTTTTTTAACCAGAGATGAGGGGCCTTTGCCCACTAATTTTTTGGTAGGTACCAAAGGGCGAAATATTAATTCATTTGGGGGCCAGGGCCATTTTTTGATTATAAACAAGGTTATTTTGGGCACTTCACGTTTTATAATTATAGTTGGGTTTTATATATATAAAAATACATGTATTAAACTTTGTTCTGTATTTTTTTTACTCTTTTCGAAGAAAGGGTTTTACCAAGGGTTTGAAACCCACCTAAATTAACGTCCCTAGAAAGGGCACGTATTAACTCGGGTGACGTCACGCATCGAGGTTGCCCTTCTCATCCTCGCCTGCCAGGCATATTTTTATTTAACTAAAACATCTCGCAAACGTTCAATGTGACGTATTTAGGCGTATGCGCCTGTCCATCATGACAGTTCTTTAGAGATGCCATTTTTTTGACGTTACACGTCACAAAAACAGCGTGACAATATGGCGGAGTCGTTGATTAGGAATCAAACAGGTTATTGTCTTACTCCACTTACCGACATATTTCGTAAGCAGAAACTTACATCTTTAGGGGACATTACTAAACTAAATTAGCACAACATTTTTACTAAAAATGGTTAAAAACTTTGCTTAGCTACTAAAACGGTTCTCATAGAAATTTTAAAATCATTTTGTTGTTCTCAATTCAATTGCATGAAGAATTAGGAATAAGAAGATTAGTTTCCCGTAGGATACCGCATCTGTTAACCGAAGAACTGAAATAAGCTAGATTCAATTGGTATCAGAAAACTGTAGACCACTTTAAGGCAGGAAAGTCGAAAAACATGTACTGCAGTGTCAGTGGTGATGAAACGTGGATTTACTCATATGAACCCGAAAATAAACCTCAGTTGTCTGGGTGTTCCAAGTTGAACAAAAGCTAACAAAAGTCATCTGTTCTCGAAGTGTATCCAAAAAGATGGTCGCGACATTCGTCTCAAAAGCAGATCATGTAACAACAATTCCTCTAGAAGATCAAAGAACTGTTACTGTCGATTGGTACATCACCATTTTTTTGCCGAAAGTCATCGCTGAGCTTCAAAAAACGAACCCCGAACGACGAGTCACCCGCCACCAAAACAATGCAAGTTCGTCCAAAGCACAAAAAACCTTTACATTTTTAACCCAACAAAACGTCGAATTGTTGGACCATCATCCATTAAGTCCTGACTCAAGTCCCAATGACTTCTATACTTTTCCGAAAATCAGGAATAGACTGCGTGGTCACAGATTTCAGTCGCCAGAGGAAGCAGTCAACGCTTTCAAGAATGCAATTTTGACTGTACCGGCAAGCGAGTAGAATAACAGCTTTAACAACTGGTTTAGGGGAATGCAAAAGTGCATTGTTGAGAATACTTTGAGAAACAATTAACGTAAATGCACCCGAATCCGTCCACCCTCCCAATTCCGGTCAACGCACTTAATAGACCATATTTACTGCACACCTAACGTTACGTCTTCAAAACATTAAATTTTCGGATTCGACATCCCCTCTCCAGCGATGCTCCTGTACGAAACTCTAAAACATTTCGATGTATTAGTTTAATTAAAACAATGGTGGCGGCAGTATGTACTAATTTAGTCTATTTGAGCTTTCAAAAATGTTAATTTGCAATAAATAGAAAAAGTTTTACATTATTTTTTAAAATTTAGTATGTCTTAGGCATGAACCAAGTAACTTTTTTTTGTAAAAAATGTAAAAATAAACGTTGTATATGAGATTTCACCGCGGACGGAATAGGGAGATAGCAAAAAAAGCCTTTCTCCTGATTCCGTCCACGGGGCCGCAATCAGGATTTTACAAGGCGTTGTGAATTTTGTTATATTTTTTACAAGTGATTAACTAAACAAAAAATGATAAAGTTATTAAAATTCAGAACTATTGCTCTTTTTGCTAACCTAATTCCGTCGTAGTGTTTTTGTAATATATTTTGGTTTTTTCTAAGCCTAAACGGTAAATTGGTTTTAGGAAATAATTTTTTGGGTAAAATTTAATCATTAATAAGTCTTGAAATAACTATTTTTTGTTTAAATTAACTTCATTTATTCGACAATTAAAAATAAACTACACTATTTTAAAGCGATTTGTTGTAAAATTGAAATTATTCCACAAGAAAACATCAGATATATTGTAAAAATACAGAAAAGACGGAATTGGGAGCCTGGCCTCAAAATGGAGCCTCCCTATATTTTTTATATACTTTTAGCTTTATAATGTCAGACGTTAGATAAAAGGCTTTACTGGACAGAAAAACATGTAAAAGAAAACAAGAATCAAAAGATCAGAAGACCCAAAAGAAACCCAAAATGTAGGTACCCAACAGTTGCCATATGCGATGAATTTATGGAATATGAAAGAAGAATTCAAGAAGAAAGAAAAAATTATAAAATTGAAAGAATGCAAAAGAGAAATAAAAAAGAGGAAGAGATTGCATAAAAGAAAACAAACAAGAAAAGTACAAAAAAGGCAAATGCAATTCTGGAACCAGAGAATCAACCAGAAAATTTAGGGTCAAATGAGATATGCTACAAAAAGGAGTTTTGAACAAAATAAAGATGGTGTGCGGTTCGGTTCGGTTCGGTTTTGGAAATATACATGTCAGGATGTTATTTTAAAAATACCTGCACGTACACAAATATCCAACAGAGGAATCTACAGTGTTCCAGAGATGGATGATATTTTCAAAAAAGGTTTTTAAATGCTTTAGAATAAAATTGTTTACAATTTTAAGTTTTGTTAATGTTTTTTATTTCTTTAAGTTTTTTTTAATGTTCAGTATAATTTTTTTTAAATAATTCAGTAAACTAATATAATAAAATACAAAGGTTATGTTCTTAACAAGTAAATGAGAAAGTTAAAATTTGATGCTGATCTGAACGGAAAACATTTGTATCCAAACCAACAAGCGTTAAACCCATAGGACGGAATAGGTGGCCCTGATTTCAGGTTTTTCTAGATGTATTTTATATATATTTTTTTTCTTACCAAATAAATAAGCCTATTTTTTCAAAATTAAAAGAAATACGTTAATTTAATTAGTTTTTTCGTAAGTTAAAACTTTTTGAACGCGAGACATATATCTTCTTCTGTATCTTTTTGTCAGATTTTCTTATATGTGTTATCAGTGGACGGAAATTGGTGCTTTTACGTTAAGTCTAAGTTAAAATTTATCTACTGTTTTATTCCAGCTGTATATGCAAAACTCAACAGACAACCGTCGTCAGTGGCGTATATAAGGGGCCCGGGCCCCCCCGAAGCTAAGACTTTTTTAGATATTTTCCACATATTTCATCAATACAAACATAAAATAGCATAAAATACGGCCTCATGAGGTCTTCCTCTTCCGGGCCCCTCCGAAACTGTCTAAACTGTCTCGCCCCCCCCCCCCCCCCCCGAAGCTTTTTTCTATATACGCCACTGACCGTCGTAGTGTAAAAAGAAAAGGTACAAACATGAACATGATGTTCAATTTATCTTGTTTACCAAAGTCTGTTAACAGAGCAGTTAAATATAATGTAAATAAAAAGTGAATTGAGATTGCCGTTTTAACAAATTATAGATGTTTGTTTTTTTCCTTAAGCCAGTCGTAATCAAGGTAACGAGCTACCATAAAAAGTCCCTACATCTTTTTCGAAATTCAGAATAATTTAACCTTTGCAGAGATAAAGCTTCTAGATACCCTAATAACATGACGTACAGAGTGTCCCATTAAAATTTTTCTCGAGAACTGCTGAAAATTTAACAAAATGCCGAGACACGTCGATTTTGTTTGCGAGGGGGACACTTTTTTTGCGATTTTGCGACATCTCTACCTATCAGCCTCTAGAGGAGCGCGTTTTACCCCCTGATTTTGAATAGGGAAAGTGGGTTGAGTAATACCTCGTTGGAAAGGTATTTTGATTCTATATTCAGAACTGGTCTTATTTTTCATATCAAACGACAAGTTTTCGAGTTATTTGATTTAGAATTTCTTAAATGAGCAATCTGAACTAACCGCATAATTTCACTTAGACCTGCACAACTACATTATTACCAAATACCAAATTGCAAATAATGCAAGGACCTAAAACTATAAACAACAAGTGAAATTAAAGAAAGAAAAATAAGAAAAAAGTTTTCTGCTTAGGCCGGAGATCGAACCTGAGATCTCTTGCTATCTAGGCAAACATTCTAACCACTGAACTACCGAAGCTATACATAAATTTTTCGGAAAACTTCCATCTATGCAGACTGCGGTGTCTCAATACAAGAACGAGAAATTCTCAGGGTATTAACTCGACCAAGTCATCCAACTGATCTCTTTAATTCTTCTTTCCCACTGTCAAAGGTATGATAACTTAAATTAGACGTAAAGAATCAACGTCTGAAAGCATGAGATCACCTTTTCGTGCGTTAAAATAAAAACAGCAAGTGAAATTAAAGAAAGAAAAATAAGAAAAAAGTTTTCTGCTTCGGCCGGGGATCGACCCCGGGATCTCTTGCTATCTAGGCAAACATTCTAACCACTGAACTACCGAAGCCATACATAAATTTTTCGGAAAACTTCCATCTATGCAGGCTGCAGTGTTTCAATACAAGAACGAGAAATTCTCAGGGTATTAACTCGACCAAGTCATCCAACTGATCTCTTTAATTCTTCTTTCCCACTGTCAAAGGTAAGATAACTCAAATTAGACGTAAAGAATCAAACCCTGAAAGCATGAGATCACCTTTTCGTGTGTTAAAATTTCTGATCGCAAAATGGGCGATTGCCAATATAATTATCAAATACCAAATTGCAATTAATGCAGGCACCTAAAACTATAAACAACAAGTGAAATTAAAGAAAGAAAAATACGAAAAAAGTTTTCTGCTTCGGCCGGGGATCGAACCCGGGAACTCTTGCTATCAAGGCAAACATTCCAACCACTGAAGTACCGAAGCCATACATAAACTTTTCGGAAAACTTTCATCTATCCCCGGCCGAAGCAGAAAACTTTTTTCTTATTTTTCTTTCTTTAATTTCACTTGTTCTTTACATTATTACCGTTTTAAGGACTACGTAAATTATAAAGTCACCCCCTCTCCCCCCTCTAGATTTCTAATTTAACCATAACCTTCGTAAAAATCCCAATTTTTGAAGTGTAAACTTCTTTAGGCGCGTTTAGTACTTTTTGTGGGTACTAAATTGAACTGAGCCGTCACGCTCGGCTATGTAACGCTCATTCGGGTGAAATCGGCTCGAGTCGACTAACTGTGAGAGGAACAGTCAGCAGAGCGATATGCTAATGCAGATGAAGGCCACTCAGAGCAAAATTTACCAGAGTAATTTATATCCAATTATAATTATGTAAATGTTATTACTTTGTATATTACTTTGTCAATATACAACGCAGAAAATCTTGTATTTCGTATTATTACTTTCGCCTTGTTGAAGTTTACACTTCTGCCTGTCTTAAACACATACAAATTTTTTTTAAATTTAATTAATCAAATGTAAAGTTTAGTACCCGTTAATTAAGAAACAACAATTTTTCGCTGCTAAGCGGGCATAGAAAAATTTTGTTTTTTTTTATATTTTCCCGTGGGCAGCTCGAAAGCTGTACATCCATGGGGGTCCAAGATCTAATGGATGATGTGATTTTGATTATTTGAAGTATTCATTATGAAGTTGTCATTAAATTGATATAAAGAATAATTTATTCTTTATATCAATGTATACGACCGTAAAGCAACACAACAATTAACAATGAAGAATAGTTATGATCAACATTCAAAGAGTTTGGCGGCCATCCCTATTGGCAAAACCGTATGGATTCAAGATCGGCGTTCTAAACGGCGGAATAGAGTTGGAGTTATTGTTGATATTGGACCACATAGAAATTACACCATCAAACTACCTAGTGGAAGAATTTTAATTAGAAACCGAAGATTTATTCGATTTGGGGAGAAGAAAGAGATTGAATGATGTAAAAAGCTTGAAGGGGACGATGATGTGATATAATTCACATTGTATATTTGTTTATGTTATATTTTGATTATTTGAAGTATTTATTATGAAGTTGTCATTAAATTGATATAAGGAATAAATTATTATCAATCCATTAAAATAAGAATATTACAATGGACACCTATTAAGTGTCGACAGTTAATTGTTTCGTCCTTAAGGGACTCTTCAGAACACTCCATAGTCAACGTGACACTTTTGTAAAGCTATAGATACGATACCGAATGCGTTCACAAAAGTGGCGACATAATCTACAAATACAAAAAAAATTACTAGAGTAAAACCAAAAGTCAGGCAGATGAAACGGGGTACTCTTTTTCTGTGTTGCTGTGTTTATGTTCGTATGTCAGCAAATCGGTCCACTAACCGTGGTAGATTATTTTTCATATTGATGTGTTGTGTTGTAAGCCAAAGGTTTCGTGTTCAAGTCCCAGCTAAGCTAATGCATAGAAAAATATTGTTAAAATTTTTCGTTCTTTAGTTTCACCCCTGGTTTGAAACAGGTATACTTAATTTCTTTCTATTGCTTTCAAAAGCACTCGTCCCAAAAGATGCAGGGATCCTAGTAGCGCAAATATAGTTCCATCATTAGCGGAGGTTCTATAATTTGCCGTAATAAAATTTTGCCAGGAGGAGAAAATTCTTGCTTCTCTGCCTCGCAGAGATTGGATTGAAAATAATATTAAATTACGAGTCGCTATTGCTTTTTCAATCAGCATTTTCATCTGAAAAAATCAAATTATTTTTTATGGTCGATTTACGTTTGGTTTTTATACCTTTATATACTTGACGTTTCCCGCACAATTCCAGATTTACCCTTTTACAATTCATTTAAAAATACTGAAGTCATAAATTAGGTAAAAATTCAAAATGACTAAAACTCCTCGAAATTACGATGTAGGAGGTCCCCGATAAAATGCAAATTTCCAAAAAGAATTGCTAAAAATAAAATTACCCGCGATTTTTATTTTTCAGGTTCCCATATATGCGATTTAATAAATCCTAAAACATTATAATTTTATTCTGTGTGGCTTATGAAGAGTTAGAGGGTTGTAGAGGGTATCCTGAATATTTAGTAATTATAAATCTAAAATAAAGCCAAAAACCGAGAGCTCGCCCGATTGGAGCCTTTAACTCCTATGTTGCTGAATACTTGACTAAACAATGCATTAACTCAATCTTAAAAATAACACCTAGGATATAGTAATTCTAAACATTTTGTCATAGGGTAATAGGATTTACAATAATAGTAGACTCCTAATAAAATAACTAGAAACAAAATTTCAGACTTCCATTGTCTTTATTTATTTTAAACACGACGTTTCCGTTAGTAAGTATCTCTAACCGTTTTTAATTGTAAACTAACCAATCTGGTCTATAGGCTACGACTTATACTACTTGGCGTGCAGTCAGGTGAGACGGCTCGCCGATAGATACCGGCATCCGGAATATATATATCCCGGACGCTGCCACCGTTAGATCCCGTCTGACTCCACACCACAGTAAGGCACAACATTTTCTATGGTTTACCAAAGATCCATAAGAAGGATATACCAATGCGATAAATTACCAGCTCCAGGGACTCACCAGTCAGCACTTTGCCGAGGTTTTTGTTGGATATAATTCAACCATTACAGGATAAGTCCGATTCTTTGGCAAAAACTCGAAACATTTTGTCGATACTTTAAAAAGGATCGAATTAGATCCCGACGGTTTCTAAGTTTTGCTGTAGAAAGACATTATACCAACGAGCCACTTAATGAGTTATCATTAAAAACAGATTACTAACTGATGAGGTGATGGATTTGTTGGTGCTCTGTCGCCGTAAATCTTACAATCAAGTAAAAGATAGGTATTACGCGCAAAATGATGACCCAAAATAGGTTCATCTCTTTCGCCAGTGGTAGCAAACATCTAGATGAATTGGTTTGAGGATAATGCGATCAACACAGCAAGAGTCAAATCAAAACTATGGCTAGTATACATGGATGACACATTTATTATATTGCCGGAAAATAATGACGAACTACAGAATTTTCCACACCATCTGAACGGTATTCGACCAAGAATCAAATGCACCATGGAAATTGAAAAAGATTCAGCCTTAGCTTTTTTGGATGCTCTTGTCAAACGATTAGACAAAAACATTCAAACCACAGTATATAAGAATCCTATACACACGGGACAGTACCTTAACTTTAAGTCCAATGATTCTGTTGCTACCGTTGCTACAAAAGAAGAAGAAGTTTGTATTTAAGAGCCGTAAATATTTGTAGTAATAACGAAGAGGTAAACCACAAAAATAAACAACATTAAAAAGGACTTAGAACAGAATGGTTATTCCGAGAAATTTATAAGCTCAACGATCTCTAAAATTAAAAACAAACCAAATATAGCAAATTCTCAACATAATAATCCGTTGGGTGTTATTAACATTCCACATGTTCAAAGAATTTCAGAAAACGTAAGACGCATAGCCAAACACTTTAATATAAAAACAGTATTTGAGTAATTCCATGCCAAATCATCCAATGGGTGTAGCTGCCATGTCACGAAAAAAATCCAAATTTTGATAACATGTATTGGTGTTCTTAGGAATACCTCCCGTATTTTACAGGCCACTTTAAAAGTAAAAAAAAGAAGAAAATTAGTTGTGGCCTTATTTTTTTTTATTTCTATTGTATTAAATCTTATGTAAAAACAAATTTGACGGAAGAAATCTTTAATATTGGTTGGATAATCCTATATAGAAAAACCGCAAAAACCTCAGAATTGGCAACTTTTGACTAAAAAAATTGTCATGTCTATCTGTTAAAACTTAGATTGTGCGTTGTTTTACTTGACAATGTATCGTCTAAATAAAAGTAAAATAAAAAATCTGGGTCTGTCATTTTAACATCAACTTTTAGGCTATTTGGTTAAGGCATGTAAAAAATCAAATTTTTTAATTGAGTCGCAAAAGTAAAAAAATTATGTATAAAAATCATCGTTAGGGGTTCTTTCTACATACTGCTTTGCGTGAGATCCTAGTTTGTGGGTTCAAGTCCCATCTTCGTACACTGTCGGAAATTTTTTTTTAGTTTTAAGAATACATTTTTGGTGAGACACGGACATTAATTAGTTTGTTTCTTTGGTAAATGAAATGGTTCAGGTTTAACAGTGGCGTACGCAGGAGGGAGGGGGGTTGGAGGCCTAATCTTTCCAAAACCATTAAATACCTTCTCCTAAAGATTGACTTTTTCTGAAAGAAGAAATAAATGGTTTTCCAGAACTTTGCTTTTACTCAAGCCCCCTCTCCCATTCCCTTGGAAAATTTCTGCATACGCCACTGGGCATTAAAAAAACTAAGTACAAAACTAAGGCATGGTAAAGGCCCATGTGATGCGTTTGGAGGTACTGTGAAACGATTTGTTTTACATTAAAATCTCAAACAAAAAACAACTGGACACCATTCTTTCATTTAACTATAGATGCTAAATTTACTTTAAGCTCAGAAAAAAAATTTGTTCAGTTTGTAAAATTATAGAACTTTACTTCTTTTCCGATTTTTTAAATATGACAGTATGTAACTACTAAAAAAGTAAATAAACTTTAAACAAATTTGTGTAGTGACCTTATGAAGAGAGTTTAGATCATAATTTATTGAACAGTGCTCATATAAATAAACTTTACCTTCTGATAAACCTTAATTTGCAGCGGTGGATCTAGAAACTTTATTTTGGGCGAAAATATCATAAAACTATTTTGCATAGTGACCAGGAGGTGTATTCTATGTGTCAAAACTGAGTAAAGTTTCAGATTTGGGGGGGCATCCCCCCCGTAGATCCACGCCTGTAATTTATGATGCAATTTAACATCACTAAAAATATTAAAATAACAAAAAAATGTGTAGTGACCTTAAGGATTATAGACCCAGATTTTTTATTCTTGTTTTTAAAAGTATATGATACAGTGAAAAATTTGCCCTACTTGATTACCACCAGCACCCCGATAGACAGGGTCATTTTTGATGCTGAAGTTGAGGGATTTCCCAGACATTCTTAATTTCTTCGTGGAACTCCAAGGTAACGTCTAGTTTTTAAATATGTTTTATACAAGAAAGATATAGTCCTTGAGTATAGCTTTCCAACCCTGTATCAAAAATTTACGAAAACATGACATTTATACCCCAAAAAAATATGAAAACTTCGAAAATTTCTGCATTTTTTGGATATTCTCTAAGTTGCTCTAATTAGGCCAGTATAAAAGATTTTGCTAAACATCACATTTTTTTGAAAACTACTTTTATGCATGTTTTGAAAATTATAGGTTAATTTTTTTTAGGTTCTGTTTACTATGAGCATAATTTTTTTCTTTAAAGTCCCATTTTGCCCGTTTTTAGACTTTTCAAATGCGTGTACAACAGACTAATTGGATTAAAAAATCTAAAATTGTGCAAAAGTTGTTAAGCATATGCTGTTTCATTTAGTAAGCATGATTAAAGAAAAAAATTAAATGTCACGGCAACACTTTTTTTGTAAATTGGATGACTTGGCGTGAAATTGCTCATTTACAAAACAAATAAGAAGGAATGTATTCATTAAATATCGCTCACGAAACCCCATTTATTCATTCATCTAAATAACAAGCAAATAAGCTGATAATTAGAAGACTTGGGCTAAGGAATAGCAAGATCAGAATGACATCATGCCAAACTCATAAAGGAACTGTTATATTACAGTAGACTACAGACAGGGTATCTACATATAATACCAGGAATCAGAAAACAAGGCGGATCCCATGTTAATGAAAATACATTTAAAGAAAATTAACCTATTTCATGACAACCTGAGCTATGGAATATGATGTAACTGAATTTAGCATGTAGTCCGACAATGCCAGGCCCTAATTATTGAAGACATCCTCTTTTTATCAAAGATGGTATCATGAGCTGCTAACTCAGTGGAACCGAAACCCATGGAAGGTATCGCAAAGTGTCTTAGCACGACCCTGGAACTAAACAGGCAATTCATGGAAACAGACAAATGGAAAAAAGCAAGCCAACCTTTTAGCACTGTCGCTTTAATAAACACCTCAGCATTCTGGGAATCCTTGAAGACTTCCTTTTAGACATCTTATTAAAAGTATCAAAAATATACAATTTGCGAAAGTCTGCTAAAGCTGAAACAATACATAGTGGGCTACAACGCGCTCAGTAAAGTAGTCCCGGTACATGGGACCTTTTGCTCATGAAACTCAATTTATTCATTCATCTAAATAACAAGCAAATAAGCTAATAATTAAAAGAATTGGGCTAAAGAATAGCAAGATCAGAATGACATCAAACTCATAAAGGAACTGTTATATCACAGTAGACTACAGACATGGTATCTACATATAATAACAGGAATCAGAAAACATGGCGGATCCCATGTTAATCAAAATGCTTTCAAAGAAAATGCAACATGTGGTCTGGCAAGGCAAGCCTTTGAATTGCAGAAGATACCTTATTTTTATCAAAGTTCAGAACTACAGATAACTAGGGACTACTCTATTAGGCTTGTAAAAGGAAAAGACTAACGGAATGGTTATCCTTGCTTTTCGCTCTTAAGATAAAGCACCCACGTATTTAAGAAACCCTTTGAGGCCCCCTTCAGAAAAATACCTATTTAGGTTAATTATTAGGTGTATTATACTGAACTTCATCAAAAGGACATAAAAAGTTCCTAAGAAAGCAGCAGAATTTAAGGGAATACATATATCAGGGTTAGATTTGTGTTGTAGCCAAAAATCCCACGAAAATTATTGAAAGCACCAAAAGTGTAAGTGTAATAAGGTGACTTGTGCGACAACTCGTTGCGAAGTGTTCTCTGGCTTCGCGCATGGCACCACAAAAAAACCAAGGCGTGATCAAGGCCAACACAAAAATAGAGGCCACGACCCTGAAAAAATCAGCTGAGGTCAGAAGTTTTTTTATGATGTTTTCAAAATGGCTTTACAGATTTCGGCGAAATTTCAGTGGAATATTTTCAGACACCATCCCGAGAATCCACTAAGTATTTGTAAGGATGCATGATGACTAACAGGTTAAAATCTTCAAGATTTAGCATACCTTATTTTGAATTCAAATTACCCGCCATGTACCGCATGCCAACTGTTATATTTGACTTTGTCATCTGTGTTTATCACATTCTGCTTTAAATTTAGTTTTTGTGATGAAGCGGCTCTGAAAAAATAAGGATTACTATAGATTTAAAAAAAAATGTTCTGCAAGAATATAGTAAAAACAATCTCAAAACCGGCTTTATTTAAAAAAAAATCAAATATTCATGAAGCGTCATTCCAACTTTAATATTTTAAAAACAAAACTTTCCAACAGTGGTTCCAAAGCAATTAGTTTATAACATTTTTTGATATATGAACTTTAATCAAAAGGCTAAAAAAAAGATGTGGTGGTATCATCATTCTATCTTTAAAAAATTAAAATTTAAAAGTATATTAAATTTATTTTGTGACGTTTTAATTGGCGTATACCAAAAGAAGAAATAAGTAGACTCCTTTCCGGTGGTACGACCAAAAACTTTTTTAAATCAGAAAAAAGCCCGTAAAATAACTCAGTTAATGTAATTTCAATACTTGTACCATATGCTGTAACAACGTTCTAAGCGCCAAATACCGTTTTTTTGGAAAATAAAAAAACACGTTTTATTTTTAATTGCTTAGACACGTAAAGTGTTTATAAGTCTAATATGGTTGACTTTAGGTTGTATAATATTAATTTAGGTATTATTGCCTTAGATGTATAAAGGATAGGGTTTTATGAACTTAGTTGCTATATTTTAATAAAATAACGTTGTATATTAACGTCGGTTACAACGGAAATAGGGCGGTTAGAATGTTGATTATGTTTAAAAATAAAGCACAATGACAGTAAAAAAACGTGTTTATTAACTTAGTTTAAAACCATCTTGTGTACTAGGTACCTAAAAGCTGTAATTATACACTCTTAAGATTTTCATAAAAAGTTATATTTAATGGAATATATATGGCACATACAACGTTGTTACACCGGAGTATGCAAGTCAACTAATTTTATTACCATTATAAAATAGGAATAGAAGCCCCGTATTCTCCTACCACTTTATAGGTTGATTATTTCGACCAAATACAGCGTTGTTCCAGCATAGCATTCATTTTTCCAAAAAACCACATAATAACACGTTTCAATTCAAAGTCGCCACCTTGTATTTACATTATGTTACCCTTCCAAAATTGGTAATACAATATCCTATTACACATCGCAGTAAGAATCACACCCTAGGCGTGAGCCCGTGTGTCACATAAAAGATGAGCTGTAATCTGAAAGCTGATAATTTTGTCTCGCATTTTATCTTTTTTCTGCGTATTATACTGATGAAATTCGACAGGCGAGAAAATCTCATTACAGATCGTTTTTTTAAAAATCAAAAAATACCTCTTCCTTCCGTTCAGTATTTTACTCATAGGCGTAGAAACATTGAATAACACAACCTCACAAAAAAAATGTCCAGATCCGTATTTTCATGTATTTTTCAACAGTGAATCCGAATCTGGAGTCAAAAAAGTTCCTAGACGAGTGAAATTCTCTTCAGTGAGTCAACTCAGATGAAATCAACGACAAAAGCGGAGGCTTGGTAGAGTCTTTTCAAATTTAATTATTATTGGTACAATTATTTTACCGGTAAATAGCCTAAAGAATTTTTCTAATCGGCAATATTTAGTAAAATAAATTCAAAATAGTAAAATCTCGAAACTGCCTATTTCTCTCAAACATTACACTAAAATAAATTTAGATATCTTGAGAACTGCTTACACAAGAGTTATAATAAGGGCTTTTTTGAAAATTAAAAACAAACCAAACGTCATAAATTGTCAGGATAATAATTAATAAGTTGGCTATTATTAACATTCCATATGTTCAAGGGGTTTCAGAATACATAAAACAATTAGCCACCAGTAGCGTGCGGTCCATGTAAGCAAATGAAGCATTGATTTCCTTAAGAAATCCGATATAATAAGAATAAATTGTTAATATTTCACTATTAAAACTTGACGTAATTAGCGCCAGTCCTGTAGGAAAAACAATATATTTTGCGCTTACTTGTGTACTAGAAAAGCGGTATCTTATGTTATTCAGCGTGGCCAGCCTCTATTTGTATATGAGAGAAGGGCGTATAAGAAACGAAAACAACATAAGCAGTTGTCTTTGGCACAGAAATTCAAGAAGAATTCATTGACTGTCGGTCTTGACTTGACTCGAGAGCAGCGTCGCTGTAGCGACAACTGTTGGCTTCTTGCGCTCTACACGTCCGATACATTTGCTTCTCTCGTTATGTAAAACATAGTGGGTGGTCAAAATATGCAAGCCTAATGCTATAATTCAATTAGCGCCCTTTAGCCTTGAAATAAGAAGTCTGTTTGATAACGCTTATACGCGTTTCAGAATGGCGTGCCAGCAAGAGACTTCGGTTTCGGTAAAGGATATTGCAACGGCCGTTAAAACTATATAGTTTTGTGATTATATGGTGACTGACAATGATGGGTACAACTGATGATTTTTCGGTAAACGATACCTTCTAGAGGCCTTTAAAACACCAGTTATGTAGTCATAAAGTGTGTTTTAGTGTATTTTTGTAGACTAAAGCAAGAAATTAAAGTTTACCGAAAACTAAAAAAGATAGAAAAATAAAAATGAGAAAGTTTAAAAAAAATTGATTCCCGTGTCTCATATTTCATAATACGCCGCTGTTAGCCACACACTGAAATTTAATACAACGAATTTTGTAAGAACCAGAAAACCTTAAATAAAAAGGACTGGATTTTACCAAATCTCGTGTTATGGTAAATTATATGTAGGAGAAACGAAACGCCCTCTTCAGATTAGACTAAAAAAAAATAAAGTACCAAATTAGGGGCTATTGAAAACTTAGCAATTATTCAACGGTTTAAAGTTATAGTTTGGCATAAGGAGTCGCTATTGGCTAAAAGAAAAGTTTATTAAGACTGTAATTATAATGCAGAACAAATAATTTCTTAGTCAACCGTGCACGAACATTTCAAACATACGGAGGCCCCTATCTAAGTTTGAGATAACTTATTATCAAGACAATCTAAGTCTGAAATTTTGTTTTACGATGCGCCATTACATTAGAATCATACAAAAAAATCAAAATTTGCCGGAAAAAATTTCAGAAAAGGGTTATCTGTGGATTCCGCGTAAGCGTTCTAAAATATTTTTTCCGCACGCCATTGGCTTCTAATGGCCTTTTCAGCAGAACAACTTCAATCAAAGATTTCTTACATTTCAAACGCGAGGCGTCTTCTCATAAGAAACACATTTTTCTATATCATCATACGGAATAAGACATTTTCCTTTTTGCTGACATCTATAAAATCTTGCCTTAAGGCTTCTTTCTGCCTTTAGAAAAGCGAAAATTATATGAAGGATACCTGATAATTAACTTTCTTGATATTGAAAACAGTCCAAGCTTAAATAATTATTATTAACACTCTAAATAGAGTTTTCTTGAATAAATATTAAAATAGGTGTTGTAAATACAAAAGCTTTAGTTTTTTAACTACCTTAGGGTGAACATTGATCTTCAGAGTATTTCTCACAAATTAACACATTCTAAAGAACTACTATGAAAGAGTTTTGTTCGGCTATAAGAAAGCTGCTCGTTAGTGGCCAGAATAAAATTGATGTTGGAGAGAAACTCTTGAACTACCAATCAAATTCGTATTATGACATTGATATACTAAATGTCGTAAAGTACAAAAGGGTTACTCATATTCTGGCTTCTCTCAGGAACCCTCACGAAAGAATGAATTCAAGATAGTGCTCTCAAATCGACAAAAAACGCACCCTTGTGAATAAAAAAATGTGTAAATGTTTTTTGACAGAACATTTTTTGTTTTTTCTTATGGGTTTACGGCACGGCACGTCACACAGACTCTGAGAAAATAACATGATAGCCAAAAATGTATAAGATATTAAGGAAGAATAATTCGTTATATCTCAAAAAATATTTGTTATAAAAAACAAGGAATAAAAAATAGAACAAAATAGAGGATGTTATACACAGAGAAAAAAAAACAAAATGTACGGTGTACATTATGTTCATTGATTCATTGAATTTTTACATTGAATCCATGTATTTTATTAATCGGCTGAAAACTATTAAAATAAATGAACAAATTCATTGATATTACGTACCTTTGCGTTCTGTGTAAAGTAATTTACTATCCCTTCGCTGGACCATAATGATTTAGATTTTCATAGATTACGAAATAAATCCTTAAGATTCTTTAAATATTTGTGTTTCAACCATTGTTTTGCATATTATACGATTGCCTTGCCAATCATGTCTGCATTTATTTCCTTATAAAATCATTACTACTGAACCGATTTTAATGAAATAAAAAAACATCCTGGTGAGAATTGATTACTTTTTAAAGATCATGATGAAGTTTATCGCCATCCTAAAATTTAAGATGGCGGACAGAATCATACTTGATTCTTCAAAATGGCGTGTTTATTCTTAGTTTCCGCAAATGTTTTAGTTTTTTTTAATTTATAGACAAGCACTACTTTTCTCCCACACAACGAGGTGCAAATGAGTAAAATCGGTGTGGTAGTTCTCAAAAAATCTATTTTTGTTTTAGCCATTGTTTTACACTACTTGATTCTTTAAAATGGGGTACTTATTCTTATTTTTCGAAAATGTTTTAGTTTCTTTTTTAATTTTTAGAAAAACATTACTTTTCTCCCGTATCAAGAGATAAAAATTAATTGAGTGCTTTTCTATAAATTAAAAAAAAACTCAAATATTTTTTGAAAATAAGAATAAACGTGCCTCTTTGAAGGAAGGAAGTATGAATATATCCGACATTCTAACTTCTAAGATGGCGGCAAGTTTCGATTATAAACTTTAAAGAACAATCAATTCTCACCCTAATTTTTTTTATTTCTCCAAGATCGGTGCAGTAATAATGAGTTTATAAAGAAATTAATGCAGACAGGATTGGCAATGCAATCGTATAATTTGTAAAACAATGGCTGAAACAAAAATAGATTTTTTGAGAACCACCAAACCGATTTTACTAATTTGTACCTTGTTGTGCGAAGGAAAAGTAGTGCTTTTCTATAAATTAAAAAGAAAACTAAAATATTTTCAGAAAATAAGACTTAGCACGCCATTTTGAAGAATCAAATATGATTCTCTCCATCATTTTAAATTTTACGATGTTAAAAAATTTTATTCGTGGTTTTTAAAAAGCAATCAATGCTCACCCGGATATTTTTTATTTAATCAATATCGGTTCAGTAGTTATGAATTTATAAGGAAATAAATGCAGACATGATTGGCAAGGCAATCGTATAATATTCAAAGCAAAGGTTAAAACAAACATTTTTTTTTAGAACCACCAAACCGATTTTGTTGTCACATACATTGTTGTGCGTGGCGAGAATGCTGCTTTTTTAGCGATTTAAAAAAACTACTAAAACATGTTTGCAACATAAGAATAATCGAGCATCCTTAAAGGGTACATATTTATTTTGTCCGCCATCTTGGATTTTAAAATGGCGAACAAAAAATTTATTTATTCAAAACTCTGATGAATTCTCTGCCAAGTGCAGTTTGTCTTATTAAAATACATGGTATAGTTCCAAAGTTATAATAAAAAAAAATTGTCCGGTTTTTTTTGGCCCACCCGGTAGATGCTTTCACTGGTTCGTTTTCAAGTCCATTAGTTAAATTTTTTTGAACAACAAAACATTTTTTTTTATTTAATTTTTGAAATTTTGAAAAATATATGACACTCTAACTAAATTGGGATAAAAAAGATATGTTTTATACACATTCAAATTGTAAATAATAAAATTAAAACTGGATCAATTAAAATTAAACTGACCCATTTAAAATACTCCATTGAATGGACTCAACAAGCAAAAAACTGAAACAATGAAACAGACAGTATGTAATCATCTTTGATTTGACACATACTCAATTTAAAAAAAATCGGATGCTCATCAAGATGCGTTACAATCCTTGCCGAACTAAAATTACTTGCTAATTAGTTTTAAACTAAACCTAATTAAAAACTAAATGATTGGGTCGCGATCGCGCAAAACCTAACGGTGCCTTAAAAATAACCAAGTGTCGTTAAAACATTAAACTTAAGTGAAGCTAAAAAGAAAATGAGTTAAGACTGCCAAAAGAAGACAAACCACAATCGGATTAGTCCTTTTGCATGGTACCCTTTTCTCTGCCATGGAGATAAGTTAGCGTTAGCTTTAATTACGTTCTTCTGTTAGCTTTAATTACGTTCTTCTGTTCTCGCGCTCCTTTTTGTTTACAGTAGTTGTCCGATTGAGTGGTAGCTTTATAGCTCCTTAGCAAAGAGTTATTAGGTACTCGGCCCGTTTCATTTGTAACCAGTGAGCACCAATGCCGTTGACATAGCGACGCGTAGCGACGTTCTTTTATGCATGTAATTGCTGAAAAATAGGTTTTTGCAAGTTCTAGAAACAAATTGTTTTCGTACGAGCCTGAGGAAAATAAACTCAAAGAAAAAAAATTACAAACTTTAAAATGTTAAGAACTTTGCCGTCAGATTACTCTCACAGGACACCTCGATCATGAATCGAAAAAAGATCACAGTTATAACCCCATAGGAAATAAAAATTTTATTTTGGAATCTTTAAAATTAAATTTCCAGTGCAGCATCCTGCTTTCTTGTTTTATATTGTGTTATCAAATATTTGTTTTACCCCTTTTAAAGCGAATCTTGTACAATTCAATAGAAAGTCCATCAAAAGTGGGGCTATTGAGTGCACACTTTTTATTGCACACATGACATGTGGTCAGGGCCAGTCATAACTTTTTATCTACCCGGACGAAATGCCTTCTCTAAAATCCAAACCCAATATCTCTGGCATGTATTATGACGTATTCCATTGGAAAAATATGTGCATCTCTATTGCACAACTGATTCAGTGTTTTCATTTCATTGACATGCACTTTTTCGGTTTTTAGATTCCATTTAGAAACATTTAAATTCAGTTGTGTAAGATATTTTCTGAGAGCCGCGGACGAAAACTTTTTTTTCGACATTTAATTTTAAAGCTCGAAGATGACAAGAAATAATTAAGCTATAAGGGATTTTTTGAAATTTTCTGCACTGCTGAATAGGAGCAGCAATGAACATTTAATAAATTAAATTAACACAATTTACTACGACTCTAAGGAAGTTTTAAAATCTACCTCGGTCTGAAGACAATACTTATATTTATCATGTTTTGTTGATGTTTCTCCCCATTGTGAATAATATTTATGTCTCAGTACTAATAAATTTAAACTAACTACATTGCATTGCATATGAAAATCTAATGTTAATTTATTTTACCGGTATTCCAATTTAGGGTCATGGACGCAGCAACAAGATTATTTAACCAACTAAAATAAATACTTAGACGTCTAATCAATTAAACGCGAATGAATACAAAAAATGTGAAGTTATTGGCTTTCAGATGAGTGCGATTTTGCATCTTCTGTATGTTCCATTGAAGTTGCAACCGGTGTAAATTTTTTGACATCACCGAGCTAGTCGTTCCAACTATATTAAAAACCATTTCCCATTGATAGGATATCGATATTTTTTCCTGTATACACATCGTCGATGACCGGTGAATTGCTTATTGCTTTTAATTCCGTATATAGTTTATTACACGTTTTGATACAAATTGAAATATATACGGAAATTCATTTCCTTAGATCTTTTAGGGTTAATGTACACTTGCTTATAAACGTAACTTGTGCCATTTAATTAATAGGACATTATTTTCTATCCTGACACTATTTTAAAGACAATCAGCTGTGACCGACGCACGGTGGTCAGCTTGTCGGTACTGAACGATCGAAATTATTTTATGGTTTTAGTTTTGACAAATTGATGCTGAAAGTTAGGAAATGTCAACTAGCGTTTAAAAAATGTAATTTTAATATAGGTACTGTGCATTCTGGAGATGGTACAGTCGCTTCCACAAAAAATGTTACATATCGATTTTTTCCTGTTTAGCCAAAAACTTGAAAAATTGATACTTTGAGAGTGTGTACGTAACTTGTTAGCTCCCGCTAAATTTCGCGGTTGCTTGCAAATTTTAAAACCACACAATTGGATGAAGGACAGAGTACATTTTTCGCGCATTTTGACATGCGCACCAAGAATCAGGGAGATTCTTTCTACCGGCTCGAGAAAAATGGCGTGTTAATTACTTTGTCAAACTATTACAAATTTCTACACTTAAAAGTGCTCGATTTTGGTGTACTGAAGCATAGAACTAGAAACTTCAGCCCTTCAGCTACGTGGTGCCATCATTAGATCCGGAAAGGGGCCCCTGGAAAGTGGAGAAACTGGCTGCAAACTGGTGAGTACTTTGTTTCTGATTTCCGTTGTGTGGTAACAGCAATTAACCTATGGACCTTTGATTATTTCGTGATTTCGTATCAATATATTTATGTTTGTTCGCGCTTTCATTTAATAAAATATATGCAGTCCACTGCAGTTATCGTTTTTCTAATTGCGGGCATACATAAAGTGTTCCTTCGAACCAAATAAATAAATTAAATCCATTCGACGGTATTTTAGGGAAACCATTTTTACATTTTCGCCGCGACCACACGGCCTTGAATTTTGCCAATCGTATTGAACCGTAGATTTTCATTCGACCTTCGGTTATCGGCGCAATTCACCTGTTTTCGGTCCGCTGCTATGGTAACGCAGGGTCTACCGCGTGGTCATTTCAGTAAACAAAATCGAGGATCAATCAAAACAAACAAACAATATTTCTGTGATTAGATTTGTTCCATACCATTTCGATATTAAAACATTTTTCATCAATTGCGATAAATTAGTGCATATTTTCGACAATTCGTAATTTTTCTATTTCAGAAGCATTAATTTAGCTTTAATTGTATATTTGCCGACAATTTCGTCATTTCAAAGGTAAAATCATGTCTATCATCAAAAAAGCCGTGCAAAAACGCAAGGGTTTTTTATCTGCGATCACCGAGTGTTATGTGTTTTCACAAACCGCGGCAACGGACGCAAAAGCGAGAAACGAGTTTCAAGTGAGATATTCCGATTTGGATGAAACCTTCGATAAATGCATGTTGGCACATAATGATGTCATTATGTTGATAGACGACTCGGACGACGAGGAGTTTAAAACGCAGGATGCGATCCTTGCAGAAGCTCGTAAATATTTTTATGCGTGTAAGGGGGTTTACTCTGAAATATTTCCGGTTGAGGCCCCATCCTTTTCGGGGACAAAACGAATCTGACACTCCAAAACTCAAAGAGTTAGGTATTCCCATATTTCGAGGTAATAAAAAAGCCAAGCTTTTTCGATCTTTTTAATAACATTATAGATCAAAATCAAAGTCTAAGTAACGTCCGAAAACTTCAACATTTATTTTCATATCTCGAGGATGATCCTTTAAAATTAATATCAGGGATTAACTTATCTGATCAAAATTATAAAATTGCTTACGACAAATTAGTCAATAGATATCAAAACAAGCGAGACCTCGCAAATGATGCTTTAAGCACAATTATGAACTCTACATTAAAAAACGAGTCAGCTAAAGAATTGCGTAATTTAATTGACACCTTTTCAGAATCCCTAGAAATTTTAAAATCACTTTTTGACGTTGACAGTTGGGACTTTATTATTTTTTTCATTCTGTTAGAAAAATTGGATATTCCGACGCGTTCAAATTTCGAAATGAGTCACGTCAATACTAATACCGAAATTCCCACTTTTCAGTCACTTTTTCAATTTCTAGAAAAAATATGTAAAGTTTTGGAATCACTTCCTTAATCAACAGCACCCAAAAATGTGCCTACCTATCAAAAATCAAATTCTATGCAAAATCAGTTTGGGCAAAAGCCTACCTATAAATCATCCAATGCGCCTTTTATAGGACTGGTTGGCACCTCAACTAATTCAAGTACGGGAATAAAATGTTTCCGGTGTAATCAAGGTCACGTGCTTTCGAAATGTCAAACATTTCTCGACCTCTCGCCTATCGAGCGCCTATCTTTCGTCAAGCAGAAAAAATTATGTCTAGCGTGTTTTCATCCCTCGCATGGCGTAGACACGTGCAAATCAAAATATTCTTGCAGGACTTGCAATAGTAAAAGGCACCACACTTTAACTCATATCTTAGAAACTAATAAAGAGTCTGGAAGCCAAGATACTAGTCCTGTCATTCACACACCACCTGTCAATAATCTTCATGTGTCATTAAATACCTCAGGACCTTCAGGTACCTTTCTTTTATGCATCGCCATAATAGATGTTATGGACGGTTGCGGAAATTTTCAACCTGTAAGGGCACTGCTTGATTCTGGATCACAGACAGGATTCATTAGTGAAAAGTGTATTCAGCGTCTTAATCTTCCTCGGCGAACTTACACCACTGAAATATTCGGATTACATCAAATGTCTTCTCTTACTTCCAAAGGGCTCGTTCAATGTCACATTAAGCCACAAGGACAGGTCACTCTTTTACTTAATTTCGAAGCAATTGTTGTTCCACAACTATGTTCCAATATGCCTACATTCACTTTAAACGATAAACAGTGGAAGCACTTGGAAAACCTTAAACTTGCCGACCCATCTTATTTAAAATCTAGGCCTGTGGACCTAGTTATTGGTTGCGAGTTATTCGCACAGATATTCAAGGACGGCAGGGTTCTTGGACAAATATGGCAACCCTTAGCCCTTGAAACCATCTTTGGCTGGGTCGTCATGGGAAAAGTGGACGAAGTAGGTAGTCTTACGGAACGAACCAGTTGTTTTTTAACGAGTCATTCACATCCTTTGGAGGTCATTATCCCTAGGTTTTGGGAAATCGAACATTTGCCTAAAAAACAAATCTTATCAAAGGAAGAAAAACAAGCGGAATCAATTTTTACTGCGAGTGTCGTACGGCAACCGAGCGGTAGATTCACGGTAGATCTTCCGTTTAAAGATAAAATAAACCCTGACCTAGGAAATACTTATCCGCAAGCTTATCGTAGATTTTTACTTCTAGAAAATAGATTACTCAAAAATCCTGATCTGTACACTGCCTATTCAAGTTTCATGCAAGACTATATCGATTCTAATCACATGAGTCTAGTTTTATCTAGTCAACCAAAAGTCGACGTATCATGTTTTTTGGCACATCATTGCGTACTAAAGCCGGAAAGCTTAAGTACAAAATTAAGGGTAGTCTGGGATTGTTCGGCAGCCACCCCAAAGAATATTAGTCTCAATGACACGTTAATATCTGGACCGAAACTTCAAAAGGATATTGCTTCTTTACTCCTTACGTTTCGTCTTAATCCTATTGCCTACATTGCTGATATCAAACAGAGGTTCCGTCAAGTCCTTATCAATCCTTATCACCGTTCTTATCAAAGGATATTGTGGAGGTTTTCTCCACAGGACCCACTTTCAGTGTGGGAACTTTCTACTGTCACTTTTGGCATGACATGCTCACCTTTTCTAGCCATGCGTACATTAAATGAGCTGGCAGAGAGATAAAAGGAACGTTTTCCTATGGCTAGTAGTGTTCTAAGAACGTCAATTTACATCGACGATATCTTGGGAACTAGCCCTTCGCTTTCTAAAGCCCTTTCCCTTCAGACGGAACTCAATGATTTGTTGAAGTCGGGAGGATTTAAACTTTTAAAATGGGCAACCAATTGTCCTGAGTTATTGGCAACATTGCCAGAATCCGATCGTCAAATGCCTCTCTCCTTTGACAAGGATGAACCACACTTTATCAAAGTTTTAGGCCTTCAGTGGCATCCAAAAAACGACATTTTTTCTTATCAGTGCCGAACGAAGGACAAACCCCCAACTAAACGTTCTATTTTATCTATCATAGGAACAATCTTCGATCCCTTAGGTTTTCTTTGTCCCTTGTTGCTACCAAGCAAAATTTATTTTGCAACAGTTGTGGATATTGAAAATAGGCTGAGACGAAGAACCAGATTCTTTTATCATCGACTCTTGGAACAAACTTCGTTCTGAATTCCCGCTTCTTTCCAATTTTCAATTACCCCGACATATCAAACTGTCTAAAACCAATATCTGTCAAATCATCGGCTTTTGTGACGCTTCAATTCGAGGCTACGCAGGCGTCGTATATTTTCGTGTAGAAGAGGAAAACAATATATCTGTTTCTCTCACATTTGCAAAATCTAGGGTCGCGCCTATAAAGCCACAAACTTTGGCTAGGCTAGAACTCCTAAGCGCATTTCTTTTAAGCGAATTAATTGATTTCGTCTTATCTAGCTGTGAAGGAAAAATAACTTTTACAAATATCGTTACTTTCTGCGATTCGCAAGTCGTATTGCACTGGCTTTCATCCCCTCCTAATCGCTGGCAAACCTTTGTTGGAAATCGAATCAGTAGAATGCAAGAAATCATTCCCTCAAACTCATGGCGCTACATTCCTTCTGCTTTAAATGCAGCCGATATTGCCTCACGACAGGCCACCCCTTCTCACAGCTCATATACAGTCCACTGCAGTTATCGTTTTTCTAATTGCGGGCATACAGTTACTAGCTTATAGCTTTTTTTATTTAACATAGCTTATTTATAAAAATTTAACTAAATTTACTAATCTTGCTATACTATATATTAATTTTTTACCATGTACTAATATTCTTTATCGTAGTCTTTATATTCACTATTTTCACATACATAGTTTATAACGGATTGATTTTTATCCTGTGAAACCGATGTTTTGTGGCAGATTTTAAATAAATTACGTCGGCCAATCCCATGCGCCAACGCTGAAACAATAAATCATTGCTAATACAGCGGCAAGAAGCGGCAGCTGAATGTAGCACCTATACGACCCTTGATACATGATTGAAATAATAAAGTCACAAACACAGTCGATCCAGACTTTTTCAGTCCAATATATACAGGGTGCTCGGCACATGAACCGTCACAATTTTTTGGGATATTGTTGAAGTCATTTGCTACCTTTTCAACCTTGGTACATAAATTTTAACAAATCTATTAATTAGTTAAAAAAGGATAAGATTACAGAATTATAAAAAAAAATAATGCTTTTCCAGACATTAATATTAACATACTAAATTTGAGAAAAAAAAATTCATATCTCTTTAGCCGTGACTCTAAGGACCCAAGTTCTAAGGTTGAAAAGGTAGCAAAAAGTTTTGACGGTTCATGTGCCGAACACCCTGTATAATACATATTTGAAAAACTATAATAAATCAATACACAACATTTATCTAATTTTTTTAATAAGCAAATTGAAACTTTGCAGAAGGTTTAATAGTAAAAATTAAAGATACTAACCCACATTTAAATATACGTGAAGAAATTACCATATAATCTTTGGTTTACCATCTTGGAGCACTTTTGAAAATCGCTTTTCCGCGCGAAATAAGTGCGGATCATTATGCAGGCCATCAAACGGCCTATGAGTTGTCGTCGTAACAAGTGACAACGAGTTAGTTGATCGATTTTCTGCATTGGGGTAAATTGGGTACTTTTTTAAGACTTAGTGGTTATGACAGAAAATAGTTCGATATTAAGTTTTCGATCGTCTAAATTAGACAAGCTGACCTCCGTGCGGCGTGACCATCAATAAAAAAATCAGCCTACGCTGCTGTGACCGTCCGTTTTGATAGCCCTGGTCTGCCAAACAAAATCATGAAACTCATATTAAAATAAGGATTCTCTCTTATCTGTGCCTTGTGATTATTTTTTGGATACTTTCAAAAAATGATTACATGTCATACTAATTGACAACATTCGCAACGGATGTGCACCGCAAGAATAAAAGAGGGCCCTGGTCATATACCCGCCTGCCCGACCCCTTGATGCAGTTCAACTGACTAACCGAATATAAAAATAGCCAATTTTCCATTTTTCCATTGAAAGTCACTTCCGCCAAAAATTTCCAACGGAAATAACCCTCGATAAATCTTCGACACAGGAACGGACATTGTGAATGAAACGGAATAATGCTTTATATTATTATATATTTCATGTTGTTGCTTTTTATTATCGAACTTGTTAGTCAGAAATACGTAGTTTATATTTTTTTTCTAAACCCTTTAACTTATGTACAAAAAAAATTGTTTTTTTGGCCACGAAAAGGCGTGTAAATTTACACAATCTTTGTACGTTTGCAAGTCCAAAATTATTTATTGTAAGTACATAAACAAAAAATTACGGTGACACTGGTTTTGTTTCTTACATATTTTTTTTTTAATTAATTAAGATTATGAACAACAAAGGTAAAGGTCTGCTTAAGAGTCTTTTTACAACCGATGTCAAATCGCTTAGTAGTAGTAGGTGTGGTAGGCTCTTGGCCTGGCGTCCCTTTTAGCAACCCCCCGGCATCATCATACTCGTCCTTCCTTCGCTAAGGAATAAGCCCGTTTTCTGTACAAAGGCAAGAATATGAAGCCACCTCAGATTCAGAAGGTCCTCCGTCTCAAAGGCTTTCTCTTCGAATACCTCTCTACTTGTCGCCTTACATGCTTCACATGCTGACAGGAAATGCGCCGAGATCTCGTCCTCAGCCCAACATCGCTCGAACGTCGCGTCCTCCTTCACTTTCATCTTCGTATCCGTAGTATCCTTGTAAAACGCAGTGCGGTTAGGACACCCACTATGGCTCTCACCTCTCTTCATGTTCTACGGAGCAGCCAGTCCCTACGGGACTTGCTGTATCCTATCGCATACTCCTTTGCCGATCTGGCATTTCTTAGGTTTGACCATTCCTTTTGAATCTCTTTCTGGGCCCACACTGTTAGGGCCGACTTTATTTGTCCTCTTATGTGCCCCAGGAAAAGCTCTGGCGCGACGCATTTCTGCCGGGATCCACCTCTGGCGAGTTCGTCCACTTTCTCGTTTCCTGGGACTCCCATGTGACCTGGGACCCATACGAGCTCCACCTCTCGCACTCCTGAACCAAACTCGCGGACATGGTTAGTTTGCACAGTACCTTCAAAGCAGAGACGTTTTTTCGTTTCGTTCCTAATTTCTTCCTTCCATGTTACCACCAGTTTAGTGTAAAGCTCCGCCTGGAAGACTGTTGCATTGGATCCCAGCGAGTAGCTATTTCAAATACACTTACTTTCCACGTACACTCCTGCACCCGGTCGAATTCCAGTGTGGTATCCTTGATCCGTCTGTATAGCAGACCGTGGCATCGCTAAGCAATTCAAACTCCGTCTTTTTTCATACATCCCTTGGTGGTATGATTACACGGCATCTCCTTTTCTTCTTTAACCGCTTCTCTGGCATCGCTAGCCTGTACATATATAAATGTCTTTTTCCGTCGCGATCTCCAAATGTCCTTTTTTCCACCGCTTCTTCTCCAAACCCCTCGTCCTTTATCCTAAAGTATAATGCCATCGCTTCCTTCTTTATCCAGGTGGACAGCGATAGTATTTGGGGTTAGGTTAGGAGTAGACCTTAAAGCTCCGGTGATGTTCAAGTTTGCCAACCGCTGCATGCTTTCGAGCTTTTTGGCGTTAGTGGTTTTCATTGCCCCCGGCCACCTGACCACGGATCCGTATTGGATCCTTGGTCTTATGATGGCTGTGTAGATCCTGTGCATGATACTTAAGCTGAGTCCTCACTTTCTTCTTGAACCCTTCTTACTTGTCAGAATGTCTTTGTCGTCTTTGTTGTTAGTCGGTCTATATGTGGTTTCCAGCTTAATTTACTGTCTAGCACCATCCCCAGGTATTTAACAACGGTCGTCCTTACATTTGTGGTGCTTTGAAGGCTTCTGTGTCAAATCGATTAAAACAGATATGATATTCGCGTAAAACTAGGAAACTATTAATCTCATTTTGATGAAATTAATAATAAAAATGCTGTAGTTGTTTTTTTTTTAATATCCAATGCATTTATCGGATTTTTTTAGCAAATTATTAATTTTTAATTTTTTTTTTAAATGAATATTTTGTATAATTTTTACCCAAAAAATACTTTATTTTCCAAAAATGTTTGCATTTTATTTGCGGGTTGTGGCAAACTTCACAACTTAGGTTTGTTCAATTTTTTTTTTGGTTTTTGCTGACTTCTTGCCCTCTCCCCCATAGACATCCTAGATTCGCCACTGTCAGAGGGTAAAAAGGGGGGATAATAATTTTACCAAACAATAAAACAATTATTTTAAAAGTAGAGTTACTTACATACTTTCAAATCTCTATTGCTTTTTGTTCAGAGATAAATAATTCACTTATAAACTTGAACCTTTATTTCATCTTTTAAAAGTGGTAAAAGAAATACCGACAGAGGTTCTAAACCCCTGAGAAAAATGCGTAATGGGAAATAAAAAATCCGAATGAGCGGTTTAAGACTCTACTGTCCTTGAATTTGGCCTAAAAGAAAAACAATGACCTCCATTCCACCCCTTATTTTTAAGAAATTATCAGAAACGTTAAGGTTACGGTAACCAGTGTATCCAATCCCTGGTCTCCAAGGCAATTGAAATGTTTATTTAGGTCACTCTAGGGATTATGGGCCAGGGCCAGCCGAAATATCTGCGCAAAACACTTTGCATAATTAGTTTCCCGTACCGTCATCGGCATGTCTCCTAACGTGAATTTCATAATGTTTGAGAATACCTTTTGACAGTTATCACAACAACCTGCACAGGCCAGCGAAAAACAGTTGTCTCAAGAATTATGGGATTTATTTTATTTATTTTACTATTTTTCTTTAGGCTATTTTTAATTTATTAACAAGTATTCGGTTTATACAGTATGGGGCAGCGGGACTGTCGTGACTCATAAATAACATTATTTGAAGTTTTTATAATTCTCTAAATCGGCTTTAACAATTAAATGATACTTTTTAATTTTTCTTCAGCCCACAATTGAAAATTTATATTTATTTCCTGTGCAGTTTAGAAGAAGAAAAGTTGGGTGTCTCGGTATAATAAAACTATTTAGAAAAATGACTGATGTACTCTGGACTATTTCGGTTCCAACAGAATGGTACAATAAATGTTAAAACAAGTTTTTTGAAGAATTAGCGCTACATTCCTAATTTCAAACCTAAAGTACCCACGCCTAATTGAAGGATATCCAGTACAAACAGGCTAAGAACTAATTTTCAAAAAATCGTATCTTAAGTGTCATCGGACGTATCCTTAAACGAAGCTAAGTGTCCTGCTCACCTTGTATAGTTTTGCAATGCATTGGTAAAGGTGGGAACTACAAATCACATGCCCTATTGTGTTTTCCTCAAGAGTAATTCCACGCCAAATCATCCAACGGGAGGAGCTGCCATGTTACAAAAGGAATACCAAATTAATAAATTTTAATTTTTAATGTCCCCTTCCGTATTTTACAGGCCAATTTAAAAGTAAAAAAAAGAAGAAAATCAGTTGCGGCTTTAATTTTTTTAAATTCTGTTGTATGAAATCTAATGTAAAAAAACAAATCTGAAGGAAGAAACCTTTATTATTGGTTGGGTGACCCTATTTAGAAAAAAAAATTAACCTTACTTTTTTGACATGGCAAAAATAGTTTTAAAAAATAGTAAATTTTATGATTTTCTAAATTTTTAATTATTTACACCGGTGCGGAATATGGTCCATCAAAACAGTCTACACGCACATAAAAGCTCAGTGGCTTGACTATCATACAAGGCAAAAAAGGTCTATTGGTTTCCGCAAACTACATTTTTTTAAATGTGAAAAATTATTAAAACTTCGCTTGTACCTTGTTCTACTTGACAATGTATCGTCTAAATAAAAGTAAAATAAAAATTCTGGGTCTGTCATTTTAACATCAACTTTTAAGCTATTTGATTAAAGCATGTTAATTTTTTTTATTTAGTCGCAAAAAGAAAAAATTATATATAAAAATTATCGTCAGGGGATCTTATTTATAGCTACATACTTTTTTGCGTGACATTCTAGTTTGTGGGTTCAAGTCCCATGTTCTTACGCTGTTGCACTTTTTTTTAGTTTTAAGTATAAGGACAAGGACATTAGTTAATTTGTCTCTTTGGTTAATGAAATGGTTTAGGTTTAACAGGGGCGTAAGCAGGAGGGAGGGGGGTTGGGGGCTTAATCCTTCCAAAGCCATTGAATAACTTCTCCTAAAGATTGAATTTTTCTGAAAGAAGAATAAAATGGTTTTCTAGGACTTTGTTGTTACTCAAGCCCCCTCTTCGAACCCCCTTTGAAAATGTCTGCAATCGCCACTGGGAATTAAAAAAAACTAACAATTAAACTAACGCATGGTAAACTGTAAAACGATTTGTTTTACATGAAAGTGTCAAACGAACAACAAATGCAAAGATTATAGATTATAATATATAAACTGGACACATTCTAAACTTACAAGACGTATTTATCTTCTGCCATTAAAAATTGAAAAATGTAGAATGCGTTCTAGTTTCATCTGCCGAGGTCGAACAACGAAGAACTGAAAATATAAAAATATTCCGAACACTAGAAAATGCCATTTTTTCACTCCTCTGGATGATTTAACTATAGATGCTAAATTTACATCGATCTTAGCAAAAAAAATGTTTGGTTTCTAAAATTATAGAATTCAATTTATTTTTCGATTTTTTCAATATGACAGTACTACTGAAAAAGTAAATAAACTTTTTAAAAAATTGTCTAGTGATCTTATGAAGAGAGTTTAGATCATAATTTAGTGAACACTGCTCATATGAATAAACTTTAGCTTCTGATAAACATTGTGATGGAATTTAACATCACTAAAAATATTGAAATAACAGATTACAAAAATGTGTGTTGACCTTAAGGATTACGGACCCAGATTTTTTATTATTGTTTTTAAAAGTATGTGATAAAAAAAATTGCATACTTGATTATCACCAGCACCCTGATACACAGAGTCATTTTTGATGCTGAAGTTAAGGAATTTCCCAGACATTAACTTATTCGTGGAATTCCAAGGTAACGTTTACTTTTTAAATATATTTTATACAAGGAAGATATAGTCCTTGGGTATAGTTTTCCAACACTGTATCAAAACTTAAAAATACATTACATTTATATCCACAAAGAAATCTGAAAACTTCGGGGATATTTTGTTTTTTGTGTAAAAGATTTTGGTAAACCTTTCATTTTTTTATAAACTACTTTTATGCATGTTTTCAAAATTATAGGTTGATTTTTTTTAGGTGGTGTTTACTATAAGCATAATTTTTTTCTTCCCATTTTGCCCGTTTTTAAACTTTTTCAGGTGCGTGTGCAACAGACTAATTGGATTTAAAAATCCAAAAGTGTGCAAAAGTGGGGCCACACTTTTTTTTTAATGGGATGACTTGGCGTGGAATCGCTCTTAATTATCTCTATTTTCTAATTTTGGCACGTACCCTATGACATCCTTCAATTACTCTAAACATTTCGTACTTTTCATACTTCAAGTATTCAAGGATATCAATGTCTATAATTTCCGCTTTTCCCTTCCATCATTAACTAACTAAACGACACTTTGATGCAAATTATGGTTAAATGGAGGAGCACTGCCAATTTTGCCTTGTTAGCTGAATAGATGCCTCTTACCCAGAATAATTTGACACGCACGTAAAAGCATGTTAGCTACAAACAAGCAAAGCCCAAGTCCAGGTGGTGTCGGTTTCTGGAAATTTTGACTCTCAAATTGCACGTGTACAAGATGCCAGTTTGTGCTATTGTTTGGAAACTTTGCAACTGTGATTCATAATAGGGTTATTCAGATAGACCAGATACACGGAGGGAGTTTTATTACTAAATTGTTACAATATACCGGGGTACCGTGCAAGAATCAGCGCCTCTACAACATTGTGCTCTTCTACTAAACATTTACAGGGGGATTTGAAACATTATAACGCTAGCCCCTGTTGCCTTTAAGTTACAGGCTTTTCAAATTGCTCATATAGCCATTAATGCAAAAGTTCTCTTTTATAGACTATTCATTTTATAGTATGGTGTTTTAAATAGTTCTTATCAAATTAAATTTTAACACCAAAAAACCCATACTATTACTACTTTTAAATTTAAATGCTGCGCGCTGATAAGAATGAGTTATTTTGTGCCAACGCTCAATTTGCTTAAAGACACTCTATAAACACCAATTATCAAGGACGCTTAATCAAAGAATTTTTTTATTAATGACTACTTGAAAAAAAAAGGATCGTTGATTTTTTATTAAATCTGAGGCTTCAAAATTTGTGGCCCATTGATGTAGGTACATAAATTTCCTTGAAAAGCTAATTTTCTAGTTAAAAAAAGGACCGAGTTATTTGACCAATATTATGCAGTAAATTCCGTTTTATTAGTGCAGAGAAAATATTTATATTATCTACGTTAACTTAAATAAATAATTTACACTTTAATAATGCTTTACACATAATACTTAATGTTGCAAATATTCTTTCTCTATAAATGGAATTTTTTTAATTGTTCTTTCATAAAAAATAGAAACTAATGGATTTGGTAAATTTTGACGAGATATGTTTACATAAATTAAACATTAAATATATTTGCACTCTTAACCTATATTAACTAGGTATTAATGGGTGTTTAAAAAAATGTAACATTAGCTTCTTAAATTAAAATAAAGCTGCAATGTCGTTAATGGAAAATTGCTAGCTGTTCATTTAATTATACAGGGTCTGGCATCATAATCTCCCACATTTTGCACATCTAATATGTCCGAATCACTGAAGAGAGGAAAAGCTTAGCGTAGTCGGTTGGTAGCTCGCGAAAAACAATTTGAGCTATCAATCGTTTCAAACGGCGTCGGCGGTTCAACTTTTGGGTTTTGTCACTAATAACCAGACCGGATCACTAACACAAACTTGGTTGATACTCTAACCCCACTTTTTTGAAAACTATTTCAATGTATTTTTGCAGTTTGTTTTCTAAGGTTTTTATTTTATTGTATTCAAGTGTTGTGCGAAATGACTTACCTCGACCAATAGCATAGTCGCCCGCTCTTCAGAGTTAGTGAATTTTACGCGTTTGAAGTGAAATCTGTTCTCCTGTCTCATACCGACAGAACGTTCCGCGGCAGGATCGTAGGGAAAGCTTGCGCAATCGAGGACTTTTCGCATAGCAAGTGACGGCTCGGACCTCATTTAAAGCTTGTCATTGGCTAAAGCATGTGATGGGAACTATCACATCTTTCAAGACCCAGAATAGCTACACTTGAGTTTAAACTACAGGCTCTTATATTCTTATGGTACATGGATCCAACGTACCATTTAGAAGGGCATTTGTTAGCTCCAAACTGTCTGATTTTACCAGAAATTCTGATGAAAAGTAGTTTATTGAGATCTGATATTTCATGATGTTGATCTTCTTTTAAACACTCGAATAAAAAGCAAGACGAGGTGTTGTCTTTAATAAAAAATACTTGAAAAAAATAAATAGCCAGCATAACCTAAAAATACTTGGGAGGAGTGTGGATAACCCAAGGTCTGTAGAGGATAGGTTACCTGGTAACTTTCTGATCAATCAGAGCGAGTTGTTGAAAGGCGGGAAATGACGTCACTTGGAGTGCCCATTTAAATAAAAAAGAATTTAGTTTAGTAGAAACTCTTCAAGTTTCTTATATTCCTTTATTGATTTAAATGTAAATATGTTTTGGTATTTTTCTTAGAGTGAATAATAATATTCATAAAATACATCAACTAACTCAAATATAAAACTTGCCTTATACCAAATATCCCAAAGGCACAATGTTTTGGGAACCTATTAGTCCGTTAAAATAACTACAACTGGAAGGTATAAGTAAACTAGAACAAGTATTTACAGTTTTTAAATGAATATAGTGCGAAAAAAAACCACAAATGTAAAAAATAAACCATCGAAAATTAAAATTATGTAAAAACACATGTAAACAGAGCGCCCTAATCAAATTTTGGTACTCCAAATGACGCGCTTTCACCTCTTACGCCGCTTCGACCATAGAGTTACCAGGCAACCTATCCTCTACAGATCTTGGGGATAACCAACATTTAAAACAGCTCCGGACCTAGGTAAATTTCGGTTCAAACCAATGACGTTTTTCGACGTCATCGATGACGTTATATAGCTGAACCAAAGAGAACCATGACCACTCGAACGCGCTTGGTTTTTACCAATTTCGAACGATAATTACCGATTTACCGCTCAAATTTGTTTTAAATTTTAGAAATTTAAACAATTCCAGTCGGAAAGCAAACCTACAGAAACTTTAAATCGTCAACAACTTTTTGTGCTAGTTGGCCTATATTAAAACTTCATCAAAAGTATGCCCTTTTGCAGGGATTAACTAAATAATAAAACTTTGTTACCAACAAAGAGGACTGCAACCGACGCGGCGTAAAATTGCCATTATAAATTTATCATTGGAGTGTGTAATTTAAAAAGTTGTTACTTTACGAGAATATAAATAGAATATTATACTTACAACTAGTTGTAAGTAGGGAAATTAGTTGCAGCGTTTTTGAAAAAGCAGCGGGAATAGGATCACATCAGCATGCACGTAAACCGTGATACATACGTATAGACTTAGTCAAGGGAAGAGAGAGGGCTCGTAATCTGGCCAACTCGAGTGTGCCCAGTTTGGCAACACCAGTGGCGTATCACGTGGGACTGGTAATAAACTGGCATAATTTTAGCAAAGAGACATTTTTAAGAAGGATCGTGATTTTATTTTGTAAATATGATTATATAGTGCTTGATTGTCCTGAAATCAAATTAGTAAATGTAATTACTATAATCGATTGGTAATGGATCACAGAATAATAAATCGAATTCAAGTAAGAGGGCTTGTGACGTCACTAATAGAAGATGGCGCCTATTAATATATTTTTTTAAATTTTGTTTTATAACTTTCGCTAAATTAGTTTGACAGAAAAACTGTAAAAAAGTGTCTATTTGCAACAGAACAACAATAAAAATAGTAAGGAAACTAGCATTACCTCTTAAATACTGACAAAACTAATATAGGTATATATTTTAATAATTCCATTGAAATTGATTTGGTAATAATAATTTTATGAAAAAAATATTGTCAGACTTGAAGTGAAATGTTTAATCTGTAAAATAATGGTTGAAGCAAACATTTATATTTTCTGAACGACTGAACCGAATTTATTGACTTTTCTTCGTTCTTCTTTATGCGCGGTGAAGACATAGCTTTTATTTGTTTTAATCTAAAAAAATTATGCTTTATGAAAATAAACGAGCCCCTTTTAAGGTTCCATTTTAATTGTGTCCGTCATCTTGGAATTCAAAATAACAACAAATTTTGATAATTGTCTTTAAGCAAACCATTATGCTTTTCATTAAAATCAATGAAGTACACACTAATTTGTGAAAAAATTAATGCAGACAGAGTTGAGAAGGCAATCGTATAATTGCAAAAAAATTACTAAAACAAAAATAATTTTTTGGGAATCACTGAACCGCTTTTAATGGTTGGTATGTCGTATGAAAATAAACATGATTAGGTTTAGTTTCGTATTCGATTTTATGATCGCAGACAAAAAAAATATTTGCATAAAATCAATTTTCTACAATGTCCAGTTTGCTTCAATAAAATCGGTTAATCGGTGGTATAGTTATCGGTAATTATTGTAATTAAAAAAACATATTCACGTCTGTGAAGTGATTAACCTTTTAAGTGTTTCAAAATACTCCTAATATTATTAATTTAGGTTTTAACGGAATCTTTACCTATTTTTCAGTGCTTAAATACACAATAACTATATACTACAGGACAGAAATATTAAGAAGCCCCAAAAATAAAGAAATAGTAGTATTTTTAGAATTCAGAACTATGTATAAGGGGGAAGGATATTGCCCCTATAGCCCACTCTTATGGCCGCTGGTGGAATAAAATTTAGTTAGTTTTGTTGCGAATAAAACACTTTGTCACAGTTTTTCTGTAAAACTAATTTAGCGAAAGTTATAAGCCAAAGTTTGTAAAAAACATGGAAAAAGCCTGTATTTTAACGCAAATTTAAATAAATGAAATTCAAAAATATATTTTGTTCTTGTAAACCAGTTTTTCGTTTACAAACCACAATTTTTAGAGTATTCGCGATCGAAATGCAAGGACGTCTTATTTTTTTAAATCGAATTTTGCGACCTAAATATTGATTTTGTCTTTCGAAGGCTTTGTCTTGAAACTATTTAAAAAGTACCTGTTTTTCTTTTATATATATCTTGATTTTTAAAAGGTTATGAAAGCAGTTCATTTAAGAATTCCTAAGTAAAAATTTAAATTTTTTGAAATCGGAGAAAAGCATGGCTCGTAAGAGTCTAATATATAAAATTGTTTTACTGGAGCTCAAATTCTTTTAAACAAAAAAATATAATTCGTAGGAAGTGCTTTCATTCAGTAGTTTTTTGGACTATCTTATTTTGTAAAGTTCAAACGCTTTTTTGGTTCAATTAAAAAAATACATTTAAAACAGTTTTGTAAAATTTACTCCTGACTTTTTTTTGTACTCCTTTATTTACGTAAGCAAAATCGTATCTATCTAAATAGTAGTAGTTGTTAGGGCTAGCGCAACGTGTGGACCAAAAATAGTTTTTTCCTACGACCACATGTGAAAATGATGGAATTTACACAATTTTCATCCTTAGAAAAGTATCACCCGTGTGCAGAAATTTTTCGGCACATGTGTGGAAAAGCACCTTTTTAAAGTGTACAATGCCGTTAACTGTCACCATAATATTTCGCACATGTGTGGAAAGTACTTTTCCACACATGTGTGGAAAAGCAGTTTCATTTGATTTGTGCAAAATTAAAGACAATTTTTTTAAAAAACTAGTATATTTCAACAATTTTTGTAGGAAAAATAGCGTACACGACTCGATAGAAACTAACGTTTCACACTTTCATGTTGTTTCACTCGACAAGCGCCACTTTCACAACAGTCACGCTCGTTCAAAATTTATCACTTTTTGGAGTTTATAGGTTTTGAAATAAGCCCAGTTTTAAAAAACTGTCTATTGTTTTTTTTACTACTTCATTGTACTTAATATTTAAAAAAAAGAAATTGTATCTTGATTTCAAAAACGGTAGATTTTTTGACCATCCCATCGTAAACCTATGGGAGCTCAATTGGTTTTTGTGCTTTAAAAAAAATATATGTCGTGCTTAAATGATTCCTTTTTGTTTTTTTTTACTTTACTTATAGCATCTTTTACATTTTGGGTTGGGTATGCTTATTTTCTTGCCTATTATGGCAAAATATTCCGACTCAATTATAATAAGTTGTATTTTGGTCCACCGTTTCATGTGTAGTTTAAATGTTTTTTTTTATGATCTAAATGTGAGTTTTGTAATTTTAGCAATGTTATTTAAAAATATTGTTTTCTTTTTACTTTTTTATTGTCCTAAATTTGTTTCCGTAATAGGGAAGAGCAGTAGTGCTCTGATACAACAGACTTTCAAGCCAACATACTGTGCAAACCAGTATTTTAAATCCGACTTTTTATTTCTCAATTTCTTTTTAAATGAGAAAAAACCGAAAGACTCGTGGGCATGGTAGTTTTTTGGACCACCGTAATAGGAATAGTTCAGGCCCTACGGGGTCCGATACTGCGTTTAATGATAGAAGCAACACACTTGGTATGGAAAAACATAAAACTAGCCTGAACATTTTACAAAAGGGAACCACCCACCCAACCCTGGCAGGGGGGGGAGTAGTTCCCCCTCTTAAACGAGTCTTTCACGGTTTTTTGCTAATAACTCGAGAATGGTCAACTTTTCTAAAAATATTCTAAGGATCATTTTGCATGCGGATAAAATTTAATTTTTAACCATGTACCTTAGTACCCTCTAAAAACAGTGGTGCACGTTCCTTAGGCCTACGAAAAAAGAGGAAAATATTTAAAATATGTTTTTTTTTCTTTTGTGGCATTTTGTATCCTTAACACATTGTATTTTTGTTCAAAAACCCATTGTATACAGTTAAATATTTAATAAGTTAAACATAACTTTTTAAAGTAGCGGCCTTGAAATAAAAATAAATGTGTTTGTAGAAGTCCTTAAATCAAACAAAAGTTTTGAACATTTAAATTTGTAACTCAGTAAATAATAATCAAGATAAGTAAAAAGTAATTTTGATTAGTATTAACTTAAAACTTAATTTTTCGACTTGAATTTATTTAATTGGGGGAAGGGGCGTCCAGCCTCTCGCCTCCCAAGAAAGTCATCTTTTGCAGTATTTTTCTAATTATTTGCTCACACGTATTATATAACACGTATTATATAGTGCAGGCGCGGATCTTGGAACTTCATTTGGGGGGTAAATATCATAATAAATATTGTATTGTACGCTGAAAACGAAGTGAGCGGCAGGGCGACAAGACTTTTTTTTTTGTTTTAGCATTGTTGTTCGTGACGCGAACCTGGTACCTTCTGCATATGAAATCGACGACCATACCACATCACTACCCTGCCTAAAGTGTATACCATCTTTCATATTTTTAGGGCCTTTTCTTAATTTTTTTATTTCTTTGAAAATTCTTTGACTTAATTTTGGTCCACCGTAAAGTTCCATGTAAAGTTCAAATGTTTTTTTTTTAAATCTAAATGTGAGTTTTGTATTTTAGAAAAATTATTTAAAAATACTGTTTTTTCCACTTTTTTATTGTCCTAAATTTGTTTCCTCATTAATGAAGAACAGTAATGCTCTGATCAGTGGCGTATATAGAAAAATGTTTCGGGGGGGGGGGGGAGGGTCGAGACCCGATGAGTCCGTATTTTATGCTATTTTTTGTTTGTCGTCATGAAATATGTGGAAAATGTCCAAAAAATCTTAGCTTGGGGGGGCCCGGGCCCACCAGCCCCCCTTATATACGCCACTGGCTCTGATACAACAGACTTTTAAGCGAACATACTTTGCAAACTAGTATTTTAAAACCGACTTGATTTTTTTATTTCTTAATTTTCTAAGCAATTAACTTTTTTAGCTATTTCTTTTTAAATGAGAGAAAAGCAGAACGAATTGTTGGCACAATGGTTTTTTGGACCACTGTTAAAGGAAGCTTAGCTGACCCTTTTTTTTATTCTTTCAAAAAAACTATACCTTTTTTACCATTCCAAGGGTTTAACATGCGAAGATAAACCGCAGGCACAGTACTTTTTGCATCACCATACTATACTTAAATGTTTCTGTCTGGTCTAAAAAGTATTCGACGAGATTTTAAAATAATATTTTATTTGTGCCACATCCTTAATCTCCTAAAAAGCTAAATCCCATAACTTTTCTAACTCTTCAAGGAGGGTAAAAATCTTAGAGTAGACTTAATTTTGCCTCAAGGTCAACTTATATTTGCGTGCATCGCATCGCACGCTGATTCGATGATGGCTGTTAACGCTGAATGCGTTTTAGCATCGTTGTTCGATAAGCGAACCTGGTCCCTTAAGTATTTTTTAGTTCTAAGTAAGAATTTTTTTTGTTTTTTTATATAAAAGTACGCCCCTGGATATTCCTGTTTAAAAATATTTAGTCAAATAATTTTTTTCTATTTTCTTATGTATTATCTTCGAAATAAAATAAAAATTTAGGTTCTAAATTACTTCTATCTTTTTTTACGCTATTTTAAAAAAATATATATTTTTAATTTTTAGAAAAATGCCCTTGTTACCTAAAAATGCATTTTAGTATCTAACGCTACATGACTAATAATGTTATATTTACTTTTTTTTCAACGTCAAAAAGGTTCAAAAAATTAAAACACAACCATCATATTACAATTTTATGTCTACTGTTAACTTCAAATGCGAAATGGTAAGTGGGTATGTCATACCCGAGTGTACCATCCATCTTAGGAAAATTAGGTGTACCAACGCCGGGTTAAGCCAACATACTTATATTTTCAAAGCTATTTATTTTTAAATGAGAGAAAAGCCGAAAGAAACGTTGGCACAGCAGTTTTTTGGATCACCTTTATAGGAAGTTCAGCTGACCCTTTTTTAGACTCTTAAAAAATATATACCTTTTTTAACCATTACAAGGGTTTAACTTTTTGCATCACCCTACCATACTTAAATGTTTGTTTCTGGTCTTAAAATATTAGACCAGATTTTAAACTAATATCTTATTTGTTTCAGATCCTGATTCTCCTAAAGAGCTAAAACCAATAACTTTGCTAACTATTTGAAGAGGGTAAAAATGAATCTTGGTTATGGTATTTTTTAAGTTATTTCAATATGGAAAGAAGATTGACAAAATGTACCTACTTTTTAGAAATTAAAAATATGGGATTTTTATAATGCCTAAAATAACTAATGAGTATATGGTCCATATAGAGTGGCAACCGGCGAGCTTTAGGGGGGGCAGATGGCGCTGAAATAAATTCGTGTAGTACCCAATATTCAGGGACTACTAGTACGATTTAGTTGCATATGCGAGTTCCGGGGTTCATGTCTATCATATACATGCCATAAGATCATGGTACTTGTCTCTGAATATTGCTTACTAGACGAATTTATTTCAGCGTGATCTGCCCCTCAATGAGGCAAAGCTCGCCGGTTGCCACTCTATATGGGTCATATACTCATTGGTTATTTTAGGCATTATGAAAATCCCATATTTTTAATTTCTAAAACGTAGATATACTTGGTCAATCTTCCTTTCATAGCTTTATTAGCTTATAGGTATAATATAACGTAGTAGTGCAGGGGCGGATCTAGGAACTTTTTTTGGGGGGGAATATCATACTAAATATTGCATAAAACAATTTTGCATAGTGACCAAGACGTATATTCTGTGTGTTAAGACTAAATAAATTTTGAGATTTTAGGGGGGGGAGAATTTCCCCCTTTTCCCCTCCCGTAGATCAGCGCAAGAGTAGCATAGGCTATATTGCCGTCCTTAGTAAGACCCACCTATCTACGTTTTCACTTATTTCGAGAAAAGCAAGTTTAAAGTTTAAATGCTTGCCAAGGGTTACATAGTAATATTTTTTTGTTTTTTTAAAATAAAATACTTCCCAACAAAAATTTGGGTATTAAAAAATAGATGAAAGTAACCTACTTAAAGCCATTTTCGGTCCTAACTTATTTTTGATTTTTTTGCAGATAGGTGGGTCTTACTAAGGACCGCAGTATTGTGATCGTGTTAAAAATAAAAAATAAAAAGTTGCTCTGATTTCAAAAAAATGTATATACCTTAGATGATTTTTTTTTAAATTTTCACTCCGTTTGTCTGTCTGTATGTTTATCTGTAAGGACCAGCGTGCATAACTCAAAAACTACTTGCTCGAATTTTATGAAATTGGGTACTTGGGTTGGGTTTCGGCTCTAAATGCCCGAATTAAAAATGAATAAAATCCACCCAATATGAACCGAAAAAGGGGTGAAAGTAGAATTCAAAAATTACAGTTCTGGGAAAAATCTTATTTTTGTGTTACTATATTAAAGGTAACTGTGCATAAAAATAAAAAAATTAATATACAAAGGTTCAGCGGCGGCTCGTGTGAATACAACATGGTAGTATCAGTAAAAAAAATCCGGGTGTTGCCCACAAAATAATGTTTACCTACAAGTCATTAAAAAACATACCTTCTACTACTATGTTTGGGGGTTTTTAATTCTATTTCATTTTAAAGAGACTTACCTATGCCCATCAGAATTCCGTCATAAAATGACTCAAAATTTATCAAAAATTTCTGCTAAAATAATTGCAATGTATTGTAAAGGGCGTAAATTAAAACATCTATGCTCCACCCACAAAAACAATGCTAGTAATACGACTAACTGATGACTTGTGCGAGGCATAAAATTCCTTTGATTTTTCCTTTTTAAAGAACGCGAAAATACCCAACATGAGCCCTATTACTGTCGCTCATATAGGCTGCAGATAAAATCTATCTTTATTCGACGGAGCCAAGAGAAAAGTGGCAGCGTGTTCGATGCGGCTTTGGGTTTCAGTGGCTCCCCGTCGGCGTCGCATCGAGACGGAGTGTGATCCACTGCATTGCACAGGGCTACCGAATTTCATATAATATATAAATGAAAAGGAAATGTATAAAATAAAATAAAAATCAATAAAGGTGTTTTAAAAATAAAAAAATAAACGTATTTTTGCAGAAAAATATGGTAGTGCCATAGCTTCGTGGCGCAACCTCATGTACCGCCACTTCAAAGGTTAGTTTTAGCGCCCTAGATATAAATTATACAACGAGGAGAATTTAGTGGCATAAGGGCAATTTTAGTGGTTCTACAGTAGGGGAAGGGGGGAATCTCCAATCAGACGCGACCTAGGTGGCGGATAGGTGGTTATTTTCGCGGACCAAAATGGGTTACATTATACAATAATTGTGTGAGCGTAGGTGCTCATAAAGTATTTTTCTCTATCAATTTCTATTTTTACTTTTAAAGCGGATTAAAATGATTACTTTATCTAGTTGTTTAAGAAAGCTAAATTGTTTTACTCTTTATATTTAATATATTGTATATTTGTATATTTCGTAAGAGGTGGGCAGAGTTCTGAACTATGGAAATTCATATCTACGGTAAAGAACTCAACAAAATAAAAAGTAAACATTCAGATCATCAAACCAGAAGAATGGACAGAACACTACAAGAGACTGCTGCAGGAAACGAGACCCGAATATCTGTCTCCAAGGAGAGATATAGAAGTACAGGGAAAGGAAGTATTCATCGAAAAAAGAATGATAAGGAATAGTATTAAAAAGCTTAAATCCGGAAAAGCTAGCGGACCTGGGGGAATATTCGCTGAAATGCTCAAATATGGATCAGAGAAACTACTAAAAAATCTCACATATCATATTAATCAATGCATAAACGAACATCAGTACCTGATGATTGGAAAATTGCATTCATAGCCTCAATACATAAAAAAGGAAACAAGCTAAATTGCAAGAATTACAAAGGAATTTCAGTAACCAGTTCTCTAAGTAGATTGTACGGTAGGATTCTTAGAGATGTAATAGAAAATGATTTTCATAAACTAGAAGAAGAAGAGCAAAGTGGGTTTCGTTCAGGCAGGTCCTGTAGTGATAATCTTTTTTGTCTTAAGCAAGTAATTGAGAAAAGGAGTTCCAGAAATATAGAGACTCATGTTACCTTTGTGGGCCTACAAAGAGGGTATGATCCCCTTCGAGTAGAAAAATTATGGACAGTATTGCAAACTAATATCAATCATACATACATAAAAGCGATAAAAAAACTATACAAAGGGTCAAAATCTAAAATTAAAATTGGAAATCGACTTTTAAAAGAATTCCTAGTAACGAAAGGCTTGAGACAGGGATGTTGTATCTCTCCAACTCTTTTCAAAATATATATCGCAGTGGCCCTAAAAAACGGGAAACGTAAAGTATATGGCAGGGAAATATAACTTAACGACCGATTTACCATATACACACTACAGTTTGCTGACGACCACTTAATTGTAGCTAATTATAAAGAAGACATGGAGTATATCATAAGAAAGTTAATGAAAGAAGACCAAAAGTGGGGGTTAACAGTGAACGTGGAAAAGGCACAGTGCTTATGTATTGGAAACGAATCAAGTGAGTTGAGAACTAGACAATGGACAAAAAATATCTTCATGCAATGAGTAAGTATACTTGGATGTCACATTATTATAATTATAAGACTGGAACAGACTGTAAACACTGGAAAAAAGAATAGTTAAAGAAAAAAAGTTATCGGATGTCTTAACAGTATTTTATGGAGCAGGGAGATCAAAAAGATTGCAAAATTTAACATATATGAAACAATGGTAAAAAGTACGCTGTTGTATGGAATAGAGACTTGTCTCGTAACAGAAAAATACAAAACAAAAATGGAAAGTGTCGAAATGGATGCAATAAGAAGATCCATAAGAATATCTAGAACAAATCATATAAGAAATGAGATCATAAAAAAAGAATGGTAATCGAAGAACGCATAACGAATGACATCCTTAAATGGCTTTACATACGACCAAAGAGCTAAAAGCCAACATTTGTTACTAAGTTGAAAAACGGTGGGTCCTTTTCAGTGGTAACCCAACATTTTAGTAAGCCGAAAAACAGTATTCTATAAATAAAAGATGGATAAAAGAACAATCACTTGAAAGGAAACAAGGATGATCTGGCAATCCAATAGCAAGTCAGCTTCAGGAACATCAAGCGCTACTTCTAGTACTCTAAAATGACCCAATCGAGAGAGCGAGAAACGCAAGAAATTTTCCAGGCAGCCAAGCGCCCATTTGCCGTAGTATTAAATCATCAAATCTCAGGTGCCAAACTGCAGCAAAAAAGATCGAACTTAATTTTTAAATTTACTGTTTAGCACAGCTACTAAAGATTCAATTCAAAATTAAATTCAATTTAACAGAAAAACGGCCAGAAATATATTGTTAGCTGGTTTTTGTCAAGATTTATTTTATTTATTTTATAAACATGCAAAAGAAAATAAACAGTCCTCTTATTGGACGTCATAACACTACTGTAAAATGTAAATGTCAAGCCGATACATAAACTGCTTAAAATAAAAAACGAGTTTTTTGAAATTAACTAGAATGGCAACAGTCAATCAAAAGATCAATGAGTTAAAAAAACCTGACGGAAGATTATTGTCAAGATCGAAGGATCGTTCGAAACCGACATAATAGAGAATTATTGAAATACAGCACAGCCAGGCTATAATTGTGCCAGATACTATTTTGACACATTCACATTGAAAACTGACAGTTGATCCTTCAAAATTGACATACCAAAATCGAATTTAAAACTTTCGTGGTTTATTTTTAATTAATAAAAGAAGGCACTATTTATTCGGGTTCATATAGTAAACAAAGGCCGTGTGTTCAAAGATCACAGATGATATTACAATGTGAAGGTGTCAAAATTGTGCCTGGCACTATTATAGCCTCGCTTTATTTCAATAATTCTCTAATAAAAACAATATTTGTGTATTTTCAGGCCCTTAGCTGTAAAAACCACTTGAATAACAGTTTGTTCTGTAATATGTTCACTGTTGCACTTTCAAGAGCACTTTGCTACACTCAAATCAATGCATTGGTCAAGAGAGTTTGATAGAACGCGGTTCGAACTCTATGAGGACTGAAGGATGTATTCCGTCACCCATATCTTTTTTCATTATTTTTTTAGAGTAGTTCATTATTCACAGTATGGACCAAAAGTAGAGCAACTATCTAAAATTGTATATACCGGGTGGGCCAAAAAAAAACGGACAATTTTTTTTTCATTATAACTTTTGAACTATACAGTCGATTTTAATGAGACAAACTGCGCTTGGCAGAGTATTAATCGGAGTTTTGACTAAATATATTTTTTGTCCGCCATATCAAAATTCAAGATGACGGACGAAACAAAATTGTGGAAAAAAATAAAATTAAAATATTTTTTTTGTTTTTTTAAATGTTAGATTAGGTCTTTTTCTTAATTTCACATTATAGACCGGATGATTTTGCGCATTTTTTCTTTCTTCCCTTTTTTTAAAAAAGTTATTAGTTTTCGAAAAAAACACAAAAAACTGACTTTTAGGACCATTGGCACCTTATATCTGGCGAAGCTCAAAAGGGGTTTATGGCGAAAAATATGTGGGGATGTGTCCCAGATGCTAAGGAAAAATTATACAAAAATTCATCTTGCGCCTATTTATTTCCATGTTTCAGAGTTTTTTTTATCTAATATGACTGAGCTATATTGGTAGGCGTCTCAGAACTAAATTTAATTAAAAGTCAACACTATTTTGAGTGCCATCTTATAAGGTAGGTACACCAAGGCTATCAAAACGGATGGGCCACGATCTTCCACTTTGTTGACGTCACATCGGGGGCTGATTTTTTTTTGATGATCACGTCACGACAGAGCTGATTGTCTTGAAAATATTGAAGTTGGGAAGTAGGGTCATGAGTATTTGATTTTTTAAAACATAAAGCTGGTTTTGAGATTGTTTTTACTATATTCTTGCAGAACAATTTGTTTTAAATGTATAGTAATCCTTAATTTTTGAAAGCCGCAGTAGCTTACACAAAAATTATTTTAATTTAAAGCAGAAGCGAATGTGTTCGTTTCTGCGTAGAAAGTAATCGGATTACCTACATATATTTGTTTATATTCGGCACTCGGCAGACTTTTAAAACTTAATACAGGGTGTTTCAACTAAAAGGTAACAAAGGTGTTTTTGGGTATTTTTGGTGCGAATTTGGAGAAACGCTCATACACGTCGATTTTGTTTGCAAGGGGGACACTTTTTGGCTATCTTGAAATTTTTGTAGCACGAACCCCCTGCGAGGGGTATACTTTACCCCTATATTTTGAATAGGGAAAGTGGGTCTATTGATACCTTGTTTTGAAGCTCTCTTGTATATCTTTCCAACCGTGTAAAAATTTCGAAAATCCATTGATTAGTTTTTAAGATATTTGCTTTGAAATTTTCAAATTTAACATGGAATAATAAAATAAAAATTAAATCCGAAAAATAATAAAATTTTTATTTTATCAGTCCATGTTAAATTTAAAAGTTTGAAGGCAATTATCTCAGTTGTAAGGACATTCAAAAGGGCTTCAAAACAAGGTAACACTAGACCCACTTTCCTATTTAAAATATAGGGGTAAAGTATACCCCTCGAAGAGGGTTCGTGCTACAAAAATTTCAAGCCAAAAAGTGTCCCCCTTGCAAACAAAATCGACGTGTATGAGCGTTTCTCCAAATTCGCACCAAAAATACCCAAAATCACCTCTGTTACCTTTTAGTTGAAACACCCTGTATAATTATTTACATGTGTTTACAAAAATGACAACATGAAATAATAATTTTTTTTGTAGTATAATTTTGTATTAAAAAGACCACACGACAGAAGTGTAAACTTCAACAAGGCGAAATTAATAATACTGGCCCATAACATATTAAGCAAAGCGGACCGAACCCATATACATAATATTCCAATACTTACGGTAACTGCCCATTCATGATGCAAACATGAGGGCCTTGGGGTCTTTAAGGAAAAAAGACCTGATTGGTTGATTTCAAAGACATATGCATATTATTTCCATATAGTACGTAATATTGCAATACCTACGGTACCTTACGATGCAGAATGTAAACATATTTGAAATAGCAATACAGTGAATCCTCCTATAAGCGGACACTCTCGGTTCCGTCGATTTTGTCCGCTTATTGGAGGTGTCCGCTTAAGAGAGGAAACTGCGAAATTTTGATATATATTTATTAACAATTTCCGCTGCTTGAGATTTTCCGATATTAAATTTTTCGGCGATCTTTCGTGCTGATAGATGTTCCTTCTCCGAAACGTTAACAACTTCAATTTTTCCACATAAACTAAGAAGTTTTTTTACTAAGCGCCATTTCAAAGAGATCTATTATTACCCAGCTGAACAATAAAAATAAACACAGCAGTCCCGCCGAATAAAATATTGTTGTAAATACGACAGAAGTATTTAGTCTCCGTATTAAAAGAGGTAATTCCCCGGCTGCAGAGTGCATTGTTGCCAATATACTACATAATATTTATGTCCATGTCGTGCAGCGATCCGTCCCGTTGTCAGAGGTTCGCGTCAGGTTAAGGGAGGTTTCAAAATTTTTTTACCAAAAAAAAGTTGTCCGCGTCCGGTTATTAGAATGTCCGGTTATAGGAGGGAATTTACATGTGAAGACATAGGCAAAATCTTGGTTCCAACAAATTTTTCCGCCTAAAGGGAGTGTCCGCTTAATAGCGGTGTCCGCAAGGAGAGGTTTCACTGTATCAATGGTCAATGGGTCTATCCTTTTTGCGGTCCTTAAGATAAAATGTCCTGATTTGTTATACTTTTACGCATGAATATTATTTTATTCTTGTATTCGTTACGTCAAATCATCGGAGTAAAATTTGGTATCTGTGCATTTTTCGTACCTTTACTTCTGAACGTTTGCGTCAAACGCCAACCATTGTGTAAATAAGTAACGGGGAGTATTGGAATATTACGTATATGGCCGAACCGAACTTTTCTGTGTACTGGCCTTCATCTGCATCATCATATCGCTCGCTGAATGTTTCTCACAGTTACTCGACTCGAGTCGATTTCACCCGAATGAGCGTTACATAGCCGAATCTGACTGACAATTCACTACCCATAAAAACTGCTAAACGCGCCTAAAGAAGTTTACACTTCAAAATTCATTAAAAAATCGAGAAAGTTTTACAATACAAACAAGTAAAGAAATGCTATGAAAAACACAGATGACAAAGTCAAATACATGTTAAATATAACACTTGGCATGCGTACACGGCGGCTAATTTGAATTCAAAATGAGGAATGCTAAATCTTGCAGATTTCAACCTTTTAATCATCTTGTATCCTTACAAACGTTTGGGATTGTGTGTGGGAATGGTTTTCAAAAAATTTAAAAAATATTAGTTGTTCATATCATATCCAACTTTTGTTAACAAAAACCAGCTGGACCACCAGTGATGTGAAAATTCGACATATATATATATATATATATATATATATATATATATATATATATATATATATATAAGATCCGAACACCGGTCTATTCGATCCAACGTGGGTCTAGAGTGCACTAGTGCTAGAAAGGGACTCTGTCAAACAAATTAAGCCAAATAGCAGATAATGAAGCAGTGGGAATATTCTGGTTAATCTCAGTAAGTTTATTAAAGGCTTTACGATTGGAGGTTAAATGTAAAACCCTTTTTCTTTGATTAACTATCATATACGTCACTGCAGGGTATATTTAAACACAGTACAGCGTGTCCCATTTTCGATGGGATTAAATGGGAAACTCGGTTACTATTAAAGATATATCGATTTTCTGATTGCACCTCACCGTGCTTTTTTTTTGAGCCCTTAAAAATGGTGTAATCAGATTTTTGCTTGGTTTTGCTAATACAGGAAGTTTTAGAAAAAAATGCATTTTTATTAATTCCTTGTATCTCGCTTATTTTGCAAGATATTTTTATTCTGTAAAAATCTTTTTGTGGCAACTTTTTTAAAGCAAAATAATGACGTTGACAATTTTTTAAAAATTGTTTAGTTTTTGAGATATGGTATTTATGATAAAAAAATTAAGTACGGACCTTGATTTTTTTTATTACTATTTTGATTAGTTTTATGCTATTATTATCCTAAAATGATAAAACTTTTATATTTTTTTGATTTAGGGTTAAAAAAAAATTTAATATTAAAAAAAATAGTCCGAACCTGGAAATTTCCAACGTAAATATAAATTAAAAATTGCAAGACATACTACTTGAACGATTTTTAGTTTATCTGTTTTGAAACGTTAATTAAAAAATTTATAAATAAAGTGAAAAACGTTAAAAAGTTCATAAATAATATATCATAGTAATTATTTGACGGTAGCACAGCATCTCAAGAAATTTATTTTAACATGGAAAAACAAAAGCGTGGAATTGACATTGTTATTTTACTTATCATTTTTGTCCATGGCTCGGTTCGGTTGCCCATAATGGCAATCAGTTTGAACATTTATATAATTAAAGAAAAATTAGTTATTATTTTTTGTAATTCGTTATTTGTTTTTCTTTGTTTCAAATAAACCTTTAAATTAAAAATTGTCTAATTAGCAATTTTTAATTTATATTTATGTTGGAAATTTCCAGGTTCGGACTAAATTTTTTTTAACAATATTAAAAAAAAATCTTAAAACAAAAAAATATTAATTTTTTATTATTTAGTGATAATAATCGCATGTAACCAATCAAAATAGTAATAAAAAAAATCCAGGTTCGTATTTAATTTTTTTTTGATAAATATAATATCTCAAAAACTAAACACTATTTAAAAAAACTGACAACGTCATTATTTTAATAATAAGCGAGATATAAGGGATTATTAAAAATGCAATTTTTTCAAAAGTTCCCTGTATTTTTAAGACCTCAAAAAAAGAGCACGGTAAGGTGTAATAACCGAATTTCTCATTTAATCCCATCGAACATGGGACAGGCTGTACACACACGAAAAATGTATTAAACAAAGAAAATTTGAAATGGTTCAAAACCAAAACTTCCTTCCTATGCACCAAAGCATTATTGAATTTAAAATAAGATTTTTTTTTAAATATTGAATTTAATAAAGGAAAACTATCTCTCATTATAAGATACATTTCTTCCGCTTAAAAAAAATCATATCATATTGACCTATTTTTTCAGAAACTTCTTTAAAAAATATTAAGTTTTGTTTGTCGATAATTTTTTAGGCTCTATTGCCTTGCTTGTGTAAAATAATGGTTATGGATTCTTTCCAGTTGTTTGGGTTTATTTTTTCTTTTAGTAGTTTATTCAGGAGAATATGGAGGGTATTAACTACAGTTTCACCACCGTACTTGAGCCTGTCTGCTGTTATTCCGTCTTTGGTGCTTGTTATTTTTCATTTTCTTTAATGCTTTCTTTATTTCTACTTTGCTTATTTCAGACTGAAGTTTCAGTTCTTTTTTTTTGTTTGGAGTTTTTTTCATGGTTTCTTCCGATGGTTTCCTTTTTGCCTTGTTTAATTCTGTATAGAATGATTGTGTGATGTTTATAATATCCTCTTTAACTTTAGTCTCTATGCCGTTTATATCCATTATTTTAATTATTTCATATCTTTTTTCTAGTATAGCAATATATTACAAAAGCAACTCAAGCACTACCTTATTTAAAAAGCCGTCTTTCAAAACAGTTCGTTAAACAGTTGCTACTCAAAGCAAATTGTATTTTTTAAATAAACAAAACACCCAACTGCTAAATTTACTTGTAACTACTAGTCGCAGTTGAGTACAAAGTTGATAGGTATACCTATAATGTACGACATGCTTCAACTTTTAGTTTTGCTTCCAAAAGCGCATTTGCGAAACTATACAATTTTGTATTTTCATGAATCAGGTTATTGGGTAATTTTGTACCCAACTGCGGCTAGTAGTTACAAGTAAACTTAACAGTTGGGTGTTTTGTTTATTTAAAAAAATATATTTCCAACTTTTAGGTTTAATTCTTATTCAGCCTTATGAAAAGCACTATGCATTTACAATTCATTTAGCTTTACCCAAAAAGTCGAATGGTGGTGTCGAAAAAAATTTTAAAGCGTGTGCCGAAAGAATTTTAGTTATCGCTCTAAATTTGTGAAAGGTATAGCTACAACTTTTCACCAATACCAGACAAAGAATGGGATGAGCATTTTAAAAAACCTTTAACTGAAGATAGAGCAGAATTCAAGGAAGACGAAAGAGACAATATCATTAGAACGATGGGATCTCCAGTACCCCTCACAATATCTGAGGTCAAAAACGTGTGCAAAACCTTAAAAAGCGGTAAATCTGCCGGACCCGGAAATATCCCAGCTGAACTTATTAAATATGGCACTGAAGAATTGTTTTGTAGATTACGGAATCTTTTCCAAAGATATTTAAATGGAGCTGTAGTACCAACTGAGTGGAAAACGTCATATATATCCACAATACACAAAAAAGGAAGGAAATATATATGTGACAATTATAGAGGTATATCTGTAACTAGTACGCTAAGCAGAATATATGGCAAAATAATAAGAAATAAAGTGGAGAGCGAATATAAAGATATGGAGGCAGAAGAACAAGCTGGTTTCAGGGCGGGTAGATCGACTTCAGATCATCTCTTTTGTATAACCCAAGTTATTGAAAAGAAAATGGCATACGGAGAAGAGCTCCATCTGCTTTACGTAGATTTGCAGAAGGCATATGATAGTATACCACTAAATCTACTTTGGAAAGCGTTGGAAAAGACAAACATAAGCGTACAACTAATTAAGGCCATCAAAGAGTTATACCGCAATAGTAAGGCAAAAGTTAAAATAAAAGCAAAACTAACCAAAGGCTTTCAAGTAAATAAAGGTCTTAAACAAGGTTGCTGTATCTCGCCTACGCTCTTCAAGATATATTTGGAACAGGTCCTTAAAGTCTGGAAGAGAAAATGCCAAAACATGGGAATTCCGTTGAATGAAACCACCTTGTATACTTTATGTTTCGCCGATGATCAGATAGTGGTGGCTCAGGATTATGACGACCTCGAATATATGACACGAAAACTAATAGACGAGTACAATAAGTGGGGACTAGAGGTTAATATCAATAAGACAGAGTATATGTGTATTGGTGGAACGAAACAGGATCTAATCTTCAATACTGGGCAGCGAATTCAGTCCTGTGATGAGTATAAATACTTGGGTCTAAAAATTACAGCTGACGGAACACTAGACAAAGCTATAAAAGATAGAAACGTACAAGGAAGAAAAGCAATAACTTTATTAAATGGAATAATTTGGGACCAAAGTATATCAAAACATAACAAAAAGCTTATATATAACACCATTGTAAAAAGTATTATTACATACGGCTCAGAAGTATGGCCAATCAAAGATAGAACAGAAAAAATGCTTTCCGCTACGGAGATGGACTATTGGAGAAGAGCAGCAGGGAAATCAAAAAGAGAAAGAGTTACCAATCAAACAATAAGAGAAATTATGACAGTGGGTGAACGTACTCTAGTGGATGATATAAGAACAAAACAACTGGTGTGGTACGGACATGTACAAAGAATGGATGATGGAAGACTACCTAAACAAATATTACAATGGAAACCAACTGGCCGAAGAAAAAGAGGAAGACCAAGGAGAAGCTGGAGAGAAGGAATAGATAGTGAAATAAGAATAAGAGGCCTAGATGATGAATTATGGGCAAACAGAAACGAGTGGAGATTGGGTATCGGAAGACGTAGAACGTTGTGAAACCGATAAATATATATATAGCTACAACTATTACTAATAAGAAGGGTAGGGAGAAGAGAGGGAGAGGAAGGGGGACACTAGTAAAAGATGTTGAAAAAAAGTCTTAAAGCGTGAGCAGAAAGAATTTATGAAATCGCTCTATATTTGATAAAATTATCCGAATATGGTTTTTGAATAGGATGGGGGTAATGGTTGGGAGCAAGGAGGACTACAGCAAATTAGAGGCAAATTAGAGGACATTTGCAATGGAAAATGTAGATAATTTGACATCATGTGACAAAATGGCGTCTAAAGACCGCCATATAGATTCCTGTTTAAAAATAGATCGCCGTGCTGCAGTTGGCTAAAAAATAGATTTTCTAACATGCTGGACCACCTTAATTTATAAGTTTTCCACAATACGGACCAGGAAATAAAAAAATTACAACTAATAATAATTGAAACAGTAGGTACAGCGACAATACCCTAAATAAAAATTTACTCACTACGTTAATTCTAATAAGCTGAATTAACGAATTTGGGGCGAAAATACCGTGTGTATATTTATCTTGCGTAAGTATTACGATTTGGGGTAATAGCCCGAGCTGTACAACCCCTATTTCCCCAACTACGTGGGAAGCATCAAAATGTGTATACATATTCTGTGGAAAAAACAAAATTTTTAACCTGCAGCATCCTTGTTTTGAAAAAAAAAATGACGGAAAAAAATTGTCAAGAATTAGGTTATACCCATATAATGAAGATTATACTCGTTTTTAGATAATTTGTATTCGATAATTTAAAACAAATCCTTTCAAAGTCATTTGACCTTACACGACCTTGAAAAGTTAAGAATTATTCGAAAAAACACGATTCTTGAGTATTTTGATTAAAAAAGTCACCAAATTCGCGGTTTATCAAGAGCAAAGTAAAAAAAATTTTGAACTATAAACAAGACCTGTAGAAATTTGTTGTAAAATTTAAGTGGCGCTCAATGCTTTTTGGCTTTGGAAAATGCCCCACAGAAAATGACATATTCAGAGAACCCAACATTGATGCGTGCTACTCCCATACCAATTGAGTAAAAATTACTAAATTTGAAACAGACATTAGGGCGGTCAGGTCTAATATTATCAAAAAAATTAATGGATCCATGACGGATCGGACACCTTCTTAGCTAGCCTATTATCACACTTCAAGTGAAGCCATGACAATATATTAGCCTTGAAAACAGTTTTTTGTAAATATCTCAATAACTAAGGCTCCTACGAAGTTTTTGGTTATAACACGAATTATTGAGCAAAATATAGTCTACTATATTCTGAAAATAGTGTATTGACGCGATGCTCCGTTAAAAAGTTTTCTCTTTTTTTCAATTGTCAAAAAACTGTCATTAGCATTAATGGATTTTGACCAAAATCTAGTCAGCTCGTAAGAGTGTCGAGCACTATTTTACCTGAAAATTTTATGAAAATCGGTTCCGCGATTTAGGAGCTATCGTGTTACGGACAGAAATAATATACACTCACACACAGACACACATCATGACGATATTGCTAGGATAGGTCAAAATACATCCAAATAACACATTTTTGGAATTATCTAGAAAAAGAAATTCGTCGAAAATAATACATTTTCTAGTCATTGCTACGTTTTTAAGATGACTGCAAATTTATCAAAATATCAAAATTATTTTATTTTTTCCAATTTAGCACAAAACAAATTTTGACCAATGAACATTAGATGTAAGGTTTTTTAAATTTAAGCGCACTGAAATTTAAAAAAAAAAAACGCAAAATGTAATTTTTTCAATATAAGATGATTTTATGAAAGTCAAAGAAGGTCAAGTCTGTACCTTTTTTGTTCAATTGTGCTGTTATAGGATATTAAGAATCTAATGTTCGTTGATCAAAATTTGTTTTGTGCTAAATTGGAAAAAATAAAATATGGTAATATGTTGATATTTTGATAAATTTGCCGCCATCTTGGAAACAATGACAATGGAATCAAACTATGGAGTACTGGTCATATATATGGAGTGCGGCACCCAAACATACCTTAATGCTTTTGAACACCGTGCAGAAACAAGCTATCAAGCTGATCAATGACCCCGCACTGATCAATGAACCCGTAGCTTGGATAGTCTCGAACATCGAAAAACAGTGGGCGATCTATTGCTCTTCTACAGGTATTATCACGGAAAATGCTCTGAAGAGTTGGCACGTATGATCCCCCCGGGAGTAGCACCTACTACGCGAACACGTCAAACAGATGGCAACCATAAATTTACTGTCAAAATCGAGGCACCAAGAACCTCACTATATCAGAATTCATATCTCTGGAGAACAGCATTGCTGAAACTCCCTGCAAGAGTTTTCCCTGCAGGTTACAACGTGAACCATTTCAAAACCAACATACAAAAACATTTCCGCGTACTTGCCGCTTCTCAAGCTCAAGAATAGGGATCCCTTTGCAAGTGCGCATAACAGTAAAAAGAAAATAAAAAAATAAGTATTTTTTTTTAAATATTAGACCTGACCTCTTTAATGTTTGTTCCAAATATTCACTTAATTGGTATTGGAGTAGCACGCACCAATATTGGGTTTTCGGAAAATGTCATTTTCTAAAAAAAAATTACAAAGAATTTCTACAGGTTTTGTTTATAGTTTAGGAATTTTCTTGCTTTGCTTTTGATAATCCTCGAATTTTGGTGATTTTTTTTTTCAAAATACTCAAGAATCTCCACTAAATCACAACTTTTCAAAGTCATGTAAGGTCAAATGACCTTGAAATTTTTTAAAAATTTACCGAATACAGTTTATATAAAAGCGAATATAACCTAATTTTTTTTCCGTATTTTTTTTTTAAATTTCCTCATGCCTTCCACGGTAAAGCAAAATAATTTTGTATTTTTCCGCAGAATAGGTATACAAATTTTCATATCGGGCTATAAGTAAAACTCCCCTCATACAGACCCTGCAGACATCTTCATATTTAATAAAGGTAGAGCTTCTGTCAGTTAGGTAACACAATGGGGTCCTTCAACATGCTATAGCTTGCTTTTTACGTTCAGAGACTCTGGTCTTCAGAACCATGTCCCAATTCTTCCCAATAAAACAAAAACAATTTATTTGCTGGTTTACTTCCTGTTTCGTGCAAATGTAAAATAAAAAACAAATGAATTTGCAAAATAGTTTGATTATTTTCTAAACGGTTTTTAATAAAAAATAAACCCAAATTTTTATACGGAAATATTTACGGAAAATGTGAAACATACAAAACAATCGCACTTTATCACAATGACTATAATAAAAACATAAAAATAAATCGGTAACGCAGTTTATTTTTCAAATAAACAAACAGCTAGGTATTTGCAGCATTATGGAATGGTCACACAGGAGGGTTTTCCTGCATATCTAAATATAAAGTAAGTTTGATTTATCTAAGAAGCTACCCTATTACAAAATTTATATTAAAAATTAGGAAACACTGGGTAGCACATGGATGATGATGATGATGATTCATATGTGAGTGGGCCTTGCAGCCCTTTCACTGCGACCACCAGTGGGTCTATTGTGGCTCACTTTTGAGTGGGTTCTCACCACTGTATGCCTAATCCTCCAAAAAGGCCGGCTATCAGTTGGGTGAGACACTGTTCAGATCTTCTGAGTCAATCTGAGGTTTACCGAAAGTGTTCTGACAAAAACGTGCAATAGCCGGACATTCGCACAGTACATGTCTGACTGTCGTCATCCTCCATACAGAGTCTACATTCGGTCTCTTCTGTTAGTCCCATTCTGTGCATGGGTACTCTTAGTCGACAGTGACCCGTAAAAAGACAATTCATTATACGTATCTCCTGACTGGTAAGTCCAATAATGTTCCTGGTTCTGTTTCTACAAAGTTCTTTAATGAACTCTTTGGAGGAGCCAGTTTATCCAATATTGTTGGAAGCTATTATCCATCCATTTTAATATGCTTGATTTCGCAGCATTGTATGATATCCCCAGGGCTGGCTCGGGGCCGAAAAATTCGGCAGATGCCGCTTCCCTCGCTGCTAGATCTGCGGCCTCTTTTCCTCTAGCACATGGATAGTACTAGGCAGTACATGGGCAGTACTAGGCAGTATAATGGACCAGACAGTTCCTGGGTAGTACCTACTTGAACAGGACAGGACAGTCGATACTTAGACATGAGCTTTTTTCAAATCCGATAAAAAGTGCATTATTTCTGGTAAAGAATTAGGTGTAAGAAAATTGGTTTTCCGCTGGATACCGCATCTGTTAACCGAAAAACAGAAAGAAGCTAGGGTCAATTGGTGTCAAACAACTCTAGACCGCTTTGAGGCAGGAAACTCGAAAAAAGTGAACAGAATTGTCAGTGGTAATGAATCGTAGATTACTCATATGAACCCGAAAATTCAAAGATAACGAAAAGCCAACAAAAGTCATCAGTTCTCAAAGTGTATCCAAAAAGATGGTCGCGACATTTGTCTCAAAAGCAGGTCATGTAGCAAAAACTCCTCTGGTCATTTGGTTGCCAAAATTAATCGCTGAGCTTTGAAAAAGGTACCCCGAATGACGAATCATCCTTTACCAAGGCAATGCAAGTTCGCAGAAAGCACAAAAAATTGAATTTTTAACCCAACAGACCGTCGAATCGTTGGACCATTTTCCATATAATCCCGACATAAGTCCCAACGATTTTTATACTTTTCCAAAAATTAAGAATGGGCTGCGTGGTAAAGATTTCAGTCACGATACGAAGTAGTCGGTTCGACCTTTTAACGGTTCGACATAATTACGTTTTGATGATTTTGCATCTCTTCTTCATTGCGTATTGCGAATCTATCGAAAAATCCCATGATCTTAAATGTACATTGTACACATCATTCTAGCCTAACCTAAGAGCCTATCAAAACCTAACCTGTCAGTGCCAGTTCAACGAGTTTAGTTAAAAAATTTTGCTAAATATGGCAACATCGCACATTCATTTGCAACTTTTCTACGGTTCGATCTTTTTGCGTTTCGACAAAACTACGTCTCAATAATTTCACGTCTCTTCTACATTGCGTATCACGCGTTTAATTTTCAAATATATTATCTTCGACACTTTTACGATAGACAAAATTAATGTTCGTTTAAATTATTTTCTACAATTTTACGGATCGGCAAAAATACTTTTTGGTTGAATTGCTGTCTTTTTGTTTTATTTTTCGATTTTTTTATTTTTCGACTTTTTTACGGTTCGGCCTTTTGGCGATTCGATTTTTTTAGGGTTCGACCAATTTGCCTTTCGACTGAACACTGTTTCCATGCTTTTACGTTTCGACTATATTATTTTCGACATTTTTAGAGATTGATGAAATTACGCTTTGTCTAAATTATTTTCGACAATGTTACGTATTGAGAACACTACGTTTCGTTTAAAATATTTTCGTCTATTTTACTTTCAATTATTTTATTTTTAATCAAATTACGGTTCCACATTTTTTTTCGATCATTTTACATTTTGACAAAACCTTTTTCGATATTTTTGTGGATCGCATATCATAAACGAATCGCAGCCACTATATCGCAGCGAAGTCCTATTCTTTTCGAAAATATTTCTAAATCTAACAAGTTTTTGTGGCTAATCGGGTAACAAGAAGTTCTTGTTTCTCTCATATTTTTCCGTGGGTAGCTTGAAAATCTAACCTCACGAAGCCGGGGGTCCAAGATCTAATAGACACCTAATAAGTGTTAACAGTTAACTGTTTCGTCCTTATGGGACTCCTCAGAACAGTGCTTGGTCAACGTGACACCCTTGCGAAGTTAATTAGACGGTTTTGTCTTAATTCCTATGTCTATAGTGAGAAATCCCTCGCAAGAAGCGCCATCTACCGAGATACGAGAGAAACTAGAACAAGAACAGGCGAGTTAAATATATCGATCGATGAAAAGATCGATTGCACAGCAAAAGAAACCATCCGTGACCTACGACAGCTCTTCTGTCTGTCTCAGGCCAGAGCAACGCTGATTAGCGTTTTTGCCCACCATCAGACGACAGCGTCAATCAGCGGAATTTTTAAGCCAAATAGTACTAACAAACGTGAATTTTAGTACCCTTGAATTTAAAAATAAAACAAGTTTTCGTGGCTAATCAAATTTTTTTTTATTTCTTTCATATGTTTCCGTGGGTAGCTTAAAACTTTTTTGAGGTTAAGCTTTCAAGCTACACACGGAAAAATATGAGAGAAACGATTAGCCACGAAAACTTGTTTGATTTTTAAATTCAATATTTCTGTTGAAGAGTGCATTCTGTGGCGCTGAAGCTTTAAGATGTTTACTGTCCTTTAGTGCCCTTTTGAATTGTCCTCATTGTGCAGCAAAGGAGATATCCGTTATATCCGTCTTAGAAAGTGACAAACTAGGCGTTTCCGCTTGCATGCAGCTTTATATTAAGGCCGTAGTAGCGGGTAAATAAATATTAGTTTATTGTATGTCCGCTCTGTACCGAGGGATAAAAGAAGCTCTTTGAACTTCGAAGCAAAAAATTTATATCACAAGCTTAGATAAAATTTGTAGAATAATAAAGAAACCCTAAGATTTATATTATATTTTTCACACTTTTGCAATTTTGTAAATACAGTGTTATCGAATAAGGTGCTAGTAGTAGTAGCAGTGGTGGGGATACCACTTTTGGTCTAGCGACTAGGCACAGGGCGCGCCCTTTTCGCAAACCCCGATTTGTCTGTACACCTTAAACCAAACTGATGCACGTGCCGCTTAGGATGCAAGTTTTTTTTCTCCAAGAGGACTTAACTGTGCCTGATTCCTCTTTGTAGAGGGCAGGCATCTTTATACTGCGTAGCAAGTATACATAGTGGACCCACGCTTTTACACCCCTTCCGAAAGGTTCGTATGGTCCTGCTACACGTTAGACTTGCATCCGAGAATAGCCATTAGCTATTCTTGGCTTGCATCTATCTAACATCGCTATCGTCCCAGCAGAACTTGGTTATAGACAATAGACTTCTTTTCTATTCAGCTCAACAGTCGCGGTCGTCGTGAGTTGACTTTAAGAGATTTTTGCTGGCGCCGGCCGTCCTGGTTCCATCTGTAGTAGGCTCCTGGGTTATTAATCCTGGCTCTTCGGTTGTTGGCTCCTGGACTACACCTGATTATATTCTCGATGTACAAGGTCAACTTATGTTTTTGTGTGCTTGTGTATCGCACACCAACCATCTCGATGTTGACTGTTGAACGCTGAATAAGGAAATGCGCGGCAGGGCTACTTGACTTTTGTTTTCTTTTTGCGTTGTTTGAGACGCGAACCTGAGGCGAATTCTCTTGCTGTATGTTTTGAAACAGAGTAGTTCAATAAATACGTCATCAATTGGTGACGTTTCATATCTATATTTTCGAATTTATGGGCGTTATACGACGAATAACCGTTCACAGAGGTGTGAATTGTGAATTTATTGTCAATATTTTAGTAAAAACTAAATAAAATTAATCTCAATTAAAAAAACAAAATTTTAACATTGATTTTTTATTATTGATTTTTCAGCTAAACGACAAAAATTGACATACCATGTGTCAGTTTCAAAACGAGCTTTTACCTCGTTTCAAAACTGACGCATGTTATGTCATTTTTTGACATTTAGTTGAAAAATCAATATTAAAAAATCAATGGTAAAATTTTGTTTTTTTAATTAAGACATTGTTTCTTAATTTTATTTAGTTTTTACTAAAATATTGACAATAAATTCACAAGTTACACCTCTGTGAACGATATTTCATCGTATAACGCCCACAAATTCGAAAATATAGATATTAAACGTCACCAATTGATGACGTAGGGGGTAATTCTTTGGCCTATTTTGAGAAAAAACGTATCATAACAGAAACGTTTCATGTAAAGGAAAGACAAAACGCCAAAATAATATTCCGTAAAAATAATTGAGATAAAAGTAAAACCAAGTTCTTGAATACAAATTTGAAAATGAAAAGTTCTTATTAGTTTGAAAATGTTTTTTTAAACTTTGTCATAAATCCAAGATGGCGGCTTTTTTTTATATTTTGCCACCAACGTTGGCTTAAAACTTTCGCTAAATTAGTTTTACAGAAAAACTGTAAATACTTTTTTGTTTGCAGCATTTATTATTTTAGTAAAGAATTTAGCTTTATATGTTAAAAATCAAAGTTATGAACATTTTTGGCTAAAATTACAACTCCACAACCAACGAAAAATCTGGCAATGATTCTTTAGGACTAAATGAATTAGATAAAACGACTCAATTGACTGACGGAATCAAGCGGTTATACAGATATTAAAAAATGAAAAATTAGTTAGGAGAATGAGATATAAGCTAATTAATACCACAAAGTATATAGCTTACTTTGTGTTAATAAACTTTTTAGTTTAGCAAAGAGCCAAGAGACCAGCGTAAGCTAATAATTTAAACTAATTAGATGGTAGTAGCTCAATGACAGATTAGCCGAATACAACTTTAATAAAAATTCAGTCAATCCTGAAAAAATAAAGTCGCTTGTTACCATTTATTTTTCTAAAAAGCCTGAAATAAAATAAACTTGACTAACGGCAATCATAACTGGAATCTTTTAAAGTGCTACTCAAATATTTTCTGAATACAATTGTCCGGTTAAATTTTCATTCCTAATTTGAATATTTCTCGAAATAAAAAAAAACTGTGTTTGGACCCATTTTTTATTTTTTAGTTTTAGAGTAGAGTCAATTTCTTATTTTGTAAGCCAGTGAAACCTCTCCTTGCGGACACCTCTAATAAGCGGACACTTCTTTTAAGCGGACAAATTTGTTGGAACCAAGCTTTTCCCTATTTCATTACCTGTAAAATTCACTCCTATAACCGGAAACTCTCATAACCGGACGCGGATAATTTTTTTTGGTAAAAAAATTCTGAAACCTCCCTTAACCGGACGCGAACCTCTGACAACGGGACGAAGCATCTTATGGCCATAAATATTATGTAGTATGTTGGCAACAACGCATTCTGCAGCCAAGGAATTACCTCTTTTCGTTTTAGTGCGGAGACTAAATACTTCTCTCGTATGTTTAAGTTTTATAGTTCAGTTGGGTAGTAATAGATCTCTGTGAAGTGGCGTCCAGTAAAAAACTTCTTAGTTTACGTAAAAAAATGGAAGTTGTTAACGTTTCGGAGAAGGAACATCTATCAGCATAAAAGATCGCTGAAAAATTTAATATCAGAAAAATTCAAGCAGCAGAAATTGTTAATAAGTATATATTAAAATTTCGCAATTCCCTCTCATAAGCGGACACCTCCAATAAGCGGACAAAATCGACGGAACCGTGAGTGTCCGCTTATAGGAGGTTTCACTGTATTTCGAAATTGATTAATAACGTAATAAAACTTAAGATTTGCTGGCTTTGAAGTTTCTGCTGTGTATCATGTCACGAAAACTTTGAATTTCTGCTGAAATTTTTAAATAACCTACTTTTACTTTTTATACAGGGTGTTCCAACTAAAAGGTAACATACGTGTTTTTTGGTATTTTTTGTGTGAATTTGGAGAAACGCTCGGACACGTCGATTTTGTTTGCGAGGGGGACACCTTTTGGCTACCTTGAAATTTTTGTAGCGCGCACCATCTTCGAGGGGTATACTTTACCCCTATATTTTGAATAGGGAAAGTGGGTCTGGTGATACCTTATTTTGAAGTTCTCTTGAATATCTTTAAAACCGTGTAAAAATTTCGAAAATCAATAGATTAGTTTTTGAGATATTTGCTTTCAAATTTTCAAATTTTACATGGAATGATAAAATAAAAATCAAATCCGAAAAATATAAAATTCTGAATAAATTTTTATTTTATCAGTCCATGTTAAATTTGAAAATTTGAAAGCAATTATCTCAAACACTAATAGATAGATTTTTGAAATTTTTACACGGTTGCAAAGACATTTAAGAGGCCTTCAAAACAAGGTATCACTAGACCCACTTTCCCTATTCAAAATATAGGGGTAAAGTATACCCCTCGAAGATGGTGAGTGCTACAAAAATTTCAAGATAGCCAAAAGGTGTCCCCCTCGCAAACAAAATCGACGTGTCCGAGCGTTTCTCCAAATTCACACAAAAAATACCAAAAAACACGTCTGTTACCTTTTAGTTGGAACACCCTGTATATGTAATACCTATTTATAATACTATATACTTTAATATCTTTGCTATAACTACAGGTTTATTCTAAATCTTCCTAAAAGAATACCCTGAAACTGCTAATGTTATTGCACTAGATGGACTCAATTTATCTAAAGCATATGACGTGTACGAATGAGGATTTTCCGCCAACTTTAGCGATTTTCAAGCATCCAACTTAAAACTTCGTAAAGCTCCATAGCACGAAACACAGACTAGAATATATTTTATTCGTGAACTTTAATGCCTCACGGAAGCTACGTCAAAATACAAAATGTTGAAAATACAAACTCAGGTAGCAAGATGACGTCTCTTAAACGTCAAAATGTGGTCATTTTCAATTGCCTAGCACGTCGTAAACCTGACATGTAAAAGACGTTTTTATGACGTTCAAAAACACACTTAAAATTACGTAATTTTTAAGAGGTTATTACTGACAAATTTAGGACTAAAACAAAATATTAGTGACGTCTTTGTGTTTTTTTTAAACCCGTCTCAATATAATATAAAATATTTCCAGCAGTTGGAAACAAAGAAGCAAACTTAGACCTGGAAGTCCTGGAACAGGTTCAGATCAAAATAGACTTAAACCTAGGCCTAGACTGCCTAGACATCTCCACCTCGAGGGCCTCAAAGTTTGTCTTCGTGTAATATTTAATTTATTTTTACATAGGGTAAAGGGGGGCAAAATGGAATACTGGATTTTATAGGCTTATTTCTACTATTAAATGATTACCATAGCGATTGTCATTTGCAAATAAGTTGGCCAGATAAACTATGTTAATGTTTTAATTTTAATTTTAACCGATTTAGAACTCCATCATGTTTTTATTTTTATTTTTGTAAAAAGTTGACTTTGCCTCATTTTGCCCCTCGTACGGGGTAAAATGGGATACCTATATGTGGCAAAACCGGCGGGGCTGTTCTGAAATTTAGAATGAATATTTTTGTAAAATAAGTTTTATTTATTAAAATACTAATCAAGTTTAAAATACTTATTTAAAAAATAAAAATTTATAATACAAAATACATTTCTACTAATTAAATTTACTATTTACAAAATTTATAAAGAATACAGCGACCTAGTCATCGCTATTGACTCTCCTACACGAATGTGCGCCCATTTTTTGCAAAGACAACATAAAATACAACTTTCAGTAATGGTCCACAAGAAAAAAAAAGTGTCGCGTCATTTGTTTTCCCGGAAACGGGCAGTAAGCAATTTTGAGATTTGTGAGCTATATCTCAGTGATCTTTATGCTCTGTCACAAAATTTGCGGAGATGTAGGTAATGATATTTAACCCTCGGTTTAACCTTTTCGCGCGATTGTAAATTTTTAGTGAAACAATCATTACATTACGTCCCAATAATTCCCGCGGATTTATTTTACGGTAAAAAAGATAAAAGTGAAAATTTCGCTCACCTCAAGAATAGGCACCCAGAGCGGTGTTGCCAAGTCGACATATACGTTTACACAAGCGTCCGAAATGTTTATATGCTATGCTTGATCTTTATTTTATTAGTGGTCGCCTATTAATTACGTAACAGGATTTGAAAGGATTCCTAAAAGTTTGCCAAAGTGTAACGAGGGTTAGGGAGGGCTTCTTGACTTTGTTATGTAACAACTTTTGCTTATAATAAAATATATTAAGCTACGCACCTAGTAGGTACCTTGTATTACCTGAATATGTTGTGTTAACATAAAACTTCTCTATTGCAAAATGGCTTGGGGTCAAAGGGAGGGCGGGGGGGTATGGTGGGCGTTAATGGACAACATAATACTTCTTGAGAAGTTAACTTTTTTTCGTAATTTCTAAAACAACGCAAAATCCTGGCGTTAGCTTGATAGTTGAAAACAACGATCAATAAATATTTATATTTACACCACAAAAGGTTATATTGAAAAGTAAAAGCGGGACGTAATAAAATGATTGTTTCACCAAAAATTTACAATCGCGCGAAAATGTTAAACATCATCACCTATATCATCGCAAGTTTTGTGTAAGAGCTTAAAGATCACTGAGATATGGCTGACAAATCTCAAAATTGCTTACTTCCCGTTTCAGGGAAAACGGATGACGCGACAATTTTTTTTCTTCCACGACAAATTTACAACAAATTTACGACTTGCATTTATTATTTTAATTTTTTCTGGGGTGGTAGTGCTAAGTTGATACTCAACTTAGCATTACACCCCTTTTCAAGAAAACGGGTGGTACGTGAAAGTTTTTGTTTTCACGACAAATTTACGACAATTATTTCATATATTGGTTTTTGAAAATTCTCTTTTTTTTTCTAGGGTGGTAGTGCTAAGTTGAGATGCATTACCACCCCTTTCTAGGCAAACTAGTGACGCGACAATTTTTTTTATTTGAGGAAAAATTTACGACAATTAATGCATATATTGCGAATATCCAATTCTTAAGTGGTAATGCTTAAGTTTATAGAGGTGCTGTTTTTACAATAAACAGCGCACAGCATCACATGTTGAGCAAAGACTCAAGCAAGCTCAAGCGACCGGCACCAATCATATTGCATAGAGTTGAACTAGTCACGAGGATAAAATATCTGATATTAAGAGGTTTTACTCTCGCGCAGTTTAGCTCAAACTAAGATATCCCGTTTGACCTCCGTATCCCATTTTGCCCTCATTTTCCCTACCTTTACGTCTCGAATAATTCCAGTGAAGGACCGACTGGGGCACCATCTATGTAAGTATGAATTTACGTCCCTTAAACAAAGCATATAGTATAGGTAGTGACCAATATATGACGTGTTTAAAACGTCAAAATCTACATGGCGTAAAGACGTTAAAAAACTGACGTCTTAAAGACAAAGCGAACATTTTTTGGCATATGACCTGCTAATCCAAATGAGGACTTGTTGACGTAAAAAAGACGTCGTCTGATGGATGACCTCTTGCTACCTGGAAAATGTCAAAATTATAAATTATCAAAATATTACGGACGTTAATAATTTAGAAACACATTTTGCCCCCTTGCGCTCCTAGTGGCAAAAGATATATTATATTTTTTAACAGTCAAAAATAAGTACGTGAAGGCCAATGTGCCTGCCAAGTTTCATTACTATAGCTTAAACCGTTCAGAATTTTAAAAATTTTTGACACCCTAACTTTGCTTTTTGACTGAGACAATTTTGGGTCTGTTAACAGGGCAGGCAGTGTTGGTGGGATTATGACTAATCGTTTAAAACAGGTGTTGAAAAATCTTAATCAAAAAGCCCACGGAGACCAAATTTTAAGGCTATGGCCCCGTACTATATATAATGAGACACTCTCTTTTTTAGCTACAAAAAAATAAAATTTTTAAATAAATGACTGCCTTCCGATACAAATACAAGTCTTTGTGTAAAGAAAGTCATAGAACGTATAAAATACACAGCAAATTAAGGGCTTAAACTGACTCACTACTCAAAATAAGTACACTTATATACGCTTGGTTGTGTGCTAAACTTATACGTACCTATCGTAAATTGTTTAAAATGGTTTTGATACAGTTATATTTCAGCCAGACACTTAAAAAACATTTAAAGTGTATGATTTTGTCAGAAAGAAGAAAACAGAAATACAAATTGTACGCTTATCCTTATTATGCTTTAGACCTACTAACAGCAGTTAATGACACAGTTGAAATGAAAATATATACATAAGTATAGTTCAAATTATACCCATTTCTAATGACGTCATTTTTGTTTATCTTTGTTTAGTATATTATAAACAGCAGTGACAATAAACTTAAAAAAAGTAGTGTCTATGATTTAAATAGGTAGGTAATTGGTTATGTGAAGTCACTGTCAATCAAAAAACATTGATTGACAAAAATATCTACGCCATACGTTTTCTTCTCACCTTATGACGTCATTACAAATGCGTATAGTTTAGACTATACAAACGTTATATCCAGTGGCGGCTGGTGAAATCGGGTGGGCAAAAATTTAAATTGTATAAAAGATGAGATAAAAAAACTTACCAAAAAATTTTTATTTTCCAAGCAAGCAGCTACTTGGTGTAGTTTTTAGTTTATTTGTTTATATAGATAAAGTCCATTCGCCTTTCTTTTTATAGACCCTATAGTAGAGCAACCTCAAAAATCCCACATAATGTAAACAGTTTATTAACCTACTAAGTATATGTCTAATTTTTGTCACATTTTCATTATGTTCGGTAATGTTTTGCCTATAGGCACTATTCAATTGACACCTAATATTAGTCTTGCATAGCGTAGAAAATTCTATGTGGTTATTTAAATGAATACCACTTACATTGTGTCTTTTTAACGTTTCACTAAAGTGCTTTTTTTTTACAGGTATGCGCACTTGCAAGGAGATCCCTATCACGCTCGAGAAGCGGCAAGTGCGCGGAAATGTTGGTGTGTGTTGGTTTTGAAACGATTCAGGTTGTAACCTGCAGGGAAAACTGTCGCAGGGAGTTTATTCCACAGCGATGCTGTTCTCCAGAGATATGAATTCTGATATAATGAGGTTCTTGGTGCCTCTATTTTGACAATAAATTGATGGTTACCGTCTGTTTGACGTGTTCGCCTAGTAGGGGCTACTCCCGGGGGGATCATACGTGCCAACTCTTCAGAGCATTTTCCGTGATAATACCTGTAGCAGAGAAATAGATCGCCCACAGTTCTTCGATGTTCGAGACTATCCAAGCTACGGGTAAGTGCGGGGTCATTGATCAGCTTGATAGCTCGTTTTTGCACGGAGTTCAAAAGCATTAAGGTATGTTTGTGTGCCGCACTCCATATATGTGAGCAGTACTCTATAGTTGGTCGAATCTGGGCTTTGTAGTGTCAGCAGTTGGCTTGGTGTATACAGATGTCTTGTACGGAATAGCACCCCAAGCTTTTAGGTCTCTGCAGTGACTCCTAAGATGTTCAACTGGCTCTGCAATGCGACAGCACTTCCAGATAGCATGATGTTTGGCTCACCGGTGCTGGTCTTTTTTGAAAACAGGGCTGCTTGGGTTTTCTGCGCGTTGAACTGTACAAGGTTTTTGTTGCCCCAGTCCTCTATTATCTCCAAGTCGTTATTTATCTGTGATATTTCAGTTAGTCTAAGGTAATGGAATTCACGTGCCGAGAGACATGTGGGTGGTATGACTGAGGAGACTACATTGCCATCATCTGCAAAGCAATAAATTGGATTTACTGTTTTATCTATGAGGTCATTTATGTAAATCAGAAAAAGTGTTGGCGAAAGGATTGCTCCCTGTGGCACACCAGCATTTATTTGGTAAGAGTTGGAGTTCCGGCCATCGAGTGCAACATAAATGGATCTATCCTTAAGGTAACTTTCAAACCAAGTGCAAAGTCTCGGCGACAATCCCGTTGCTTTGAGCTTGTTGAGCAGATTTTCATGCCAGACTTTATCGAATGCTTTAGATATATCTAAGGCAGTTGTTCTTGTTTCACCTCGCAACTCAATCGCTTTTTGCCATAAGTGAGTGACGTATGTAAGTAAATCGCCAGTTGATCTATATTTTCGAAATCCGTATTGCTTGTCGTTGATAATTTTGTACTTCCAAGTACTTGGTTAGGTGATTGTTCACAACTCTTTCCATTACTTTGATATCACCTATAGTTTAACGGATCTGTCTTTTTTCCTTTCTTTGGAATGGATTGTAGTGCGGCAGACTTCCATGATGATGGATATACTCCTTGCCTATAAGATAAATTGAATAATTTTGCGAAAGTTGGGGTGAGTTCGCTAGCACAATTTTTGAGTACTATCGCGGGAATGCCATCTGGACCCATTGCTTTGTTTGTATCGAACTTTTTAAGGGATTTTTGTATTTCTCTGTGACAAAAGGGTACCTCTGGCATACTGTGGGAAACCCTTTCAATGAACGGTGGAGTTTTTCCATTTGGCACTGTTAGGTTTGAGTCGGAGGAAAAGATTTTGGCCAGCATATTGGCTTTTTCATCTGATGTTGTGGCTAAGTGAGTATTTTTATCTGTAAGTGGTGGTATGGATGACTTGGTGAAGTTTGATCCAACGGCTTTTGCAAGACACAAAAGGACCTAGAACTACTTGGACAATTCAGCAACCTGTTTTTTATTCTTTGATTGTATGTTTCTTTGGCGGCGTCAATAGTAATTTTGCAACTATTTCTGGCTTCTATAAATTCTGTGTGGTTTTGAGCGGTTTGTTGTCGTTTCCAAAGGTTATATGCTCTGTGTTTTTTCTGTACAGCCGTTTGACACTGGCTGTTGAACCAAGGTTTTGCATTAGCTCTGCGTTTTATTGTATGTGGAATATATGCATCCATTCCAGATAATATTACTTTTGTTTTTTCATTACAGCAAATAGTGGGATCAGCTGTTTTAAAGCATACCTCTTTTTATGGAAAATCCAGGTAAAACTGTTTAAGGTCATTCCATTTTGCCGATTTATAGTGCCACATTTTACGAGGAAGTGATTGTTGGCTTGCCGGTATGAACATTTCGCACTTTGTTCTTATAAGTTTATGATCGGATGAACCAAGTGGGGGATCTACTTGAATTGTGTACAAGTCAGGATTTGTAGTTAGGAACAAGTCTAAAAGCGCTGCAAATTCACCCCTTTCTGAGATACCGGTAGGTTCATCGACAAGCTGCGTTAGACCACAACTTATGGCAAAAGCTTCTGCTTCCCTGCCTTCATTATCTGTTTTGTTGTGGTTTTTTAGCCAGGGTATATTGTGGACGTTGAAATCGCCTAAAAAAACAATTTCCGCATGTGGATAGTTAGACTGTATACTATCACAGTTTTCGGATAATGTCGCAAAAAAGTTTTGATACACGGTGTTACTTGGCGGTCGGTAGAGGCAGCAAATGAACTTGGTCGATGACTTTGAGGTGAATTTCAGCCATATGATATCGAGGTTCGCTGGTTCTAGCTTCTCCTCTCGAAGACATGAAAGGTCATTTTTAATGTACACACAGATCCCAAAATTATGTCGAAATCGGTGGTGTAGGTCATAGCCGGGATAAAGATAGTTCACAATAGGTGTTGCAGAACTGATTTTAGTTTCAGTGAGAACAAGGATGTCAGGTCTTTGTTCTTCAAGATGTTGGTGAACTGAATTCATGTTGGTACTTAATCCTCTTATATTGCTAAAATCAATTCTGAGTTGAGTTTTTGGTCTTCTTTTAATATTTTATCTTGGTATCACACATTCCCTTTGCCACCCACGCAGGATCACTTGATGGATTATTCATATTAAGACAAATAAAGAAAAAAAAGCATTTCTGTTTTCACAACCGCACAACCAGTTTTCAGCATCGTATAATTTTTTATTTAATTTTCTATTATAACTTTTTTTGGAAATCCCCTCGGTATAACTTACACTAAAATTTTGGTTAATTTTTACGTTCGGTCTATGTGGCCCTAAAGATTTTATTTGTATTCGAAGTTCATATGTATTTAAATTTGCACAGTTAATTATGTAATCGACGGTATTTATTTCCATTTTATAAACAAACGATAACAAAAACAAACAATGACACGCGACCGCAAAGGCTTTTTACTACTGACATACCCCAAGTCAAAACAAACTCATACGTCTTCACTAAGGATAGTACCGGCAACACGCAGAAAGGGCAGCGAACTTTTCACGCGCTGAATATGGCCGACGTCAACTAAAACAAACATTCCTTCCGCCCTCGCTCGAGAACACCCACCCATACACCGCTGAAAAACAGGTGAAATTGAAACCTTGCCCCGCGCGGCGCTGCCGGTTGTAATTATTTACGCTAAAAAAGTTAACCCAAGTAATCGCTTGTTGTAAACCACAGATAATAAAAAGAACTAGACAATCATGTCGCAGGGGAAGATTTAATTTTTTTTTAATAAATCAATTAAAAATACTATTTATTGTCTAGTTTTGGGAGGCCACTGCCCCGTTGCCTTCCCTGTAGCACCCGCCACTGGTTATATTCTTTTAAAAATCATGGCGTTCTAGAACTTCTATAGAGTTCGTGGTAATTCAGTTGGAATTCTATGAGTGCCGAGTGCTCGGAGTGACATGTATCACTTGGTTTATACCTTAAAAATGCACGTTAAAAATCACGTGACAAATGTCACCCCGAACGTTCGGAGCTCCAACTGGAACTCAAAATAAAATGCTTTATAAGACCAATAAATATGCTGCTTTATCCTTTCTAGTAAATTACTACGCCCCACAAAAATCTGTATGAAAGGAAACAACTTGAAGACCACAGGCAAAGAAGGCGCTATGTCAATCTTTAAGGAAATTTAGGGTCACTGCATCCTGGAAGCCTGGAAGACGCCAGGCTTCCAGGATGCAGTGACCCTAAGGAAAGTGAGTTATTAGTGCCATCTATTAGAAAAATTTTAAAAGTTTCACCATATCATATCGTTCAGGCTATAAATGCCCTCAGTCAGGAGTAATTTCAATTTGTAATATGGACGATCAGGCTAAAAAGGCGCCATGTTTCAATCTTTAAAACGGGTTTTCTCGAAATCCCGTTTTTTGACATAGCGCCTTCTTTGACTGTGGTCTTCACTTTTGTACTAATGTGCATACAGCATGGTCAAATGCCATGGGATTCATGCGAAATTAATACTATATGTAAGATAAAAACAACTGCATTTGCATAAAATATATAGTATGTAAGAAAAAAGGATAGAAGTTTACACGTGGTTACGCCTATTGATTTATGATAGCCAGACCCACAACCAATACCTCTCCTCTGTGCGCCCCAGTAGAGAGAAAAGTTATTACGCCGACTGTTTTCTTTTCTATCAGCTAAAAGTAAAAAAAATTATCGAAGTTAGTTGTACATAAAATATTGGGAATTTAGACAATAACTAGGTAATGTATTATCGTTTTTTTTCAAGCCTGTTCTTTTTTGAAATACTTAATGCCGTGTTCGGTTCGGTTCGGTTCGACACAAACTAAAGTTTATTGCTTCCCCAGCGAAACAAATAAGAGAGGCGTCTGTTTTAAAAGCAAATGAAATATCATTGCCCACATCATTGGCAATTACCCTACTGGAACAGGGAGACAAAGCTTCTGCTGCTGCACAAATCATAGTTTTGCACTGTTTTCTTTCTTCTGCACTTGCACTTGCTGGAATGTCCCTTCCCTCAAACGCAACAACAAATAAATTTGTCAAATCTTTACAGCTATTATCCCCAAAAAACCATCCAACAATTTGTACTTTTTCCTGAACGCTAAATTTAATACGCGGCATGACATGAGCTAGAATTTGCGTAAAAAACAAAAACTCACTTCGCACCTGTTTCGCTGCACACGACCGAATGACGAAAAACTTCGCAAAGACGAGAGGTCACAATGTATTTGGTGAGGTCAGGCCTTCTGTAGAAAATAAAATATACCGAAGGACCACTCGAGATAGCTCGAGAAAAACGTGTGGGAGTTAAGAGGGACTGTATCTTTCCACAGGGCTCCGACAGGGAAAAAAGAGCCTAAAACTTATTTACTAAAAATAGCGTAGCAATGAAAAATTATCAAGAAACGACTTACCCTTAGATGTCTTTTGTAGCTACTTGGCTGGCCAGCCCTATTATACGCGAAGTACCAGACTCTCCATTGTTCTATAGTTCAAAATGTTCCAAACACTAATATATAATAAACTAAAGCGTAAAATTAATAGTTTCCACAATTTTAATATAAAATGATAGCGGTGCGGTGACTTTACTTGCACGTGGCGCGTGGTTGAGTTGTTCTCTCAGACAATCGGCGTTTGCGTCTGCTGGTCCGAATTTAGCCGCTTATCTCAAATCCTTCATTGCTGGAAGAAGCGCGCGAAGTTTAAATTTAAAATATGGAAAGATATAGCGTAAAGTAAATCAAAATAATATTCTAAAACGCTTGTAAGCGTAGAAAATGTAACCCAAAAATATTTAAAAACTAAGAGAGATAGCTTCTCTAATTTTAAGTGAAAATTAGAGAATATAATTATTTACAAAAATAAAAACAAGTTGGGAAACTTGTTCATTCGGCCCACCAAAATGAGCATCATTTTTCGGTAGGTGAATCTGAATCAATTGGAAGGGAGCAAAGCTTGACTAAAGGTCGTTTAAAGATACCGGACGCGGTACGAACATTTGCCACCCTAGCGTGCCCATCAGGCCCTTTAAAAATTTCAATAATGCGACCTACCCGCCATTGAAGGGGCGGTGATAACTCGTCTTTGATAAGAACGACGGTACCTATTTTTGGCTCGGCGCATGGTTCCAACCATTTATTTCGTACTTGAAGGGTATGTAAAAATTCTTGGCTCCAACGACGCCAAAAATCGGCTTGTATTCGTTGGACCAAGTTCCATCGCGATAACCGATTCTCAGGTTTACTTGAAAAATCTTCATCAGGAACAGAAACTAAAGGTCCATGTGTTAAAAAATGTCCCGGTGTTAAAACCTGTAGATCGTTACAGTCGGTAGATTGCGGGGTCAAGGGGCGAGAATTTAAAATCGCCTCAATTTGACAAAGAACCGTGTACAACTCCTCATAACTCAGAATCTGCGAGCCAATGGTACGAATTAAGTGAGTTTTTACTGATTTTATCCCTGACTCCCAAAGACCGCCGAAGTGGGGAGCTGATGGAGGGATAAAATTCCAGGCGATAGCTTGTTGCGTGCAAGCATTTCTTGCAAGATCAAGCAATTCTTTGCTGGATTTAACGAAATTTGTGCCATTGTCTGAAAAAAGAGTTTTTATGTAACCTCTTCGGGCAACAAAGCGACGTAGCGCAGCTAAAAAAGCGTCCGAAGTTAGATCTGACACTAACTCGAGATGTAAAGCTTTAGTATTTAGACAAATAAAAAGGCAGATATATGCTTTTTGTGTTTTTACACCTCTGTGTTTACTGAGAGTGATAGGTATAGCACCACTAAAATCTACTCCACTAAAAGTAAAAGGCTTTTGTGGAATCAAGCGGTAGGACGGAATTTGTCCCATGATTTGCTCATAAGAATGCGGTTTGACGCGAAAGCAACGAACACATTTGGATAAAACCGTTTTAATTAAGCGTTTGGCAGATAAAATCCAAAAAATTTGACTAATGAGATATTGGACTGTTTGCACTCCGACATGCAAATATTTTTTGTGCATATATTCAATAAAAATATAAGAAAGTCTACTTTCCTTGGGTAAAAGAAGAGGATGTTTTTGTCCGTAAGAAATAGTCATGGCTTGTTGAATGCGTCCTCCAACTCTTATAAGACCATCCTGGTCTAAAAAGGGATTCAATTTTTGTATGGGTTTTATGCATTTTTTCTGGTTTTGAAGGTTATGAATTACTTCAGAAAAGTATTTTTGTTGTTCGTGCTTAGCCAAACATTTTAAAGCGTTAAAGAGATCGATATAATCTATATTTGTCTTTTTTCTGACGTCTGCGGATAGTCTACAATTATTTATGAATCGTAAACTGCGGGCTAAAAGTAGTTGAATAGCGTAAAAATCGGATTTATTATTTAAAAGCGAATCTAAAAAATTTTCCGTTGTTCGGTCACAAGAAATCAGAGCAACATTTTTTCGTTCCTCAGTCTCTAAACTGTCATTTATTTTGACTTGCGGGGTTTTTGTTGGCCATTTATCGAAAGATTCTTGTAAAAAACTAGGGGCGGCCCACCATAGGGGATGATTTAAAAGCTCACTCGGCGAGCAGCCGCGGCTGGCTACATCGGCACTATTGAGAAATGTGGGGGTATATAACCAACATTCTGGATTAATATTATCTTGGATAAGACTAACACGATTTGCGACAAAAGTTTTCCATTTACTTGGATGGGATTTTATCCAGTGTAAAACAACCATTGCGTCCGAAAAAGCGTAAATATTATTTATTGTGAACCTTTTTATGAATATACCATATGTGTATTTTAAGACCTCAGATAAAAGAGTAGCGGCTAGAAGTTCTATTCTCGGAATACTAACAAATTTTTTAAGTGGAGCGATGCGACTTTTCGCAAGAACAAAATATATGTGATATTTAGCGTTTCGTAAGACACGTAAGTATATTACGCATGCGTACCCTCGTTCACTCGCATCACAAAAACCACAGAGATCGATGGATTCGGCGTTTGTGATGTCAATGTGGCGGGGTAAACTAAATTTTTCTAAAACTTGAAATTCAGATTGATAGAGTGTCCACTGACGAACTATTTCTAAAGTAGGCGTGGCGTCCCAGGAAATACCAAGTAACCAAATTTGTTGAATCAAATATTTTAAAGTGAATGTTACTGGGGTAAGATAACCATGGGGGTCATAGCAGCGTGCTAAAAAAGAGAGAAGCGTCCTTTTTGTACAGCTTTGCTGATTAGGTAATATGTTAAATCGAAACTCGTCGTATGAAGGATGCCAGCACAGGCCTAAGACCTTAGTGACGTCATCCGAATCAAGAGATAAAACTGCGGGGTTGACTAAGGAGGGATCTAAATGAGAGATCACTTCTGACCGATTGCTAGACCATTTGTGTAATTTCAAGCCAGCGTTTCCTAACAATTCCGTAAGCTCATGCTGCAAATTTAACGCCTCTTGAACCGTTTTACATGAAGTAGTGACGTCATCAATATAGGTATCGTTAAGTATAACTTTAGCAGCGTGAGGGTAGTTATCATATTCGGACTCAGCTAAGTGCTGAAGGGTGCGTAAAGCGAGATATGGTGAACAGTTCACTCCGTAAGTGACAGTTCGTAGTTTAAAAATGGAAACTTTTTCATTAGGGTTAAACCGCCAAAATATTTTTTGGTATTTTTGATGATCAGGGTTGATATTTATACCCCGATACATTTTTTGAATATCGCAGGTGAGCGTCACAGGGTTAAGGCGAAAATGTAATAATATTTGAATAATATCTTTTTGTAGTTTTGGACCCGATAATAAGACTTGATTAAGCGAAATATGCGTAAAAGGGTCGGTAACACTCGCATTAAAAACTACCCTTGTCTTAGTAGTGATAGCTTCATTTTTAACAACAGCGAAATGTGGAATAAAATAGCTGTCTGAATCGTCTTCTTTTTCTGAGTCATAGTCCATATGACCCAATTCCAAATATTCATTCATAAATTTAGAATATTCACAATACAAGTTTTTATCGCGAAGCAGTTTTTTTTCTAAAGATAAGAAACGATTTAGCGCGACTTGTTTGATTGTAGGAAACTGCGGTGGATTCTCAAATGTGCGAAAGGGAAGGGAGACAGTATACCGGCCTTCTTGATTACGTGACACGCTCTGTTTAAAATAATTTTCACAAATTTCATCCTCTGGTTTCAAATGAGTTTTTTGGGGGACGCAGTCGGTTTCCCAAAATTTTGAAATTAATTGCGAAAGCGAGTCATTTTCATTTTGACAAAAAAGAGCATTAATTGGCGGGGTAGAAATTAAGGGTTGATTTATTTGTCCCATCAAAATATAGCCGAAAATAGTTCCCATAGCAAAGGGATGATTTGGATCATCGCTAGCGATTTTTTCACCCTGTATAATTAGTGGAAATAGATCCATACCAATTAGTAAATTTATAGGCGAAGGGTTGTAAAAAGTGGGATCTGCTAAGGGTAAATTTTTTATAAAATGCCAATTTTCTGTATTTATTTTTACTGACGGTAAATCAGTACAAACCTTTTGCAAAATAATCGCTTGCGTAGACACAAAAATATCTGGTTTTTGAAAATTACAAATTTTAATAAAAATCGATCCTAGATCAGAAGTAAGAGAGTTGCCTCCAACCCCCTGTATATTTGAACATAAGGGTTGTCTGGGAAGGCCCAATTGTTGCGCTAATTTTTGAGAACAGAAAGTGTTTTGCGAACCGCTGTCTAAAACGGCTCTAACTGTTTGAAAGTTACCGCGGACATCTTGAATTTTTACTAGGATAGTTGACAATAAAACTTGCGATTGCGCAGAAATAAAACCACAATGCGTGGGGTTAGAACCCGAAGGAGTTGCGATTGGTACTTGTGAATTAGAAGACGTCGAAGTAAAATTGTTATTATTTTGAGTAGAGTAATTTTGAAGCGGACACCCAGTAGCCGGGGATCTAAAACTTTGCTGACTGGCCAAGTAACCACGTGGTGAACTACTTGGAGATGCGTTGGAAGACATATTAGAGAGATTTTGTGAGAAATTCACGTTAGCATCAAAATGTGATCTATTTTGATTTTGAGAATTAGCGTAATTATAATTTCGCTCAAAATGAATTAATGAGTGGTGTCTTTGATTACCAGGGCAATAGCGACATGAGCGTAGACTTTGACAAGAATTTGTTAAATGTATTGAGCTTAAACAATTTAAACATAGTTTTTTATTTTTAGCGTAAGAATAGCGTTCGTAGGGAGATTTACCTTTAAATGCGTTACATAAATATATTGAATGTGTGTTAGAATCACAAAAAGCGCATCTATCTTTAGAATGAGTATTTTCCGTACCAAGTAGCGTTTTTGTATAATAAGGCGAGGCGTTATTTTTATAAAACTGTTTATTATTTTTAAATCTATTTTTAGATTGTAGCGAATAAAGCGAATTACATTGACTTTCAAGAAAATTATAAATTTCTTGATATTTGGGCATTTCATTAGACCTAGAATTAGCTAGTTCAAAGCGCGAAAGTAGTACCTCAGGCAATTTATATAGTAAAATGTTGGCGAGCGGAAAACACCATTGATCAGTGTCGTAATTTAGAGTTTTTAAAGCCTCAATGTTTTCTGAAAAAACATCAAGCAGCGTGCGCAGTGTTTCTGGATTGTCGTCTTTGAGAGCGGGAAAATTATACACGGAGCGCCAATAAGTTTGAGCCGATAAGCGGGGGTTATGATAGCGTTTTAGAAGCGTATTGTAAGCGATTATATAATTAGCGTCGGTTATTTGTAAGTGTTTAACTACGTTTAAAGGCGGTCCTTTTAGGTAGGACAGTAACAAATTAAATTTAGCGTTTGTAGGAATACTAGGATTATTGTGTACAGAACTATTGTACATATCTAGAAAGGTTGGAAACTTAATGATGTCGCCATGAAATTCGACAATGCGCAGTCTTGGCATTAAAGACGCCATAAAGCGGTCTGGATCAGAAGAATTTGAAATTTGCGTTAAGTTTTGAGGTTGAGGAGCTTCAATTTTCACCTCAAATAGTTGTTTTTGAATTCTTTTAATATCATAGAAGCTGTCGTCAAACTCAGTAAGGCGTTCATTTTCTTCTTCCAGTCTCTCCGGACTTGCCGAATAAGCCTCTATTATTTGATTTTGATAAATAAAAAATGTTTCTTTCATTTCATCAAGGTCGATAAGTCGAACCTGTAAACACGGTTTTTTTGTATCATCCGTTAGGCATGCATTAGCTAAGTTATGAAGAGTATTAATGCGATTATGTTGCACATTACGGAGTGCTTCTAACTTCTTAAGTTGCGTACTCATTGTAATGTTTTTAAAAAACTCCGTTAACACAGGTGAACGATTAGTTTCCGAAATTTTTAATATTTAAAAATTAAAAGCGTTTAAAAAGAAAAGAGAATAGGCGATAAAAAATGTAAACAAGTCTCATTTACCTCTTAATATCTTTGTGTTGGAAACTTTTCCTACGTGCATTCGACGCCAAGCCAAAAAGAGGTAGGAAATGCGCGAAAACAATGCGCGTTCGGTACTTTTTTACTTGTTATTTTTACTGCGAGCACAGCAAAAAGAGCAAGGTCAGCGTATTTATTAAAAATTTTATTTTTAACAAAATGCGATTTAGACTTTAATTTTTCCCGGGGTCCTGTTATCGGGCTCGAACCTGGACCAAATGGTGAGGTCAGGCCTTCTGTAGAAAATAAAATATACCGAAGGACCACTCGAGATAGCTCGAGAAAAACGTGTGGGAGTTAAGAGGGACTGTATCTTTCCACAGGGCTCCGACAGGGAAAAAAGAGCCTAAAACTTATTTACTAAAAATAGCGTAGCAATGAAAAATTATCAAGAAACGACTTACCCTTAGATGTCTTTTGTAGCTACTTGGCTGGCCAGCCCTATTATACGCGAAGTACCAGACTCTCCATTGTTCTATAGTTCAAAATGTTCCAAACACTAATATATAATAAACTAAAGCGTAAAATTAATAGTTTCCACAATTTTAATATAAAATGATAGCGGTGCGGTGACTTTACTTGCACGTGGCGCGTGGTTGAGTTGTTCTCTCAGACAATCGGCGTTTGCGTCTGCTGGTCCGAATTTAGCCGCTTATCTCAAATCCTTCATTGCTGGAAGAAGCGCGCGAAGTTTAAATTTAAAATATGGAAAGATATAGCGTAAAGTAAATCAAAATAATATTCTAAAACGCTTGTAAGCGTAGAAAATGTAACCCAAAAATATTTAAAAACTAAGAGAGATAGCTTCTCTAATTTTAAGTGAAAATTAGAGAATATAATTATTTACAAAAATAAAAACAAGTTGGGAAACTTGTTCAGTATTTTAGCGAAAAATATTTCAAGACACCGCCCAAAATATATTTTTTTCTCTTGGGCACATTAAGCAAAGCAAGCAGTTTATGAATCCTATGTTTTGCCCATGCTGTATTGCTCCTCTTGCTCAGCGTTGCCAAGAATTTTTTTGTGAGAAATTTTTTGAACAAGCTTTAAAATCTCCCTAGATATTCCTTAATCTAGAAACTGGAGATCTTGGAAAGGTAGGTAAAGTAAATTTTTTCCTGAATCGTTTACTGTCAGCCATAAAGTTGCATTTTTTGGTTTGTTTGGAATATTGTACACGTGATAGCATTTTACCCTACTATTACTGGTCAAACAAACTGTTCTGTGCGACTCCTTCTACGATATTCAATAACCAACATCAAAAATGGCACCGGTTTAAAAGAACGATATTACAACGGCGGCATTTAAGACAGCTACATTCAAAAAGGCGACATATTAAAACAGCGATAGATGGACAATTCCAAACAGGGACATATAAAAAAGCGACAATTCAAAACAGCTTTTTTCAAAAATTCAATATTAAGCAGCATTAAAAAAGCGTCATATGACTTGCTCCTCCTGGTATTGCAGTAAGCCTTATCTAACATATAAAAAAATCCTTGGCTTTTTCCCCGGATTCTAGAGGATGTGAAACCAAATCGAATCAAGCCAAACCGAAACATTTTTTCGAAAAATGAACTATCGGCTAACTTCCTAACCCTTGTCAATTTATCGAAAACGTATCCTCACCAATCCAGATTTCCCCTGACTTTTTCCACTAAAAAAAAATTCCCAGAGTCACAGATTAGGATATAGTTCATTCCATATTTATTGAGATAACTTTTTGATAGTAATCAGCTGTTACAATAACAAATAGCATAGGCCGGCGAAAAAAAATCGTTATCCCAAAAACACTCATTCTTAATACATAAAGCGTGCTTTACGATACGTGATCTTAATAGAAAAATAACTTTTTGAAAAAATATTTTGGTTTGGTTCAGTTTTGTTTTAAAATTTAGTTTCTAAATATAGCGTTGTTTTGATATGCTGTTTAAAATGCCGATATTTTAAAGTCGCTATTTTAAATGTCGCTGTTTTAATATGTCGCCCTTTCAAACTGTCGCCCTTTTGATATATCGCTGTTTTAATATGTCTCTGTTTTAAATGTCGCTCAAATGAGACCGCTGTTTTAAATCTCGCCGTTTTTAATAACGCTCTTTTGAACTGGAACCTTAAAAAATAGCGTTCGATTATCATTCTAATTTAATTATAATCGTCAGAAGTTTAATCGAGCGAACGAAATTAAAAAAATTAGTAAATAGACTAGTTTTAAATAGTAGGTATTTAATTGTTAGCATTACCCTACATCCTAAAGTAAAGAAAAATGCATTTTTAAAGTAAAATAATTTCAAATGACAGTTTAAGCAAATCCTTGTTTTGTATTTTCTGGAAAACTACAGTTTTCCCTAAAAGCATTTTTTAATCAAGAAAACTAGAAAACTGAGGTTTAACCAAAATGTTTTCTGGTTTAGTAGCATATCGACGCGTCTGGCCAAATAGGCGGAAAGAATAAACTTTTCTTAATGTAATGTCTAAATGCCGTAACTAACAATTTCGCGATTTTCGGTTTCTATTTCTGATACTAAAGGGGTTCATTCATGCGCTCAAACCAGTTGTCAAAGCTGTAATTCCACTTTTGATGATACTGCCAAATTGGATTCTTGAAGGCCAGAAAGACCAGTGCTTGGATACGATTCTAGGAGAATCCAACCAAATAGGTCCATATCTTTTTTTAGGTCACAGCAGGGATTTAAAAAAAAATCGGACAAAAGTGATTAATTTTTTCGCGTAGAATTGAAAATCGATATAAAAAAATCAACTTTGAGCGGAATTTTGACAGTTCCTGTAAACACCTTGAAAGTAACATCATCAGAAAGAGCACACGCCACTACCTTGATGGTAGTGCAGCATTATTTGTTTATTCTGTTGCCAGGACAAACCAATAATACTTTACAAAGTGCGTACGGCTGCTCATTTGTCTGGAGACATTGGGTTGTGGATTAGGAAACTCTTCTGCTATTTGAGCGCCACTTTTTTTGGTAATAAGTTCAAGTGAAGTTTTCAATAAATATTAAAAAAGGAAATATATTTATTAATATTTTAAGTGTTGTTTCAATCTTTTTATAATTTAGTACCTTGAAAGAAATACACTTTAACTGAATTCAAAACTTTGTATTATCAACAAATTAGTTATATACATTCCTACAATTGAAAATTGTTCATAAAAAAAAATCTAATCACTCTTGCTTTATCCGATACGTGGCCACATAGCGAGAGCATACAATATCAAGTTTAATATTAATAACTATGAGGATATCAAAAATTATGGAGCGAAACCGCCTAATTAATTTAAAAAAAAAGAAAAATATAAATATATATTTTATAAAAAAAAGGAGTGATCCCACCTGAAAACTGCTACCACCATCAAGGCCTTTGTGTCCCAAAGAGGATAAGGCAGGTTAGGGCTCCGCAAGGTATATTAGGGCATCTGCAGAATAAGGCAGCCATAGAGCAGGTCATTGTAGCTGAACAGGTACCGGAGGGAGAGTGAACGTCAAAGACACAAACTGTTGAGGAGGTCTCTGTTGAGGAGATCTATAAGAGGCAGGTTGTGACGACGACCACGAGGGCACTCTGATTGAGGAAGGGTAGAGAGAGAGCCGGACGAAAAACCCTAAATTAAAGATACATGGCCTTTAGAAAATTTGCCAATAGATAGAAGAAATAATAGCTTGACATAAAATGCAGATAATTAATTAACAGAATTACTCACCTTTTGTTTGGGGCAGCCAGAAATTCATCCATGAATTTCTCACTCAAAACTATCAATCGAGTCACAAAAGAAATGTGTGCACATAGTGCACACAGCAGCGAATCATTCGCTGTAAGTATTTTAAGTTTTTTAACTATTTTTAAGCCATAAATTAATTTATGAAAAAACGAACGGTCAATTCCATTGAAAATTTTGAAGGCAAAGAATAAAAAGACAGTGCTATCACTGAAAGTATGCCCACAGAATAGTCTCGGGTATGGTCAAATCAAAACGAGCCAGGGCTATCAAAATGGACGGGCCACGATCCTCCACTTTGTTGACGTCACATCCGGGGCTGATTTTTTTTTTGATGGTCACGTTACGACACAGCTGATTGTCTTTAAAATATTGAAGTTAAAATGACGGTTCATGGATATTTGATTTTTTTTTTAAATAAAGCCGTTTTTGAGATTGTTTTTACTTTATTCTGGCAGAACAATTTTTTTTTAAAGTATAGTAAGCCCTAATTTTTCATAGCCGCTTCATTAGCTCACACAAAAATTAAGTCTAAAGGAGAAGCGAATGTGACAATCACATATGACAAAGTCAAATACATGTCAAATATAACAGTTGGCATGTGGTACATGGCGGGTAATTTGAACTAAAAATAAGAAATGCTAAATCTTGAAGATTTGAACCTTTTAATCATGTTGCTTCCTTACAAACCTTTGGTGGAATATCGGGATGGTGTCTGAGAATATTTCAGTGAAATTTTGCGGAAATCTGTAGTGCCATTTTGAAAATATCAAAAAAAAACGTCTGACCTCCCATAAGACCCAATGTAAAATTCAGCCCTGGGAGAACAGCTGATTTTTTCAGGGTCGTGGCCTCTATTTTTGTGTTGGCCTTGAACGAGCTTTTTCGAGAGACAAGAGGGACTGTTCACCGACAGTGATCTAAAAAGTAGTCAGTGAGAAAAATTTACTATTAACTAGAAGGGAATACGAATAAAAATAGCAGGAATAATATATTGGATTCTTCTATCGAAAAGCGATTTCCATTTACTCTAGCAAGAAAACATATGACCAGACACAAAGGTTAGTGGGTGCAAACAGGCATTAACAGTCTAGTGCAAGCAGGCGTTAAAATATGTGAAACCGGCAGCTAATTCCTTGGTAAGTCAATTGATGCTGACCGAACGGGAATTTGCTGACGAGTTGCAATTTGAAATCAAAACAAAACAAAAGGTTCATAACCTCAGAAAAATAAAATAAATATTCTTTTATTTTAAATAACTATCCTAAGTTTTGGAGCATTTTTCTTATGTAAGTACTAAAGGGAAATAAAAATGCTAGTAGTTTTTAATTTTTTTACAATTATGTTCCCTTTTAAATCAATCGGCCTGTACGGGTGGTCTGAAAGACCCTGTATAGATATATACGATTATATTCAAAACTGTGCAAATACGCCTATTTTATTAAAAAAATGTGGCTTACGGCAAATGTCTTTAAACGAAGTAGAAGGACTATAATACAACAATACAAAATAATTAAAGGCCATGTCAATTGAAGGCGTAAGAATAAAAAGGCATACACTTTTTTTTCAAAAAATCCCTGCTGTAACTTAAAAAAAGATATGGACCTATTTGGTTGGATTCTCCTAGAATCGTATCTAAGCACTGGTCTTTCTGGCCTTCAAGAATCCAATTTGGCAGTATCATCAAACGAGTGGAATTACAGCTTTGACAACTGGTTTCAGCGCATGCAAAAGTACCTTAATATTCGAGGAGGATACCTCAAGAAACAATAAAGTTTTTAAAAGTTATATACTGTAACTGCAAAACTTAAAAGACAATTCTCGTACCCAAAAATATTGACTTTAATCTTTATAGTGCAAAACAGAAAACGTCAATTTTTAAAGAAAGTTTTTATGTAGATACAGCTTTTTACACTAAAAGCGACAGGATAGAAACTTTTCCCTTTTTATTTTCAATTATCTTTATAAAGGAGTTTTAATTAAATTTATTCTGCAGGAATGTAATTACACAAAAGCGTTTCGATAAAAAAATTGGATTTTTAGGTTAATAACCTCTTTAAAAATGTCATGACATTTATGGTATTGACTCTCTTTGAAAATACGTAATTCGAAAAAAAAGGCAAAATTAAATTAACTTGCGCTTAAGTGGTGAATAAAAACGAATTCGTGACTGAAAACTTGGTCATTAATATGTTTTTTTTTTGCATTCTGCAAGATGAATATACACCTATAATGAATTATAATTTTTTATTAAATATGGTATTGTGTAGATTAGGTGCATTTATTTTATATAGGGTGTCCAAAAAGACATATTTTTGATTTTTCTAAATAACTTATTTGTTAGACAATATTTTTGCAAAAAAAATTGTGTGTGGGAGTTTTTGATAATAATAGTTTTAATATATATTGTAGAGGGTGTAAATAACATATTATATGTTTTTAATAAAGTGTGTTGTAAGTGTCGCTCAAAGCAACCACTTTTTGAGATTTTTGAGGTTATTAAGTTTTGATCCAAGGAAAGTCAAATTTTTATTCAAAGGATCTACAGTTTTAAAATAAATTGAGTATCTACATTAAATTATTAATTTAATGATTCGTTATAAATAGTGTTCCTATAGTGACGTAATTGAAATCAGTCAGTCAGTAAAAAAAATCGCGTTGCTGCGCCCAAATGTTTTCACACAAGTCATAAAAAACATCCTACTTTTACTATGTTTGGGGTTTCTAAATCTATTTTTTTTAAGAAACTAACTTATGCCCACCCAAATAAAAAAAATTTATGTAAAATTTCTGCTGAAATAATTGAAATGTATTGCAAAGGGCGTAAATTGAAACATCCATGGTCTACGTACAAAAATAATACGAGTAATACAACTAACTGATGGCACATAGTCATGAGGTAGCATGTTCTACACTGCTTTGGGTTTCAGTGGCCTTTCACACTTTTTTAAAAACTTAAATGTAAGTACACTAGGACATCAAACAGGTTACATTTCTGTTATTGTAATTAGATTGATGCAAAATTCAAATAAAAGCAAATATCATTCTTAGTTTTTTTGATAAAATAACATTTTATACGCGTACCCTGGTAAAGCGTAATTACCGTTATCAGTTTGTAATTCCTAGATATCTACCGCTAGAGGCGCCTTAAGCGAGCGCAATACAGAAATCGCAACGTCCGAGTAAAGCCACATATGTTACATGCAGTTTTTAGCGTTAATATGTTCATAGATAAGCTTGTCCAATCGTAAGTGGTAATTACCATTATCAGTATAGTGAGGTAAATAAAATATATTTATTTTCCATTTTATACATATTTTATGTATTTTACAAAATTTATTACCCAGAGAGGAAAAAAAATTAAAAACCCTTTTAACAAAACAAATAGAGCGACAAAACATGCGCGTCATCATTTCCGTTATTATCGTCATTATCAAGGCCTCTTTATAAATTTTATAGAGACTTAAAATAAATTTAAAGTAATATACAGGGGGGCTCACCGAAAACGTATACGGGAAATTTTTGAAAAAAGCCTTGGACGCGTTATTTTTATTTTCTTAAAATATTTATATCTATCGACCCCTAGTTGAGGTAGCTTTGAACTCCTGACTTTAGACAGGGAAAGTGGGTCAAGTGATACAAAGTTCTGCGACCCAAATAAGAAAAGTGTTATAAGAACAAATATAAAAATGTGTTTGTCCTCATACTTCATTGGCCATCAGTTACTACGAACAATTATAAAATACTAACAACAATTTTACGTGGCAAAGCGGTCATAGAAAGATTTTGTTTCTCTTGTATTTCTTCCTGGGCAGGTCGGACCTAAGGGACAAATTATCTCAAGGTATTGTTTTTCGTTTCATCTGCCTGCTTTTTGTTTTTACTCTGATAATTTTTCTTGTATTTGTACATGTCGCCACTTTTGTGAGAGCATACGGTATGGCAAGCATTATTTATTCATTTCTCTTACCAATATCGTAAGATGACATTCATATACCGTCTCTGTAGCTTTACAAAAGTGTCGCATTGGCCATGCAGTGTTCTGAAGAGTCCCTTAAGGACGAAACAGTTAACTGTCAACACTTGATAGATTGATGTAGAGCTTTCGAGCTGCCCACGGAAAAATACAAGCGAAACAAAATCTTTCTAAACCCGCTTAGCAACGAAAAATTGTTATTCCTTTATTCATGGGTACCATGATACGCTAACACACGGTATGTCAGCAACTCGCACCAAAACTCGTTTTCGCGGCGCATTACGTCGTGTGTAGATGACAATATAGCGGAATTGGCATCTAAGCTAATAGTAGAGTAAATTTGTAAAATAAAGCTGCAAAAAGGGTATATTTTTTTATATTTGTCATAGTAGTACCTAACACCAAACGTTAAATTTTAATTCGAGGATCCCCGATTTTCCGGCCTCAGAATCCAAGATGGCGGCTGCCAAAGTTAAGAAAAAAAAATGATTTCCTTGTTTTAAGAGAAATTAAATTAGTTCTGATAAATTTACTTTAAGTGGGATATACTCAATTTAAAAATGTAAAACAAATTTACACCTGTCACTGCAAAACAAAATGGCGGCTATATTTAAAAAAAAAACGTTTTTCTTCGATATTTTCTTTATTTTTTGTGCCATATTTATTTTTAATACCTCATAATAAAGCTACTGACCAGTTCTTTAAACCTGCTTAAATAAAATGATAAGTTTCCCAGCCGACACAAAAATATCGCTTAATTTGTCAAAAATAAAAGAGACCTTTACAATCAGTAGACCAAATTAAATTATTACAAATTTTTTTTTTGGATTTTATCAGTAGTAAGCCAGATTTTGTAAAAATGTATAAAAAGTTACAATTTGAAATTTAACATTTTAAAATGGCGGCCGAAGTTCAAATAAAAAAGTATCGCGCAAAAAATAAAGAAAATATCGAAGAAAAACGATTTTTTTAAAATACAGCCGCCATTTTGTTTTAAAGTGACAGGTGTAATTTTTTTTACATTTTTGAATTAAGTAGGTCCCACTTAAAGTAAGTTTATCAAAATTAATTTAATTTGTCTTAAAACAGGGAATTCATTTTTTTCTTAACTTTGGCAGCCGCCATCTTGGATTCCGATGCCGGAAATCAGGGGATCCTCGATTGAAAATTTAGTTTTTGATGTTAGCTACTACCATGTCAAATATAAAAAAATATACCCTTTTTGCAGCTTTTTATTGAAATACCCTACAAGTTTACTCTACTATAATGTTTAATATTGCTTCCGCGATCAGCAATACGTTTTCAAAGAATTAATATTTTAATTTGAAATTTTGCAAAGGTGTTCCCTTGAGCATGCTTAAGAAGCATGATAACATTGGGCTAGATCAGAGAAATGAAAGTGCTTTATTTTGGAGCTTTCCTGAATTCATGCAAGGCCCCATTTTCAAAAATGTTTCATGCCATTACTTTAAAACTCAATCGATTTAAACCAACTTTTGAAGAATTGTAGGCTAAAGCGTTTGCTCGACAACAGTTTAGTCAGTTTTTAATATTAGTATTTAGTTTTTGAGTTTTGAAGATTTTTCGAAATATATTAAAAAAATTACATTCTTTAAAAGTAAATTAACCAAAATTTCTATCACACACCAAGCAAACGTTTTGGCCTATAACTGTTCAAAATTTTGTTTAAATCTACGGGCTAGTTTTAGATTAATAATTTGAAACGTTGAAAATGGGGCACCCCGTAAATTTGGAAAATTCCCGAAATCAGGCACTTGCATTTTTTTGATTTTCCCCAGGTTGTTTAATATGCTTAGGTGTACATTGTGCAAAATTTCAAGTCGATATGTCAATTTCTTGAACACTGATCGCCGATCGAGGAAGCATTGTTTAACGTTTGGTGTAGCCAATTCCGCTATTTTGTTATCTACCTGATGTCACGGAAAGTGAGTCTCATGCTCGGTATACAGGGTTCGTCAACGATCATTTGACCATTGAAAAATATGTGAATTGAAGTAAAATCGCTATTTAAATAAATGGCTCTACGAGAGATAAATTGTTTAGCGCTCCTGTCAAGTTAGCAATTCAAGAAAATAGTTTTCTTTTCGCGATCTAATGACGTTACTCTTAACGGCTGAGTAGGCCAAAGACGGCGATGCACGTGAGAAAGCATTGGCATCTTAGGTTAGATTGTAATTTGCCTTTCGAGTTTTTTCTAGTGCGGTTAAAAATTTGGTGCGTTTCAAAAATGAATACACCGTATACTAAGGAAGAGAAAATTTCTACTGTGTTGGTACACGGTAGGCTGTAATGCTTATTAAGTCATTGGGCGTTTTGTGCATTAGTTTCCTAATCGACCGGTTCCTGTTCGTCAAACAATCTACAACATTTTTCATAATTTTAGAACACATGAGTGCATAAATGGTTGTAGACAATGTTATAACGAAGGCGACGTACCGGCCTGTCCTGTTCCTCCTGATATGGTAGAACGGGATGAGATATGTGCTTACGTTGAGGCTCATGAACCGTGCTTGACTAGGAAAATATCCGAGGAGGTGGGCGTTGAAAATCGTACCTGCCAAAGAATTTTGAGAAGGTACGGTTACAAATCCTACAAGGTGAAGTGCTCGCAGGAGTTGCACGAGGGTAATTGTTTTCGTCGTATGAAGTTTTGTGAAACTATGAGGAAAAAAATGGACAGGGATAAAAATTTCCTGCAAAATGTCCTTTTTAGCGACGAAAAAACTGTTTTCCTTCATAAAATACACAATTCAAAATACACGGTACTGGTCACGAGAAACACCTTAAGGCAACTGTGAGGACACAACCCTCAAAAATTAAATGTGTGGACTGGGATTATTGGTGACCACTTTTTCATCATTTACAAAATGTGAAAATGCTTAATTTAGGAGCCTTCTTCCTTCGTAATTCAGTACAAAACGTGTGATGTAACATTGCATTTTGAAATAATTTTTCAATTATTTTAAAAATTTAAATAATTGAAATTACCATAACACCGAATTTTAACTTATTGTTTTTTTTTTCATGAAGAATGGCCCCTCTTTTTAGGGGGCACTAATTAAATTTTAAAAGGAGTAGTAAAACGTGACAAACATTTTTTTCTGCAGACTGAAACCAGTAGAGGGGCAAGAGGCTTAGGGCTATCGTACATCCCTACCCCCAAAAATATTGACTTTAATAAAAGAGCAAGGTTATTGTGTAAGAAAAAATTATTAAAAAATTGAATTTTTCTCGATTTAATGTTTCCTGATTAAAGCTAAAATAACGAAATAAATAATAATGACTATTTCTTCGTCTTGGAAAAGTGGAAATTTTAGTGTGATTGCTCCTGTTTAGTAATAAAAAACTATTAATGAATTTTGAGCGGCAAACGCTCCTGAATATGCGCGTCTTTGCTTTTCATAAAGGCTAAACGTTCGTAGTCGAGCCCTGTATATGGATGCGCGCTGACAATCCGTGTGTTAGGGTATCGTTATAGTAGAATAAATTTGTAAAATAAAGCTGCAAAAAGGGTATATTTTTTTATATTTGGCATAGTAGTACCTAACACCAAAAGCTAAATTGTCATTCGAGGATTCCCGATTTTCCGGCCTCAGAATCCAAGATGGCGGCTGCCAAAGTTAAGAAAAAAAATGATTTCCTTGTTTTAAGAGAAATTAAATTAATTTTGATAAATTTTCTTTAAGTGGGATATATTCAATGCAAAAATGTAAAAAAAATATTCACCTGTCACTGCAAAACAAAATGGCGGCCATATTTAAAAAACATCGTTTTTCTTTGATATTTTCTTTATTTTTTGTGCGATATCTATTTTTAATACCTCATATTAAAGCTACTGACCAGTTCTTGAAACCTGCTTAAATGAAATGATAAGTTTTCCAGCCGACACAAAGATGGCGCTTAATTTGTCAAAAATAAAATAGACCTAGATTTAGAAAAAATTATTTAACTTTGCTTATTTAAACATAACTGTTAGATTAATATTAACGGAGTTAGCTATTAAGTAAAATATGGTCAATTCAATCAAATCACCCGGTACGTGACATATGTCAACTTTTTTGACATTTTTAAAATATCTGTGTTTTGCTTACCGAGATATCTTGTTTTTTCCAGTTTTTTTTGTTAAATTTTAAAAAAATAAACAAAAATGTTTTTTTGTTACTTTTTCGACCGCCATCTTTAAAAAATAAATAAATTATATTATTTTTGTACATTATGACTTAAAACTAATTAAGAGTAATATAAAACTACATATCTTCGTAAAAAAAATTACCAAACCAAGAAGATAATGTTGTTTTTATATTTTGAACGTCGCCATCTTGATTAATAATGTGTCATTTATGATACAAAACTTGGCTTACTATTGATAAAATCAAAAAAAAAAATTTTTTTAATTTAATTTGTTCTACAGGTTATAAAGGTCTCTTTTATTTTTGACATATTAAACGCCATCTTTGTGTCGGCTGAGAAACTAATAACTTTTTTTCATTAGGTTTAAAGAGCTGGTCAGTGCCTTTAATATGAGGTATTAAAAATAAATATGGCGCAAAAAATAAATAAAATATCGAAGAAAAACGATTTTTAAAAAATATAGCCGCCATTTTGTTTTAAACTGACAGATGTAATTTTTTTTTACAATTTTGAAAAAAAAAATCAAAATTAATTTAGTTTGTCTTAAAACAGGAAATTCATTTTTTTCTTAACTTTGGCGGCCGCCATCTTGGATTCCGATGCCGGAAATCAGGGGATCCTCGATTAAAAATTTAGCTTTTGATGTTAGCTACTACCATGCCAAATATAAAAAAATATACCCTTTTTGCAGCTTTTTATTGAAATACCCTACAAATTTACTCTACTATTACGGGTACTAAACTTTACGTTAAAAGAAATACTATCTATTAGATGACCTAACATGCTTTGGTGTTTTTTTAACTTTATATAAGTATCATTACACGAGTCGCCACTGCTTTTAACCCAAGTACAGCAGTATTTGCCACAATACACATAATAACATGGTACCTTCGCGCATCACGGCACGCTGGCTGCTGAAAGCAAAATTGTTTTTGGGCCATTAGCGTTGTACCTATAAATAGAGTTGCAATAATTAGGTGTGCTTTTACAGATTTTCCAGTCGGATTTATGCGTTTGTGATTTTGTTTTGCTTTTAGCCGGTGTTCGGGAATATTATAAAATTAATTTACCTAATTTTATTATTGTTTTTTTGTTTAAAACTCGTAGACAATGAGTGATTAGAAACAAAATATTGGACTTTCATTGTCTTTAATTATTTTAAACACACCATTCGGTTAGCAAGGATTTCTAACGGTTTTCAAGTGTAAACTAAACAATCCAGTCTACAGGTTACTACGTATACTAGGTACTTAATATGTAATCAAATGTCACGGCCCGCGCCCTTTTTACCTTTAGAGAAGGTATTATTTTCGACAAAAAATTGTTTTTTGATATAAAGTGTTATTTGGATGTATTTTGACTTATCCTAGCAACATCTCCGTGATGTCTGTCTGTGTGTGTGTGTGCGTATATTATTTCTGTCCGTAATACAATAGCTCCTAAACCGCTGAACCGATTTTCATAAAATTTTTAGGTAAAATAGTGTTCGACACTCTTACGAGCTGATTACCGCGTAGGCCCAAAAAGAACGGAACGGACATTATAACTTTTGAACTATACAATCGATTTTAATTGCACAAACTGCACTTGGCAGAGAATTAATCAGTCTTTTGATTAAATATATTTTTTTGTCCGCCATCTCAAAATCCAAGATGCCGGACGAAATTAAAATGTACCCTACAAAGATGCTCGTTTATTTTTGTGTTACGAACATGTTTTAAAGTTTTTTTTTAAATTGGTAAAGCTGTATTCTTGCCACGCACAACAAGGTACGAATCAGAAAAATCGGTTTAGTAGTTCTAAAAAAAATATTTTTGTTTCAACCATTGTTTTGCATATTATACGATTTGCTTGCCAATCATGTCTGCATATATTTCCTTATAAATTCATTACTACTGAACCGATTTTAATGAAATAAAATACATCCTAATGAGAATTAAAAATTATTAAAATTTAAGATGGCGGACAGAATCATACTTGATTTTTCAAAATGGCGTGTTTGTAAAAAAGCACTACTTTTTCCCCACACAACGAGGTACAAGTTTGTAAAATCGTGTGTGTGTCGCTGGTTCTCAAAAAATCTATTTTTGTTTCAACTGCTGTCTTACAGATTGTACTATTGCAATGCCAATCCTGTCTGCATCCATTTCCTTATAAATTCATTATTACTATATCGATTTTAGTGAAATAAAAAAATAATAGTGAGAATTGATTATTCTTTAACGATAACGTATTAAAAGCGGATCAGTAATAATAAATTTATAAAGAAATTATTACCGACAAGATTGGCAATGTAACCGTGTAATTTTTTTGTGAAAACTAATCCGATTTTATTAATTTATACCTCGTTATGTTAGACAAAAGTACTGCTTTTCTACAAATTAAAAAAAAACAAAAGCGTTATCGGAAAATAAAAATAAACGCGCCTCGTTGAAGGGTCTTAACTTTTAAGATGGCGCCAAATTTCTATCATAATCTTTAAACAACAATCAATTTTCACCACGATTCCTTTTATTTCTCTAAGATCGGTTCAGTAATAATGAGCTTACAAGGAAATGGATACAGACAGGATTAGCAATGCAATCGTATAATCTGCAAAACAATGGCTGAAACAAAAATAGATTTTTTGAGAATCACCACACCAATTTTACTAGTTTGTACCTCGTTGTGCGAGGCAAAAGTAGTGCTTTTTTACAAATTAAAAAAGAGACTAAAACATATGTAGAAAATAAGAATCAACACGCCATTTATAAGAAACAAGTATAATTCTGCCCGCCAACTTAAATTTTATGATGGCTATAAATTTTGATCATAATCCTTAAAATACAATCAATTCTCTCTAGGATGTTTTTTATTTCAGCAAAATCGGTTCAGTAGTAATGAATTTAAAGAGAAATAAATGCAGACACGATTTGGCGATCGTATAATATTCAAAACAATGGTTGAAACAAAAATATATTTTTTTAGAACCACCAAACCGATTTTGCTGATTCGTACCATGTTGTGCGTGGCAAGAATGCCGCTTTTTTATTGATTTAAAAAAATAATTAAAACATGTTCGCAACACAAGAATAAACCAGCATCTTTGAAGGCTATATTTTAATTTCGTCCGCCATCTTGGATTCTGAGATAGCGGACAAGCAAATATATTTATTCAAAATCCTGATTAATTCTCTGGCAAGTACAGTTCGTCTCATTAAATTCGATGGTATAGTTCAAAAGTTATAATGAAAACAATTTTGTCCGGTTTTTTTTTGGCCCAGCCGGTAGATTTTGGCAAAAATCCGTTAATGCTAATGACAGTTTTTTGACTTGAAGTGTGATAATAGACTAGCTAGGAATTTATCAGATCGGTCATGGATCCATTTATTTAATCCTAAGATGCATGATTTTATAAGGAGTGGTTTCCATATGCTTGATCTGTGCTAGGTTGCCCGAAAACTTGTTTGTTCTGTATTATAAAAGCAGCTGCGATAAACTTACGTTTTCGTCAAAGCGACTTCTTTTTCAAAACTTTAGCTTTAGACCATTGAATCCCGTGATCATTTGGCCACGCATGATCTGCTAAACGGGATTTTTTAATATGCCATAATTAGGTAGTTTTTTTATGTTTCTTTACCAGTGGCACATGGCGAACGCAGAGGGGGCGCTTAGGGGCTTACGATTAGATTTTTAACAAAACTCTAGATCCATTTCTGCGTATCCTTACTCCAACCTGAAGAGGGTTTTTCGTTTCACCAATATATATGCGTGTATGTCTGTCTGTTTATGGGTATGTTGTGTTTAACCTAAAACCGGTTTTAATGTAATTGTTTTTCTTTATAGATTTTTCAAAAAATCAGGTCAGTAGTTTTGGAGATAAAGGCAATAAAGCTTTTCACATCGATGTCAAAGCAATAACCGCACCCCTAAATTTTAAAAATAATTTCCTATTTTCCAAACAAATTAATCAAGTTTGAACATAATATTATACAACAGATTCACTTATTGCTAACGATATATACTGTAAAGGGTATAGTTCGTTTTTTCCGTGACTTAGACATACGAAATTATCCAAATATTCTTCTCCTTGGTACGAACAGTCTTGCTGTATTTAAAGACAACCTTTTGGACAACCCTGAAGGCCTTCAAAAACTAGAATTCTGCAATCCTGTAATCCTGCAACTAGAAATGTGGCATTTTAGCTATACAGTGCTTCAATAGGCTGGTGTTTATTATTTCCCTGTGCCTGATAGCCATATACGTAATATTACGTATATGCTGATAGCAAAGTATTCTTCTCTTTTGGGTCCTCTGGCCAATGTCTTGTGCACCAGTGTTCGGTGATCTAACAAAGGCCATTGATTATGTGGATCACAAAATACTGTTGGGAAATCTTAGGAAGTTTAGAGTCAGTGATGTGGCGTTAAAGTGGTTTAAGTTATATTTATCTGAGCGTTCACAGTCTGTCATCTTAAATACTGAAACCTCCACCACACAATAATTAAATGTTGGAGTTCCGCAATGATTCATACTGGGACATCTATTATTTTTAATATTTGTAAATGATATACCACAAATTAAAAAAGGAAACCAAACGGCGGGGATCAAGAGACGAGTAAGATTGGCCTGGGCAGCATTCGATATATTAAGCTACATATTAAAATATAAAAAATATCCTCAGTACTTTAAAACGAAATTGTATAAACAATGTATTCTCCTTGTGCTCACATATTGATCCCAGACCTAGACACTTACAAAATCAAAAATGGATAAGGTAAGTTAAAGCTAACAGATAGAAAAAGAATGAATGGATAAAAAATAAAACAAAAGTAAGGGGTGCCAGAGAAGAATTAGCAAAATTGAAATGGAAATTCGCCGGTCAGAACATCAAACAGAAAGACGATCGATGAAACAAATGTATTGGAAACTGGAGACCCTGGGAAAATAAAAGAAGTAGGGGAAGACCCCAAATGAGATGAGCGGATGATTTGAAGAAACATGCGGGAGCTAGATGGATGAACACACCGACAGACAGAGAGGAGTAAAAGATATTGGGGGAGGCCTATATCCAAAGATGGATCGATGACGGCTAAATAGATAGAAAGATAGATAAATATCACATCTTTCTACAAATGGTAAAATTACAAGTTTTGGGATGACAACACATTGTTGTGGCATGATGTTAATGCTAAAAGACTCAAAGTTACAGTTCAAAACGACCTTAGTCTCATTTAAAAATGGTGTGATGCGAATTTATTATCTTTTAATGTATCAAAAACACATATTTTAAATTTTAGATGTTTTTTCTGAATAATATTCAATTACAAAATGAAAATATTACCATCCAGGGTATAAATAAGTTTTTAGGTATCATTATTGACAACTCACTGAAGTTTAATGAACACATTCAAAAGTTATGTGGTAAAATTGCTTCAGGCTGTTTTGCTCTAAGAGAAGTAGCACAGAATTTGGATTTTGCTACAGCAAAACATGTATATTATTCTTTGGTTCAATCGCATCTCTCTTATGGAATATGGTTTTGGGGTGCTGTTTAAATCAACTTTTTAAATCAGTATTTACTTTACACAAGAGAGCAATCAGAAATCTTTGTGGAGTAAAAAGACGTAGTTCCTGTAGACATTTATGTTGAGAACATAAAATATTAACATTGTGTTGTATCTTTAGTTTAGAAACTGTTTGTTGGTCGTTTAAAAAATATTGAGGTGAATTAGGGAGACCTAGAACTTACTCTAGTCGTCGTCCTTTTTTAATATCTGTCCCAACACCCCATTCTACTTTTTTTTCAACTCTTTTATATACTATGGAAAAAATATTTAATTATTTTTCGTTAGAAATTAAGCAAATTGAAGGATGACAAAAGAATTCTTAGTCATAAAAAGCTATTAAACATTAGAAGAATTTTTTCTCAGTAAATAAATGAAAATAAATATTCTCTACTATTAAAAAACCAGAATGTTATTTATTTGCTGGTAATATTTATTACTTTACTTTGTTTTTATTGTAATGAATAGGATGGGGAAAAGGGGGCCAATATGGGATACTTAATTTTAAAGGCTTATTTTTCTCATGAAATTATCACCGTTTTTATTTGGAATTAAGTTGCCTGAATATGTTATTTTTATCTTTGAATTTTCTCTCCGTCATATTTTTATTTTTGTAAAAAGTATACTAATAGACCTATTTTGCCCCCGCATTTTTCGACTCTCTTACATGAATTTTTCGCCCATTTTTTGCAAAGGCAACATAAAATACAACTTTCAGTGATGGAACCAAAAAAAAATTGGGCAAAAAGGGTTACAGGTTACTAGGTATAACAAGGTAACCCATTTTGCCTCTATGAAAACACACCGTTTTGCCCCAAACCACCAGTTATATTCAAACAAAAACGATACAAAGTAAAGGGCTTATTTTACGGGCAACTCGTTTTATTAGGAATAATGCATAAGCCCACGGTGGATAGAATAGACCGGTGTTCGGATCTTATATATATATATATATATATATGTCGAATTTTCCACGTCACTGGTGGTCCAGCTGATTTTTGTAAACAAAAGTTAGATCTGTTATAAACAACGGAACAACAAATATTTTTTGAATTTTTTGAAAACTAAGGCCATTTTCCTACTGTTTTCTAGTACATCCTTATAAAATGTAATTTTCTAGACGTATTGTCGCTATTTTTTTTCTGCCGCTTTATTTTTTATTACACAAAACTTAAACTACAAGTCAAACTGAATGTGATCGTTTACTATCAAAGGTGAACCGAGGACTATTGGGTACTAAACAAAGAGGTAGGTCAGCGGATAATTTTTGAAGCTGAAACGAACACATTTTCTTCGAATTTTAGTTTTTGTGTAAAGAGAAATGAAGCGGGCTAAAAAAAATAACGACTGGTATGTCTGAAAAATATTATTTTATAAGAATATACTAAAAAATAGTACGAAAATTGCCTTAGTTTTCAAAAAAATCCAAAAATATTAGTTGTTCATATCATATCTAACTCTTGTTGCTAAAAATCAGCTGGACCACCAGTGACGTGAAAATTCGACATATATTTATAAGATCCAAACACCGGTCTATTCTATCCACTGTGGCATAAACCCACTAATTGTTCAATGTAAACAAAATTTTGAAGTCCGTACAAAATATACTTACCTTCACAAAATGCGCAAGCTATCTTTAACAGCGTACAACATCACATGCAAAAACCAACTTAAGCTCAGCCGACCGGCACTAATTATATTGCAGAAAGTTAAATCAGTTATAGGGATAAAACATCTGATATCACGGATCACCTTAACAAACAGATAAATAAGCCGGCTGGCGGTCTTTGATCTCGGAGAATTCAACGATGGCTGAGCATTGGGAATCAAACTCAGAGCCGGACTAAAATAAATTTATCATAAAATATGAATGTTTCAGATTGTTGATGCGAAAAAATATTTTTACTGTCAGAAACAATAAAAATATTGAAATAGTTTTGTACTGCTAAAAATGGGAGATAAAATGAATTTTAGAGTCTGGGCCGCGTAAAAAAATTATATGTTGTCCTCTGCAGGGGACTTTGGAAATAATGTGTTCTATTGAATGAGATACAATACGTTAGCATGTTGTCGTTTACAACGTACAGCCAAAGACAAAAATAAAAAAATTGATTGCTTTTTTTGTTTTATTGGGATAACATTTATTAAGTTTCAAGAGGAGTAAATTTGCGAATTTTAAATACAAGAAGTTTGACATTGTAGAGTAATTTCTTAATTTACTGGAATCAGATATTATTTATTAGTTTTTTCGAAAAATTTAAAGTTTAAGGAGATACAGGGTGACCAAATAATCTTTACAATTCGCAGAAAATTGCTTCACGGTAAACTATTATTTTAAAATTTAGTAAAATCTAATTTTTAACAAAAATAGTTGTTTTATATGTATTCTTAAAAGTGTAAATAGTAATATAATAAAAAATTATAACAAATTTGTGTCAAAAACTCTTGACCAAATGTTATATAATAGTTTAATATACAGGCTGTAATTTAAATGATGCATGAAACTTTAAGGGGTTGTGGAAATGGTCAAAACAAAGATTTTTTTCACATTAAACTTTATTAGACCTCTTTGTTTTTACAGGGTGTTAAACTTAGCATTTTTTTTTTCGATGTTTTTTATTTTTTAAAAATTATAACAGACCATTAAAGATTTGTGGAATTGTGCATTACCAAAACGGTAATAATTAAGTTTTAAAATTATTTAAAAATACCTAAAAATATTGAAGGCGTTTACCCAAAAATCTGTTTTAAAAATTTTAATAAATTTAGTGCTAAAATTACTATTTTCTGTTTTTATTAATGGGGGTTATGGGTAGGGAACAACTCGCCGCGGCCAATTCGCTGCGGTCCAATTCGCCGCGGAGACAATTCACCGTAAGATTTTTTGTTTTATGATATTACCATTGGGAATTGTTTAAACAGTTGTATTTAGCTTGACTTCATATATATTTGGTTGACTATAACTTTTTTCAAACCTTTCCAACTACATATTTGGTGGTTAGTATACATTCAATATTTTTTTTATTAGGAAAATAAATAAAATGGCGGATTTTCCCGTTTATAAACGGATTTGTATCTAACTCGGACTGATAAGATTAAATTTAAAAAAATCAAAATGGCGATACAAAATGGCGGATTTTTCCATTTATGAACCGATATGCATCAAATTTGAAACTTGAAGGTGTTTCAGGTCGGTTGCTATTTTGATTTTTTTTAGTTTAAGTTAAAAATAATAATCAGCGCCCGGAAAGACCTTAGAGTTTCTAGTTTGATGCATATCGGTTCATAAATGGCAAAAACTGCCATTCTACATTCGCCATTTTATTTATTTTTTCCAATTAAAAAAATGCTGAATTGTATACCACCAAATACCTAGTTGGAAAGTTTTAAAACATTATTTTTATAAAAAAATATTATATAAAGTTAAGGTAAATAAAACAATGGTAATATCATGAAACAAAAATCTCGCAGCGAATTGTTCCCGCGGCAAATTGTCCCCGTGGCAATTCGATTGGCAGCGAAACGGGCCACGGTCAATCAACCGCGGCGAATCGGCCGCGGTGAATCGGCTGCGGCGAATTGTCCCCTAACCTTTTAATTTGTGAACCTGTGCTTAATTTAAGGATCAAAATACCAATCTACAAACTTCCCTTTTCTACAACTGAGCTTACGCTGTTTTATACAAAACACCAAAAACTTTCTAAACAAAGCATAGTTTATATGTTGTTTTTTAGGATCTAATAGCGGCTCATTTTCAAATTTGAGGTAAATAAAACAAATCCTGCAAAAGCATAAAAAAATAAAAAAACAAAATCAAAGGGGTTGCAGATCCATATGTCCCTAAGAACTCTTTGTAGTTAAATCATTTACAGATTCATCTCATAGGACAATTAATTATTGAACACCCTGTATAGGATATGACAAAAGTTTTTAAAAAATCGAGGGATAAAATAATGTATAAGCTTACCTTATAGGATCCTGCGGAAATCGAAAATAACCTCGATTAAGGGTATACCGTCGCGTGGATTTACAGTCTCTTGCTGCACAAACCATTCCCATTGTTTAAAATCAAAAATTACATATATCAAACACAAAAATTACATCTACCCGCCACTAATGCTCAACACTACTACTAAAAGTACTAAAAGTTTAAAAAATATTGAAATACAGAATGCGCCTCTGGAGTGGTTGACCCCAACATGGCAGGCTGCGTGAAAGATGCGCGTAGCACCCCCCACCACCTGAGTTCCCTATCTGTTTGTTAGGTGATCCGTGCTGATATTAAGAGGTTTAATTCTTGCGTAGTTTACCTATAACTGCGATATCCCGTTTTACTTTCGTACCCCATTTTTCCCCCCTTTTCCTACTTATAATGTTTTACTATTATTAGCTTATACAGTACAGACGCGCACTGGCCGCTTCTCGAGCGTGATAGGGATTCTCCTTGCGAGTTCGCTTAACCGTACAAAAAAAAGAAAAAAACAGATTAAGTAAAGATTATGTTAGGTAAGCATGGCTTTGTCAATGAAATCTTCTACAGACAATAAAGCTACTTTTGATCTTAAAACTACTACCATATAGGGGTTGCCACCCCGTGCTGAACAAGGATTCGAAATTCAGCGCATTTGCCAAAAGCTTTAAATGCATTGTTTTCTTTGATTAAAATCAATAGTTTTATAAGTATAATGTAGGTACGTTCGGTATTTAAATCCGATCAATCCGACTGCTCTTCGGTAATTCCAAGCAGAGGTAGGGGAGGTAAATCCGAATCGTTCGGTAAATGAATCCGTATCGATAGGAGCCAAATCTGCATGCTCTGATTTTCAGATGGATGTTTTTAAATTTTATTATTTTTATTGTAAAAGGCTGCCGTTTCTTTTCTAAAGATGAAGTATTTGGAACTATTTAAATCAGAAAGTGGCAAAAACTATGGAATACAGGTATCCGACGAGAACTATGCTAAAGTTGTGGGCAATAACAGTATCTTATACTGGGCGGGCCACAAAAAACTTCATTATAACTTTTGAACTATAAAATCGATTTTAATGGGACAAACTGCACTTGGCAGAGAATTAATCAGAGTTTTGACTAAATATACTTTTTTGTCCACCGTCTCAAAATCCAAGACAGCGGACGAAATTAAAATGAACCCTTATAAGATGCTCGTTTATTCTCCTGTTGCGAACATGTCTTAATTATTTTTTTAAATTAATAAAAAAGCTGCGTTCTTGCAACGCACAACAATTTACGAATTAGCAAAATCGGTTCAATGGTTCTAAAAAATATATTTTTGTTTCAACCATTGTTTTTGCATATTATACGATTGCCTTGCCAATCATGTCTGCATTTATTTTCTTATAAATTCATTACTACTGAACCGATTTTAACCGAATAAAAAAAATCCTGGTGAGAATTGATTGCTTTTTAAGATGGATCATGATCAAAGTTTATCGCCATCTTAAAATTTAAGATGGCTGACAGAACCATACTTAGTTCTTCAAAATGGCGTGTTTATTCTTACTTTACGAAAATGTTAATTCTTTTTTAGAAAAGTACTACTTTACCCACAAACAACGAGGTGCAAATTAGTTAAATCGGTGTAGTAGTTCTCAAAAAATCTATTTTTGTTTCAGCCATTGTTTTACAGATTATACTATTGCATTGCCTGTCTGCATTTATTTCCTTATAAATTCGTTCTTACTAAATCAGTTTTAGTGAAATAAAAAAAATCATGTTGAGAATTGATTGCTTTTTAAAGATTATAATCAAAACTTTCCGCCATCTTGGAATTTAAGATGTCGGACAAAATCATACTTGATTCTTCAAAATGGCGTGCTTATTCTTATTTTCCGTTGTACGGAGAAAAAGTAGTGATTTTCTACAAATTAAAAAAAAGCTAAAACAATTTCAGAAAATAAGACTATACATGCCATTTTGAAGAATTAAAAATGATTCTGTTCACCATCTTAAATTTTGAGATGTTAATAAATTTTGATCATGATCTTTAAAAAGCAATCAATTCTCACCAGGATATTTTTATTGCATTAAAATCGGTAAAATAGGATTAAATTTATAAGGAATTAAATGCAGATATGATTGGCAAAGCAATCGTATAATATTCAAAACAAAGGTTCATTCAAAAATATTTTTTTTAGAACCACCAAACCGATTTTGCTGATTCATATCTTGTTGCACGTGGCAAGAATGCTGCTTCTTTAGTGATTTAAAAAAATCTATCAAAACATGTTCGCAACACAAGAATAAACGAGCATCTCTGAAGGGTACAATTTTATTTCTTCCGCCATCTAAATCACAAGAATAAACGAGCATCTCTGAAGGGTACAATTTTATTTCTTCCGCAATCTTGGATTTTGAAACTCTGATTAACTATCGGCCAAGTGCAGTTTGTGTCATTAAAATCAATGGTATAGTTATAATGAAAAAAAATTGTCCGGATTTTTTTGGCCCACCAGGTGCATACATGAGGGAAGTTCAATCCCGCCTTCTTTATCAGTGTTAAAAAGGCGGATTTTAATTTCTTCCAATCAGTCCTCGCAGCTTTGATAAATGTTATATTATTTTTCTATAAATATGCTTAGTCCGCACATGTTTGATAAGAGTTCTATTATTCTGTTTATATTCCAAGCATGATTGTAGCTAATTAATTAAAGGCTTATATTTCATACCTAGCTTAAAATTACTAACTCTAACCCCTTTTAGTAATGTAAAACACATTTTCTTCCTTTAGTCGCTATCTGCGTTTATTGAATCTATATAACGGTGGCATTTATTTAAGGGTCAAAAGGAATAATTAATTAACTCGAATGGGTTTATTCAGGAAACCCTAAAGGATTTTGAAGGACTTCTCGGACATCTCAGTCAGTTATCTCCAAGAAATGGAAAATTTAAAGTTGAAAAACTTTAGGGTATAATATTTTTAAAAACTAAAATCGTAATACCCAGCGTTTGAAAAAGATCAAGCAAAAATCTAGAAAATTGTTAAGTACCTACTTACCTTCCAATAAAACTTAAAGGATGGACATCTAATAAAAGCTGTATGTTTTTTCCTAAAACTTTTATTTTATTTTAAAGTGCATTTAAACTACGAGAGAGAGGTATTGCAAAAAACATGGGACTGAAAAATGTTATAATCTTTATAGCTCTACAGACATCACGCTCTATTTTTAAAGCAAATAAACGAATCAAATTTAATAGGATATGACAAATAATAAACAAATTTGAGCGGTCAATCGTTTCGAAGCGCGGTTCAGCTTTTGTTTTTTTCTGGTTGACCTTGACATCAGTTGTCACTAATACCCAGACGGGACCAATCAATCAATCAATCAATCTTAATATCAATCAAATAATAAGTTTTATAACAATAAGTTATTGTTATAAAACTTAATGTTTTTACGTTGCCAGGTAACTCTGGGATCGAAGTGCCATGAGAGTGTCCAAGATATTTGGTAAGGTAAGTTTTATTTTTGAGTTAGTTGATGTATTTTATGAATATTGCTATAGACAAGGGCGCACCCAGGGGGGGGGGCCCCCCCAAGCCTTAGATTTTTAATATATTTTCCCCATATTTGATGATAAAACATGAAAAATACCTTAAAATTTGACATCAGGAGGCTTCGGGCCCCTCCCAAGCCCAAGCTGTGGCGTAGGTGCGAAAAGACATGACGACCTTTTTTTTTTTTTTTTTTGGAGACGGTGCGGTTCAAAATTCTACGGCGCGGTTCGGTTCGGTTGGTGCATTTTTGGCCGCCACTTTTTTGAGGGTGCGCTTTGTAGCTGTCGGGGCCCCCCCCAAGACACATTCCTGGGTGCGCCACTGCTATAGATAAACTTTAAGAAAAATAGCGAAACATATTTACATTTAAATCAATAAAGGAACACAAGAAACTAAAGATTTCATACCAGATTAAATGCTTGTTAATTAAATGGGCACTACGAGTCACGTCATTATCAGCGTTCAACAACTGGCTCTGATGGTCAGAGAGTTACCAGGTAACCTATCCTCTACAGACCTTGAGACCGGACTACTAAAACGAACTTGGTTGAAGCACTAACCCTACTTTTTTGAAAATTATTTCAATGTTTTTTTTTGCAGTTTGATTTTCTAGGTTTTTGTTTTGAAAAATATAGTACACAAAAAATGACAGGTACTATGAATCTACCTTAAGCCTTAACTCAACTTGCATTTAAAACCCGTAGGTGGAAAAGTTTTCAATCTATAACTAGGCCTTAACACTTTACTCACACATAATAGCGCCTGACATAATATTACAAATTATTACTGACTGTCGTAACTTTATCCACTATCCCACTGGACCTAACTTAACATGTGATTTAGAAGGGCATAGCTCCGAACTGTCTACTTCTTCCAGAAAGTCTGATCCAAAGCAGTTTATTGAGACCTCTTGTCTCATGATGTTTGTCTTATTTTAAACACTCGAATATAAAACCTCTCATCTTTAAAAAAAAATTAAAATACTTGAAAAGATAGTAATTAGGCAGCATAACCTTAAAATAAAAAAGATTTGAAAACAGCTTCAGACTTGGTTAAATTTCCGTTTAAACCAATGACGAGAGAACGTCATTTAGTTGAACGAAAGATAACCATAACCACTCGAACGAGTTTGGTTTTTACCAATTTACCTTTATAGTTGACCGCTCATGTTCGACGTTGAAAGTATAGAGTCTGTGTCAATTTATTAACTTTAAATAACATAATATAACAAATAACTAGAGTCTTTGTAAATATATTTAACAATGAACAATATCCCTAGCAATTATTTTTAATGGTCCTGCTGAAACGTCTTGTAATTAAGAAATGGTCACAAATCGAAATAGAGGATGTTAAATTTATTTTTTTAAAAGAATTGAGTCTGTGTCAATGTAGCAGACATTAAACAAAGCCTAGCAATAGTTTTTAGTGCCTCTAATGCCTGTGTGTTGCTGTGGTACATTGTATTTAAGAGAAAATATATGGTATTTAAAACAACTTTCTGCTATCATGCTGTGAAAAGTAACTTACTTTTTCCTAAGGAATTACAGACTAGAGTGGGAGTGTCAATGTAACTGACATTTAATAATGGTCTCCATCAATCATCTGTACCGGTCCGGATGTGTCTAAGCTGCTTTCTTATAATTAATTAGTTAAGTGGTTAGCTTTGGTTCAATTTAATCTATGGATTTTTTTCACGGTAAAATTTATTTAAAATTATATTATTTCAGTAAAGTATGATGATGTAGCCTAGATAGAAGAAAACGTATACTCGGAATAAGTCATAAAATACTACTACTATGTTGGTTTAGAACGTTTTTCTACGTTGTCCGACGCCCATTTTACACCTTTGATCCTGACAATCATCTTCTGTCAGGTTTTTTGATTCATTGATCTTTGGATTGACTGTTGCCATTCAAGTTTAGGACGCCCTCTTTTTCTGCGCTCTATTGGTTGCCATTATAGGACCTGCTTTGGTAATTTTTCGTCGCTCATCCATTATACATGGCCGTACCATATCAGTTCTCTTTTGGTGATGTCATCCGTTATGCTTTCCTCTATTTCCATTCAATCTTTTATAATCTCATTTCTTATGTGATCTGTTCTAGATATTCTTATTGATCTTCTTATTGCATCCATTTCCACACTTCCATTTTTGATTTGTATTTTTCTGTTACGCGAGAAGTCTCTGTTCCATACAACAGCGTGATTTTCACCATTGTTTGATATATGTTAAATTTTACATTCTTTTTTATCTCTCTGCTCCATAAAATACTGCTAGGGCATCTAATAACCTTTTTTGCTTTTACTATTCTTTTTTCCAGTTCTTTACAGTCTGTTCCTGTCTTATCAAATGTAACACCCAAGTATACATACTCATTGCATGGAGATATTGTTTGTCCATTGTCTAGTTCTAACTCACTGGATTGGTTTTCAATACATAAGTACTGTGTCTTGTCCACGTTCACTGTTAATCCCCTCTTATGGTATTCTCCCGTTAACTTTCTTAACATATACTCAATGTCTTCTTTATCATTAGCTACAATTACTTGGTAATCAGTAAACTGGAATATGGATATGGTAAATCGGTCATTAAGTTGTATTCCCATGCTGTGCACTTTAAATTTCCAGTTTTTTAGAACTACTGCGATCTAAATTCTTTTCTTGTGAGAGTCGATTTCCAATTTTAATTTTAGATTTTGACCATTTGTATAGTTCGTTTATCGGTTTTATGTATGTATGATTGATATTAGTTTGCTCTGATACTGTCCATAATTTTTTCACTGGTATCATATGCTTTTTGTAGGTCCAAAATGAGTCTCAACATTTCTGGCGCTCCTTTTCTCAATTACTTGTTTAAGACAAAAACATTCACTACCAGATCTGCCTGCACGAAACCCACTTTGCTCTTCTTTTTCTTGTTCATAAAAATCATTCTCTATTAGATCTCTAAGAATCCTACCGTACAATCCACTTAGACTACTGGTTACTGAAATTCCTCTGTAATTGTTGCAATCTAGCTTCTTTTATGTATGCATTGAATGATAATATATGTGAGATTTTCTAGTAGTTTTTCTGATCCATATTTAAGCATTTCAGCATATATTTCCCCCGGCCCGCAAGCTTTTGCGGATTTTAGCTCTTTAATACAATTCTTTATCATTTCATTTTCGATGATTACTTCCTCTCCATGTACTTCTATGTCTCTCGTCGAAGAGGCTGACAGATATTCGGGTCTTGTTTCCTGCAGCAGTCCCTTGTAGTGCTTTGTCCATTTTTCTGGTTTGATGTTCTGATTATATATACCTCATTAAATAAATGGATCCATAACGGATCTGATACCTTCCTAGCCCATTAGCACACTCCACGTTAAATCATGCTTGAAAACAGTTTTTTATAAATATATCTAAAACAAAAGCTCCTAGAAAGTTTTTGGTTATCACAAATTTTTGCAAAAAATATGCGCTACCATATTCCGAAAACAGTATATTGATGAGACACTTCGTTAAAATGTTAGCATTTTTAAAACTTTGTAACGTCATTAGCTGGTTGCAGTATCCAATACTATTTTACCTGTAAATTTCATACAAATCGGTTTAGCGGATTAGAAGCTATCGTATTACGGGAACATACACACATACACACACAGACAGACATCACGACGATATTGCTAGTGTAGGTCAAATTACACCCAAATAAACAAAACCTTCTCTAGCCATTCCTGTGCGGGCTAGGAAGGTAAAAATTAAGGAAAACGTAGGGTATGATGTGGTAATTAACCAATACCACTGCCGTAATCTACAGAGCCCTTTCGTTGTTATATTGGTAATATTTATTGTTTAATTTTATAGATTTGAAGTGCGGCCTTTATTCAAAAAGGTACAATATCACCAGTTTCCAACACACAAAACATTTATTTCATAAAAGAAGGCAAACAACCGTGGCTTTTAGTTTTAATATACTTAACAATTAACAGTTTTAAATTTATACCTAAAACTATAAGAAAATTGGAAGTTTTAGTAGTTTTTATCCACTTTATAATGTCTCTTGCAATAAAGAGTTGAGTCTGTGTCAATTATCAGACATTAAACAATTACTAGGAACTGTCTATAGTGCCTCTGAGCCTCTATGATGCCTTGGATTTAAGAAATTGTGGCATATGAAAATAAAAGTACTTGGACTTGTTGACCAAAATAGGTTGCGTTTAGCTTCTATTAGGTTAGGTTATTATATGAAGTTAAATAGTTGTAAAAATTAGGTGCTATTTAAAGTAAAGAAAGTGAAAAGAGATTACATTATTTCTATTAATATGAAATCATAAAGGTCACCTTTTCTCTAAAACTACGAAAACCGGAGTCTATGCCAATCTGACGAAAAAAACATTTGACTCTGGTAAACGTCTGTAAGTCTGTAAGAAACCTAACCTTAGTTGTAAAAAAGGTGATGTTTAATAATCAGGCGATTTAAACGCTCTAATATTTGAGTAACTAAGTAAGCGCAGTTTGATGTTTGATGCAGGGATTTCCAGATATCGTGATATGACAACTTATGACTTTTAAGATGTCACAATGGACATTAGACATTAGATAATGACCCTAGTAATCGTCTGTAACTTTCCCGCCAAGCCAAGCGCCTTAAATGCGATATAATCAAAAACCTGTGACAATTAAAATAAAGGTGGTCACTTTGCAAAGAGAAGGTATCGTAATTTGATTTACATTAATGAGCAGCGCAGCGAGGCATTTCAGACACTCTCCTTTTGGCATAGAGTGGTTCTTTTATACGCCCTTAGTTATAATTTTTGGACTACAAAACATTTTATTTAATTTTTATTTATTTTTTTAAATTTAATTTAAACCCAGTGTTAAGAATAAATAACAATTGCTATGTTGGGATCAAAAAAACCAGATACATTTTTTGCACATTCCAATTGTAAATATTAAAATTAGAACTGGAGCAATTCCAAACTATACCTCAATGTGGGTTCTTGTTTAAAACACCTAATATTTTGTTTACCTATTTGCTCTATACTGACCCATTTAAAATATCCATCTTGAATCCAACAAGCGGGAAGCTGTAACAACAAAAAGGTAAGTGTGCTTTCATCGTTGTTTTGACCCGGTCAGACGCACCCAATTTCCAAAATACTCGCTCGTCAAGACGCATTACAAGAGCTTGTCTCCCTGTGGCATCAACCGGCCCTTGCCGAACTAAAACTACTTGCTAAAACTAAACCTAATTGAAAACTAAATTACTAAATTGCGATCGCGCAATACTTAACAGTGCCCTAAAAATTACAAAGTGTCGTTAAAATAAAAAACCTATGAAGATAAAAAGGAGTCACGACCACCCAAATAAGACAAACCACAATCGAATTATTCCATTTCCATGGTATAGTTTTTGCAAAGTCACTTGAATAACTCCTAACACGAGGTTCTATCGATTTCATGAAATTTTGCTTCATTCTGCCCTTCAAATGTTATCCAAATTCATATAAAATCTTCCTGGTATAATTTCAACCCTACCAACATAGAAGAGGCGCGGCTCTTTGCGGTCCGACCACAAAGTATTTGTTTTCCGACCGACCGAGCCCAGATGGATGAACAACACCTTATTGGCAGATTTTTTTGAGATGCGTTTTTAATTGCTTTCGGGTGTGCTTTTCGGGACCCCTTTAGTCGGCAGTATGCAGAGTTAGAAAATCAATCAGTATCGTTCATGTAGGTGTAGGAATATACGGTTTTATTATCTATTTTTACTTCTTTAGTTTACGCCATAATTAAATGAAATAATTATCATGAATATATCTATCGCCACCCATGTCACTTTCTATAGAGGATATGTCGATGGTCGGCTTTTATCTTTGTTGAACTGACTTTGCAAAAACTATACCCTTTTCGTTGTAAAGAAAACCATCGAGGTGAGTCTTGTTTTTAACCAAAACTCTCTTTAGCTCCTTTTCTTTCTTTAATACCCATTGAGAGTCGTTTCCCCACCTTAATGCGTCAGCCAAAATTACGTTCTGCTGGTCTCGTGCTCCCTATTGTTTACAGTAGAGACCCGATTGACTGGTAGCTTTACTCCGCAGCAGGGTTATAACCGGTTAGTAGAACAATAAAAATAACGAAATAAAATTTCGGACTTTCATTGTCTTTATTTCTTTTATAAAAGAAATAAAGACATATTTCTTTTATAAAAGAAATAAAGACAATGGAAGTCCGAAATTTTATTTCTACACAATCATTGTCTACGAGTTATATTATATTATCTGCAGATGGCCATATCTACACTGAGGCATTAAATTTATATAAAAATATAGGAAACTTTTCTGAAATTAATTGCAAACCTGACCAAAAAAATTTAGACTTAACTCTCTGTAAATCTCTTGTTGATAAAATTATTTTAAATTCTAAATCAATGTTAATGAAAGCGCGTCTCTTGGCTTTGCAAGAACCGGAAGGTTCTGCATGGTTGAAAGCTTTATCGTCATCTACTTTAGGCAATACTCTTGATGATCCTTCATTTCGAATTTCTGTATCACTTCGAATTGGAGAACCTGTTGTTGAACTACACGACTGCATTTGCGGCAAAAAAGTTGATAAATATGGTCTGCATGGACTATGCTGCAACAAGAATGCAGGTAGTTGGGCAAGACACAGGTTACTGAATGATATACTCAAACGTGCACAAAATTCTGTTGACATTCCAGCTGTACTTGAACCACAGAATATTTGTCGTAGTGACCGGGAACGTGTTGACGGTTCAACTTTAGTCCCATGAAAGAAAGGTAAAGCCCCTCTTGTGGGATGCTACCTGTAGAGATACAGTGGCTGAATCATATAGTACAAAAACATCTATAAAAGCTGGTTCAGCAGCTGAAATAGGGGAAAGGGTAGACCTGGCATGGGCCTAAATTGCCATTATATCAAGCTTTTATCGCAATTGACCAAATACAAGTAAGAATTTAATGAGCAAGATAGGGATGAAAACAGAATTTCGGTTTGGTGAGTCCGGACACATGCAACATCACAAACATATTCTATTTGCTTGTCTTGGATAAAAAAGGGCAGTGGCGGCGCAAAATAAAAATTTTGAATTTCACTAGAATTTTTTTATCAACAATTTTCTGTTTGAATAATAAATAATTCATGAATACTTACTTGTGTATACTGTGTTTACAACATTCTCTTCAGTAAAAAAAAAAAGTTAAAAGAATTTCTAAGCATGCTAAGTGCAGTGGATGTATTAAAATTATTGTTTTCATCTTAGAACTTTACAAATGTTGTACCTTCCAGGTAAAATATTTTCTTTCTTTGAACAAGGGTCTTCTTCAACTCTTCTCTTCTTGGGTGGACTACAAGTTATGCTCGAGTCAGATGAAATTTCGGAAATGAAAATTTCAATTCGGAATGGGACAACTGGGCGCCGGTCCAACTCGGCGCCGCCAACAGGGCGCCACGCCGGGCTTGATGGGCGCCGGGCCAACTCAGCGCCGGACTATTTTTTTTTCGGTAAAATGTGCAAATGTTAAATATGTTATTTATACAAAAATTTCAACATCTATTAAGTTGAGTGTTGAAATTTGGTAGGTGTAGTGTTCTGCGACTTGTAACACCGCCAAGTTCCATATTCGATACATATCGATGCATAAATAAGAAAGTCCGCCATTTTGGATCCGCCATTTTAATTTCTTTAAGTTTGTTTTTCATCTGCACATTTTATCAAGAAAAAATATTTTAGTCCGGCGTAGAGTTGGCCCGGCGCCCAGTTGGCCTGCCGCCCAGTTGGTGGCGCCGAGTTGGCGGCACCCAGTTGTCCTAGACTGCAACATATTTCAGGGGTCTGGTACGTTTTACCACCTTTTTTAAAACTACGAAGTTTTTTGAAAAATTATAATTTTGGACCATTTTATAGTGATTTCTAAAAAAAAAATTGCGGAAAATCGTTGATTTTGTTAAAAAAATTGAAATTGAAAAATTCTTAAAACCCCATTAAAACCCATACAAATTGCTACAAAAGAAGCATTTTCTCATTTCAAACTGAAACAAAACGGTCCCTGACGTCTATCAGCTGTTAAAAAAAACTTGAAATAACTAAGGTCACTGATCGAAATCGGGTCAGTTTTTTTGGTCCTTTTATGAAAATGCACAATTTTTAAAAAAGCATGAAATTCAAAACAAAATCAAGAAAATTATGATTCCTACATTTTTACAAATAAAAATTAGTTTAATTGAACATTATATCAATTTTTATTCCTTAAAACACTAAAAATTAATAATTATTTACTTTTTTAAAATTTATTGAAGGTCTAACTGAACAAAAGCAAACTGAACCCATCCGTATCGAAATGAACCAAATCAAACCGAATCTAACGGTTCGGTTTGGTTCGGTTCGATTTGCTTAAACTGAACCGAACCTAACGGAATATAGCTAAACCTAACCTAAACAATCCTAGCGGAACCTAACCGAACATACTCAAACTGAACCAACCTAACCCAACCTAACATAACCTAACCCAACCTAACCCAACCTAACCCAACCTAACCCAACCTAACCCAACCTAACCCAACCTAACCCAACCTAACCCAACCTAACCCAACCTAACCCAACCTAACCCAACCTAACCCAACCTAACCCAACCTAACCCAACCTAACCCAACCTAACCCAACCTAACCCAACCTAACCCAACCTAACCCAACCTAACCCAACCTAACCCAACCTAACCCAACCTAACCCAACCTAACCCAACCTAACCCAACCTAACCCAACCTAACCCAACCTAACCCAACCTAACCCAACCTAACCCAACCTAACCCAACCTAACCCAACCTAACCCAACCTAACCCAACCTAACCCAACCTAACCCAACCTAACCCAACCTAACCCAACCTAACCCAACCTAACCCAACCTAACCCAACCTAACCCAACCTAACCCAACCTAACCCAACCTAACCCAACCTAACCCAACCTAACCCAACCTAACCCAACCTAACCCAACCTAACCCAACCTAACCCAACCTAACCCAACCTAACCCAACCTAACCCAACCTAACCCAACCTAACCCAACCTAACCCAACCTAACCCAACCTAACCCAACCTAACCCAACCTAACCCAACCTAACCCAACCTAACCCAACCTAACCCAACCTAACCCAACCTAACCCAACCTAACCCAACCTAACCCAACCTAACCCAACCTAACCCAACCTAACCCAACCTAACCCAACCTAACCCAACCTAACCCAACCTAACCCAACCTAACCCAACCTAACCCAACCTAACCCAACCTAACCCAACCTAACCCAACCTAACCCAACCTAACCCAACCTAACCCAACCTAACCCAACCTAACCCAACCTAACCCAACCTAACCCAACCTAACCCAACCTAACCCAACCTAACCCAACCTAACCCAACCTAACCCAACCTAACCCAACCTAACCCAACCTAACCCAACCTAACCCAACCTAACCCAACCTAACCCAACCTAACCCAACCTAACCCAACCTAACCCAACCTAACCCAACCTAACCCAACCTAACCCAACCTAACCCAACCTAACCCAACCTAACCCAACCTAACCCAACCTAACCCAACCTAACCCAACCTAACCCAACCTAACCCAACCTAACCCAACCTAACCCAACCTAACCCAACCTAACCCAACCTAACCCAACCTAACCCAACCTAACCCAACCTAACCCAACCTAACCCAACCTAACCCAACCTAACCCAACCTAACCCAACCTAACCCAACCTAACCCAACCTAACCCAACCTAACCCAACCTAACCCAACCTAACCCAACCTAACCCAACCTAACCCAACCTAACCCAACCTAACCCAACCTAACCCAACCTAACCCAACCTAACCCAACCTAACCCAACCTAACCCAACCTAACCCAACCTAACCCAACCTAACCCAACCTAACCCAACCTAACCCAACCTAACCCAACCTAACCCAACCTAACCCAACCTAACCCAACCTAACCCAACCTAACCCAACCTAACCCAACCTAACCCAACCTAACCCAACCTAACCCAACCTAACCCAACCTAACCCAACCTAACCCAACCTAACCCAACCTAACCCAACCTAACCCAACCTAACCCAACCTAACCCAACCTAACCCAACCTAACCCAACCTAACCCAACCTAACCCAACCTAACCCAACCTAACCCAACCTAACCCAACCTAACCCAACCTAACCCAACCTAACCCAACCTAACCCAACCTAACCCAACCTAACCCAACCTAACCAAACCTAACCTACCTAGTTGTTAATAAATATAGTAAAAGTTGTTAGGTTTATGTCCAGGGGGTAACCATTGTCCATAATCGTCGGAAATCGAGTTTAGGAGGATTAGTGTATGCGACCATGAACATTGAGTGGCGCGTGAGTGTTTGGTCCTCAAATTTTTTTAGGGAAATTTTTCAAAATCTTTTTTTCCGCACTCTGGGCACCCTAATAAACCGTAATCTGGTCACTATAATCCATCGCAATCAAAGAAAATCGTTAATCGAAATGTCACAAATTTTTTGTTGATTTCTATTCTTTTTTTATATTATGTAGGACAAAATTATTAATTAAACTAAGTGACCTTATTAAGTAAGACAGCATAATGGTCAAATGACAATAGAAGGACATACACATTTGATACCGGCCTGTAGACCGGTCGCGGTGGTCATGTAATAATAAATATATACTTTCGCGATGAAAGACCAAAATTTAACTTAAAATTACTGTAAAGTCCGCAAAAAACATTAAATTTATCAAAATTTATAAAAACATAGATCAGTGTGTGTAACAATTCATTAAGATGTATGAAACTCGACCGTGACATGTCAAAAGTTTGGTTCGAAAAAACAAAAACAACTGGATAAAAATCGGTTGGTAAACATTTAAAAAAAAATCATTTTTAAGAAAATCAAATACTTTTTTTAAATTTTCATGCAATGCAAAAAAAAAGTGCGGGGAAGTGACACTTTCTGAATCAAAATGTGTGAGGGTAAAATTGCACGGTCGCAGAAAAAACTATCTATCGTGACGCTACTGAACTTTCTCGTGTTTTAGCAAAAACTATACGTCAAGACGACTTACCCATGAAATGTTGTTTTTTTATGGATTTTTTTTCTTCTTTTGCACAAAAAAAAAATTCGGACCATGTTTGAACTCAAATAGTTACTTCTAAACTTTAAACGTTTTAATTATTAATTAATTTATTTTTGTAATATTCTCGCACAAAATTCAAAAAAATTCATTTCCGTACTTAGACAACATTGTCTATCAGTTTTCCCTGTATAAACCGACCAGCAGGTAGAATCACTCAAAATACGGCAGGTGGATTAAAGGTAGCCAGCTGCTTTTCTGTCGCACTTATGCCGTCAGTGTAAAAGAGATAAAAGTACCCATATATCATCTAGGGTATTATTAGCATGCAAAATCACCCTATCTTTGTTGAGGGGAAAAAATGTATAAATGAAATTTTCTGTAAATTAAAAACAAAAAATAAACGTGCAAGTAATTTTATAACACAGAAAATAAATTTGACTATACAAAACGGAAATTCTGCAGCAGTTTTGTGGACTATCCCAATAGATGCCGGTCTGGATGAAATACATTTTTTTTAATGTTATTATTTTATCGAAGGATGTGAGGGTGTTGATTGTTACCTTTATTTTATTTGTATTTTTATTTAATTTTTACATTGTTATTGTTAATTTTTAAAAAGATAATGTATATTAACAAATATACATCACAATTTTCTCTATGGCTAACAAAAATGTATGAATTTTTACGTTTCTTGGTTAAATGCTCCGTGTTTAATTCTTGCATTTAAACAAAGAGATCTAATAACCGAACGCTCGACCGCTCAAATTTGTCTCTTATTGTACAAAAAACACCTTTAGTTCTATTATACTGATATGACAACGAATGTCTTATCTCGTCCGGTATACAGAATAGGGTCTGTCTCAATAAAACGGACATTAAACAATGGCTCTGGCGACCTTCTGCAGGGCTCCTTAGGCCTTTAAGGTGCCTCAAAATTGAGACACGGTGACAGATAGAGATAAGGGACACAACGTTGCAAATAATGGTTGGATCAGTGTCCAATAAAATTAATTGATATTAGACTAAATAGGTAAAGTGTAACAGGTGTTTTATTACGAACTCATCCTTCTTTTATTAAGGGTTAAAAATAATAAATAAAAGAGGATGTATAAAATATGTTTGAACCAAACAAACAAAAAATAACATTAAATTAACACAAAATGGCAGACTCTATACTTTAGTTTTTATTTAGAAGTGGTGTTCATAACTAAATTTAAAGTAACTATAGCCATTTCGAGGTTATTTAATTTTCCATTAAAAAAAATATATAAAAATATGTCGCAGGTATCTTAAATTATAGCAAGCATTTCTAAAACTAGAATGGTTTAACTACTCTACTAACTATTTTTTATATGCCATTAATTTAAAAATATCTTATGGGTGGCCGTTACCAGTGCCTTCACCCTACCCTGTTAAAAAAAGAAAAACGTTTTTATTTGAAGTTATAGTTTATGTATTTTTTCAAAAATTTATAGATGTATTTATGCCATTTTCCAGTTTAAAAAAAGCTAAATTTTTATTTTAGATGTAAACGTTTTAAAAATCGTTCGTTAAAAATTCAAAAATGGATCGGACGTTAAAAGTTTACATTAAAGAAATAGCTAATTTTATTACGAGAGGTTTCGTGAGCATATGCTCTTATCTTCAGGTTGTACACTTGGAATTAATTCATCACCATTGCCTATGTCTTGTAGACTAAAATTTTAAAACAACTTACAGCAGCATGTGCAATGAAGTAGGGATGGTTAAATAATCTAACGGAGAACGAAACACAAAAAAAAGAAAAAAATATCTTCTAGGAATCATTAAGTAAAGCCTCCATCAATGAAAGTGATTGGTTTTTAATTTAGGATTATTAAAATTAAAATTAAGCATTTAAATTTGTAAAATTTTTTATAATTTTTCTTACCACGTGTGATCACACTCGTTACAGTGCACAAAAAAAAACTTTTATTGGTGAAGGGTTTACTTAATGATTCCTAGAAGATGGCTTTTTCTTCTTTTTTAGTTTTTCGTTCCCCGCAAGATTATTTAACAATCCCATTTTCATTGCACATGCTGCTGTAATTTGTTTTAAATTTTGAGCCTACAAGCTATGGACACGGTGATGGATTAACTCCATCAAGTATACAACCTGAAGTTGAGAACGTACGCTCTCGAAACATGTCGTAATAAAATGAGTGGAGAATGGCCGAAGTTGTTTGATTTATAAGACTAATTTGCAATTTCGTTTTAATTAATTTACTAAAAATATTAATGCTAAACTAAGGATTTACTCAACAGCTGTTTCGACTTTTTATAGAAATAATTTGGTAACTTTACTGTAGTTAGCTTACTAACTCAGACTTCACTCTTTTTGCTCTTTGAACAAGCGTAGTATTGTCTAGAAGTTCAATTGCTTCTATATTCACGTGTTAATTAAGTCTATCTTCATTGTTTTTTGAATATTTTTTTATATTCTTTGCTACGGTTTCGATTTTTAGGTCTGGAAGAAGGTTCTTCATTCACAAATTTGCTAATTAGTATGTTAGTCTTTTTAATACAGCCCAACAGTTGAACACTATTATGTCTATACTGGTTTTAGTATTCGCCTATAAAATAGTAACTTGCCATGCATGGTTAAATTGGACTTTTCTTAACTTGATATTAAGTTCTTTTTTTTATTATCATGTGTTTTCTAGTGCCATTTGCCATCAAGTGTTATGCTAAGATATTTGCCTGATTTAAAGAACAGAAATACTGTTAATTGTGATTTGTATGTAATCCAGATTATGGTTTGTAAAATCAACATGAATTTATTTAATCTTAAATTTTATATATATTTTTTGTTCCAATTGTGAACAGTGACAGTGACATTCTAAAGATTTTCGACCAATTTTGTAATACATTTTTCTACCGTCAATAAACCAGTATTATCGATAAATGTTAAGGGACATTTTTTTGGCTTTATATTATCGCAAGTGAATAAAAAATGTAAACATAAAAAGGCCTAGTATATTACCCTGAGGCATGCTTGCCTCAATTTCCCTTAAATTTAGGTATGAAATAGAAGACATTCTAAGTATAAAAGATCAGACATAAAATTGCTTAACCCTTCTTCTATGATCTATTCTCAGGGATCAAATTTTCCCATTATTTGGATGAGTTTTCTAATGCATAAATTTTAAACTCATGTTTTTTATTTTCTTTGGTGCATGTTTTTTTTCAGGAACGTGCTTGTTCAGCGAACTTGTTTGAATTTTACTATTTGCGCTCAGTATAAGTATATGTAAATTAAGTGTTAAATTATTCATAAGCCGTATCTTATTTACCATCTTGACTGGCTGAGATGTGAACATGTACTTCTTAAAATAATGAAAACTGCTTACTGGAAATCGTGAAACATTTAGAATTATTTTCCTACAACCACATATGAAAATGACGGATCTCACATGATTTGCATCCTCTTGCAGAAATTTTTTCGCATATGTGTGGAAAGTACTTTTTCACACATTTGCGGAAAAGTTGTTTTATTTGATTTGTGCAAAATTAAAGACCAATTTTTACAAAAATAATATAGTTGTTGTAGGAAAAATAGCATACACAACTCAATAGAAAGAAACTTTCAAAAACAAGCATTTTGATTGCAACGTTTGGCGAAGACAGTAGATAAATGAATGACTGACCCAACCGCAGATTTCAGGGGAAAGGTGTTGTATATCCCTTCCTATGTTTTGAACCCAATGGATAAAACATACAACACCTTCGAAAAATCACATTTTTCTTATGGTTCGGATCTTCTACATTCCAATTTTTCTCTTTACACAAGTAGAATAAGGAATTAAAATAAGCACATATACCTTAAACAAAAACTAAACAAAAACAGATTTTCAAAAAAATGGAATAAAGAAGACACAATGTTAAAAATATTGAAAAAATCCAAATAAATAAAAACAAAATATATAAAAAGGACTTATTAGCTTACCTAATCCTGAGTCTTGATGCTTAATAAAACACAACACAAGAGGAACCACACATAACATTTCCAATCACATGTCATTGCATCAACAGAATAATTTTTCCTAATTTTTAGTAAATTTGCTTTATTTTCTTTTTTAATTAAAAATAATGTTTATTGTTAATTTGTCAAGTATTTACCTAGAAATAATGAGAGATGAGGGACATATAATATTCATTTGTCTTTTGAGTACGCTTAGTCCTAAACTGGCAAAAATTTAGCAAAAATCACCAGGACTTTCATTCTTTACTGTCCGTGAGGTGAGGTGAGGTGACGGCTCACGAAATCTCGAGACGCTATTGTTTACGGCCGTGAGGTGAACTTAAGTTCCCCACCTTTTTCCACGGGGAAATAAATCCACGAGAATTGTTGTGATGTTTATACCCTTTCTTTTACCTGTCAGTTTTGTTTTGGTGAACTTTTTCTAAAGTGTAAGGGTCATTAACATAAATTTTTTACTAATTTTTATCAACAAATTAAAACTATCAAAACACTTCTTTTCAAAACAAAATCGACCACCGAAATTGGGGTTAGAAACACTTCCGCGTAAGGGACTAATTACCCCCCCCCCCAGAACCCGAAACAATATGTAAAATTTCAGGGCGGGTAGCTACTACAGAAAAGTCATAGGCGGAAAAGAATTATACTTTTGTTGACCTGCTCTATCAGAAAAACACTCAAGGAATAAATCGCCTGTGGAAAAAACTTTACAAAAAAAAGCGCACAGAGCAAAAACTTAACTCAAACAATAATACTCCGGTAAATCAAACCAAAAAAAAGTAGTCTCCACATCTATAAACATCGAATCCAAATAGAGGAGTTATTTTGCCCGTACACCCCCAAAATTTCGAATAAATTGCAACAAACTTGATCAAAGTATTGCAATATTACATGGTGAAGTTGCGAGAATGGTACATTTTCAAAGCCATTAAATAAATTTACTTCCAGTCGCCGTCGTGGTGTAGTGGTAGCAAAGTTTGTTTCTCACACCGGCGGCCCGGGTTCGATTCCTGGCTTGGGACTTGGTTGTTTGTGTTTGCTTAAAAATGCTTTCACTTGCTAGAACTTTGCGAAACTGGGCGATTGATCCTGAGTGGATGGAAAGTCCCAGTATAAATAAAAAAATAAAAAATTACTTCGGAGAGGTTTTTTAGAAAGCAACGTAATCCAAAAATGTTCTATATTTTTTTGTGGTTTTAGCATTTTTTGTGTCTGCGTGAAAAATTGCAACGTTTTTATATTATAAGGACACTGGATAAAAAGGTTTAATCAAATATTCAGATCACTTTTTTATTTTATGTGCCGGTTTGAATATTCCCTACGACCTTGGGGTAAGAAAATATATCTTACTCTAAGCCTACATAGAAGGTTTTCAACAGAATTTATTTATAGTTACGAAAATTTTCAAAAATATTAAAATAGTTTACAAATAAGAAAAGATCTTCAAGTTTTCAATATTTTGATCATTTGTAAAGTTTTTATGAATTTCTATAAAAAGAATGTCAAGCATTTTTAAAATTCTAAAAAACATTTAAATATTTTTAAAATTCAAAAAAAGCCTAAAATATTTTTAAAATTTACATATATACAGGGTTTCCCCTAGTTTAGAAGCTATAGTGCAGCTGGTGATAGAGGGGTTATTTCTAATAAAAAAGCTTATTTGAAATGACGGTCGATAAACACTGATCTGTTTTTCAAAGTTGGAGGAGCGGGGGAAAACATTTTTACAAAAAAAAGAAAATTATTACAGTCAATGAATACTAAGCTATAAATGTGATCCAAAAATGTATTATTTCCCTTTTTGATAAAATTACAAGTTAGGGAGATATAGGCTGTCAAAACAACCTACACAAATGTATAAAAAATAAAAATCTTAATATTATTAAACATTAAATAAATGTTTATATGTAAAAACAAATCACGGTATCATAAAACCCATATTTGACATCATAAATCCACAAAATCTTATATTTTTATGCAAAGTTTAAGGACAATTTTGAGATTGATTGACACAAATACAGAAAAATTTACTTTTGTTATTCTGAAAGATGGATCAAAGCCATAATTTTTGAGATAACTTTTTGACAGTAATCAGCTGTTTATCATAACAAATGGCATAGGCCAGCGAAAAAAATCGTAAAAATTTGTCCCAAAAATAATGAAATGAACGCATCTTTGGTTCATAAATATCAATCTCTTTTGGCATTTTGGAACATTTTCAAGTGAAGTATAAAGACAGGTAGTGCATTGAGCTTATGGTTATTGGTTGAGTTAGTTTCATGTTAAAACGGAGAGGTTTCCAAGGATATTTATTATTTATCTTAGAATCATATGAATTAATTTTTTAGAGCGAATACTGTATCAGTTACATCGATTTAGTGTCCCGTGACCAAGGCATTTTACTGTAATAGTAATTTTTCAATCCTCGGAAAAGTCACAGGCCTCTAAGGAAACCCTGTCGTAGCTTATGGAGGGAAACTAAATATTTTGGTATTATACGAGGTGTGATAATTAAATTTTAAGACTGGTCCCCGTACTAACAGGTTTTAAATCTCCACGCCTCGGGCGGTTGGAGTAATTCACTTTGATGTGCGTTCTACTACCGCGAGGAATCGTGTGGCCTTTCCTCTACTAGTTTGGCTTACGCAGTGGTTTGAAGCGGATCGTGCATAGCTTATTTGCCGGAATTATGACAAACGACAAATTTGAGCGACGTATCAATTTAAAGTAAAACTCAAAAAAGCGGCTACTGAATACTTTCAATTGTCTGTCTCGTGCAATGATTTTTATGTGGCATTAAAGCTTTTTCGAGGGTCGTGAAGAAGTTAAAGATGATGAACGAGAAGGGCGCTCCAGCACATCCATAACCGCGATACTCATTGTTTTTTTTTCAATATGCCCTATCTATTAAGCACTTTTTAGTTAATAAGAAGATCCCCCCGTCGTTAACCAGCCACCATATTCAACAGGCTTGGCCCCTTGCGACCTCAACCTGTTTCCGGAAGTGAAAAAATCGTTAAAAGGCATCCGATTTGAAATATTAGAACACGTCAAGGAAAAAACGGCAAGACTTCGAATGATTTCTAAAATTGCTTCCAACATTGCAAAAAAACGCATGCAACGCTGCGTCAATAGAGACGGGGACAACATTGATGGGGAGAACATCATTAAGTTGTATTACTATATAAATAAAGTAGATTTTTTACAACAGTCTTATAATTTTATTTTCACACCTCGTATATAACATTCTAGCATTTAAAGGGTCAAAAAATAAAGGAAATTTAATGAAATTTCCACCAAAAATTAAACAATGAGCCGACTGACTTGACAGTTTGGAATATCAACCGTTATGCATAAATCAAAAATTTTATTTGGTATAATAACAGTCATATTTTATATTCCTATCTAACAATGTAATATTAAAAATTTTGCATGCCACAAACGCAATAATATTTAATAAAATTTAATAAGAAACAATCAGGTATATCAGAAAAAATTTTTATTGTTTTCGTTCACTCATACTACATATTTTCTTAGAAAATAACGTGGCGGAGACGTAACGCAAATACGTAATGCCGCGAATGTCAATTCAATCGAGAATAACGGATTCGACAATTTGATAAAATCAGAAATGCATTGCATGCTAGATTTATTATATTATGATTGTTTTGACAAATGTTTATACAAAAAAAATTATTTCCTCCAATCGACCCTGCTTTTCTTGCAGCAAGACGAATCATCTAAACACCTTGTGGCAAAATAAAGCCGCAATCTAGCAAAGTGGGGTTCACCAAACCTGGTTCGTCGTTTGTATTGTTAATAGCATTTCAAAGGCACGTTTTAAATTGCAAACTTCAATCACTAAAAATAACGTCATTTATAAACTTGGATTATAATTGAGAAAATAATTTAGAAGTAGCCAAAATATTGGTTAATGGTTTAAAAAATAATAATAGTTCTTTATTTTATTTATCAAAAGGATATAATCAGGCAGTAGTGATGGTACAATTGAAGAAATATCGTTAGTAGATCCATGAAATGCGGAAAAACATTTTACAAATTTTACATATTTTGAACAAATTTGACCAATCCAGTAGGTGTCAAACTGCATTTTTATTAGTTACTGATCTTTCTGACTTTTATTCATTAGTTATTATTCAGTATCACTGACTCAGTCAAACTTCTTCAGCTAAAGTAATAAGTGAAAACTTAGCCTTACCTTCTACCGTTGAAAAAATAACTGATATATTTTTTCGATGCTTCTGGTTACTCCAGTTAAGAATTTAAGGAAAAAAATATCCCAATTCTGTTGTATAAAGAGGAAACTATTGTTTATAGAAAATTTAAGAGAGTTGTTTGAACGTTTTTTGAATTAGCTCTATATATAGTTCAGGCCCTACGGGGTCCGATACTGCGTTTAATGATAGAAGCAACACACTTTATATGGATAGACATAAGGCTCGTCCGAACATTTTACGAAAGAAAAATTCTATCATTAAACGCAGCATATCGCTTGAATCTCGGATGTAGTACCTAAACTAATATATCTAAGACTATTACCGCAATATTTAATGAAGATATAAAAATCAGCTTATAAAGTATCAGCCAACAAACACTGCGTAAAATCTAAGGAATGTTGCTCCACGGCAGCAAACGTCACGGCAGGCGGTATTAGAACACTTCCTGCAATGGTAAATTCACCCCGAGAACAATCCGACGTATTAACAGGCGAATATCCCGATAAATCCAGAATTCGAATACCGAATACTGGCTTATAAGTTAAAAGTCGTGTCTGCATTTTAAGCCATTTATATTGTTTCAGGAGGTTTCTTCCTTTTAAACAAATTTATTTCGTTATAGGATCCTTGTTTTTTTTTAAAACAAGATACAGTTAAATGTTAAAAGTTGAAAAACTCACTTAAATGGTTTAGATCTGATATGCAAACTACCATATGATCACAGAATATAGGTACTTAAATAGGATGCCTGGGATGCACTGCAGTAGTGCCACTTGCAAAAGTAATTATCTAAAGGCAAAGCGAGCTGGAGAAATGGGTGGTTCAACTTTGCTGTAGGAAAGACTCCTTTAATCCTGATCACAAAACAATTTGCGGCAAAAATTTTCTTTCAAGTCAGTTTGAGCATAAAATACATGCAAAATTAACTAATGCCTTATTTACAAAACTTAAACAAACTGGTGAGTTTAAATATAATTTCAATTTTAGCAAACACAAATTTTCCTGTGTCGGTTGTTTTCTACCCATACAATGTGGGTCATACAGATTACGAGGGGAGCTTTCTTAGGGCGAGCCAACGATGCAGCCTTCAGAGAGCAACCACATTTTAACATTTATAACATTTTGCCGCTTTCTGAAAAAATTATAATTATTAAAGGTAAATTATATGTTGCAAAAGAAACTGAGGTATGAAAACCTGATAGATGAGTTGGCAAAAAAAAGGTTGAGAATCCCAAAACTTCAGGGCAAATAACTTTGCATGTTTAGGTATTTATGTTAATTAATTGAATTTGGGTTTTTGAAAAAGCAAGTTGATTCCCCAGACGTGTTTTTGTCAGCAGAAAGGTTTTATAATAGACATACCTAGGTATGTAGGTATTTATTTAAACCGTAGTTCAGTTGGAATGTTTATCAGTATACAATATCACTGGTAACGCAGTGGCGTAACCATCGAGCTCAAAATTGGCCTTCCCAAACGAAATGAGCATAATTTATCAGGGGCAAACTGACTAAATTATTTTATTTTTCTGAAGTTCTCGTCAAATCTGCAAAATATTTTACATGACTTTTTTTCCGAAAATAATTTGAATTTTACAATATTTTTGCCTGTCGCAAAATTGTTTTGTTGTTTTTTATACTGCGAACATTATCTTAGGTGGCATTTTTGCTGAAAAGAACTAAATTCTTCAAAAATTTTCTTCTGGGAGCTATTTGCTTCAATATATATACCAAAAATTTTTCGGAGCACGATTTCCTTCGAAAAATAACTTATTTTGCTTAAATTTTCGCCTACGCCACAATTTATTTTTTTTCTAGTAGATTTTTATATTGCAACTCTTTCCGTTACCTTAGAGTGTATTAAGCCTTTCATAATTCCTTCTGTAACAGTATTTCTCGCATTCTTTACGTATTAAGATTACGGCCCAAGCTCCCTCAAAATGGCTTGACTAGTTGCGCCAATGAGTTGAAAGAATTAAAAAGATTCAATTTTTTTTTTGTAAAATCATATGATTTTGGAAACGCAAAGACTAGGCACATTTAATTCCAAGGCAAAAAATTTTTAGGCTCTGAAGGTCTCCTTCCTAAGTCCTCTATTGTATACTTACTTACTTTTTATTGCGGTTGAAAAAAAGGGTTCTTGTTCCGAGAATGCAAAAAAAACGACTGTACGAGATATTTGTTTTTAAATGAGGGGTAGCAATTTTTCAACAGGTCTTGTCCCATTGTTTTGAATTTTTTAGTACACATAATTTTTACGTCTCTTTCGAATAATACTTTTCAATTTTAACTTAAATTACATAATTAAATAATTCAATCCAAATTATCTTCTGTAAAACGATGTAGCAAAATTGCTTTATGACCAAACAACAACATTTGGTCATAGATTTTAAAAAATATAGTTTTTGTAATTATCAAAACATAAAAACACAATTTCTTTTTTGTCAAAACGAAATTTTTTGAATGGCTCGTGAATTTTTTGGAGGGAAAAGTCATGGATTCTACGAAAATATTTCCGGAACACGTGTTTTTAATCTCATTTTCTATATAAAATATTTCTATACCCATATGATTACAATAATTAATAAAATTCCCCACCATTTTTTCCACAAGTGGTTAAACACCCACCAACTATTATTATTGTAAAAACGGAAATTTTGTATTTCGTGCAAAAAATCTTTATTGACTATGTCATGAGCAGAGCGCTTTCGACCACTTTGTGGTCATTATCAGTGCCTCTGAAATAAAGGGAGCCTATTTCAAAATTTAGATGATAGTCTGTAAAAAATAAGAGACTGACATGTTCTTGATCTTTGGATTAAGTCATAAAACAGATTAAAAATTGACGTATGAACACAAAACACGTCAAAATATAATATAAAAGTTAAAATTTCCTAAAACTATGAGGTACTCTGGGTTTCAATCTCAGTTGTGTTTTAAAAAGTAGTTTATAAAATTTTTCTTAAAATCTAGGTTAGGAACTTATTGTTTACTTTACAGTAAAGGTGTAATTTTAAAGGTGGCTTTTGACAAAGAAGTATTTATGTTGATCGCTTTTAAGATCGGTGGATAGATAGAGGAAGATGTTGGTGCTTTGTATAAAGATATTTTAAGGGTGCGTTTCATGTAATGGACCTTAAGGGTGGGTTTATGTTTGTATTTAATTTAGTGTGGTATGACGTCCGCCACAAAGTGGTCGAAAGCGCTCTGCCCATGATATAGTCAATTAAGATTTTTTGCACGAAATACATAATTTCCATTTTTGCATTTGAAAAAAACGTGCACGCAACCAACCCCTCCTTTGTATTATTATTGTGTTCCTATTTGTTTTTTTTTACTTAAAAATGTTTTCATTTCTTTCTATTCTGACAGATGTAAAGGGCGCCACAAAAAAGGGACCCCAGGAGGCATTTTGAGTTATTTTGAACCATATCGTCGCCCAGATGCTAAAACCTCGTATCTCAAAATCAGTAACTACGAGTTTCATTAAGAATATAAATTCATATTCCATCGAATTCAAAACCTAGCTACTTGATTAGGTAACAAAGAGCATGTGCTGCGCTAAATATAAATTCCTCGCATCTTGCGACCGGAATAAGTCAGATACCAGATACCTCATATTTCTCATTTCCTGAAAATTGTAGTTTTTTAAGATACGCGGTTTTAACATCTGAGCGATGATATGGGCTAAAATAAATTTGAAAACTTGTCTAAACACAGACATATTGTCCAAATGTTTGTCAAAGTTTCATCTAGGCAACTTAGACATGCAAGACAGATTGTCTTAAATACCTATTTTCTCCTTCCAAATTACCTTAGTTTTGTCCACCACTTAGGAAATTTCCCTCTTTTTTAACCTATTAATTTTTAATAGGGAGAAATTACTTTCTTATTTTAAGTAATGTTTATCCAATTTTAAACAAGAATGTTACTTGGGATGTAGGCATTTTAATCAATAAAGTTAATACCCAAAAGTGAATTACATTTACCATTTTGATTTTGATTTCGAAAAATAGCCTCACCAGTTATGTAACATCCAGGATTTCCGGGGGGAGGGACCAAAGTGGCAGCAAACATCAAAATGTTTTTATTAGCGGTTCGGTTCGGTTAAGGTGTAAAATTTAGTATCTAAAAGAGATTTTTGGCACCGCAGGCGAAATTTTTTAAAAAATTAAGGGGAATTTGTGACAAGTTTTAAATAAGTAGTGCTGCTAAACTGAAAAACAAGGTATATGTCTATGAGGAGGGGGCCGGGCCCCTTTGGCCTCTTCTGGATCCGCCACTGGGTTAAATTAGTGTCAAAATGCATCGAAGGCCTCTGATGTAACCTAAATTAATTACTTCTGCACTAGCATCATTTAAAGCATTAAATTGCAAATTCAACCTTTAGTTTCCAGTTCACTAAATACAGTAAGAATCCTCCGTGGGGAGCAAAGCATTTGGCTTGAGTCCCAGAATAATCTTGAAAATATTGACTTTTTAAAAAGCAAATAACGGTAAATTTGTGGAAATCGACTATAAGCTCAGATTTAAGGTAATTTTTACTTAAAAATATATTTAGGTATGGGTTCGTTTATTTGTTCGTTTCGCTTTTATTTGTTTGGCTCTGGATGTTTACTGCAGACACTTTGCCGGTTTGATTCGGTAAATATCAAGATAATCCTTTAATAGCCCATCGCACCGACTTCGATAACGAAAAAAAAATCAGTGAGATGGACCCTTAGTCACTTAGTATCCGAGAATAAACACAACCATTGGCGGTTCACCGGGGGAAAGGGCTCAAAAAAATTGCAAAAAACTTGATCAAAGTATTACAATATTACACGGCGAAGTTGCGAAAATGGTACATTTTCAAAGCCATAAAATAAATTTAATTAGGAGAGCTTCCTTATAAAGCAACGTTGAAAACATTGCTGCATTGTTCAGCGGTTTTAGCATTTGTTTGTGTCTGCGTGAAAAATTGCAACGTTTAAGATAACTAGATTTGATCAAATATATATATATATATATATATATATATATATATCACTCTTTTATATTAATATTATCAAAAATAATAAAATAGTTCACAAATAATAAAAGATCTTCAAGTTTTTATTATATTCAATAAAGTTTCTTCCCTGGGTGAGCCCTTGGTATAAAAACTTAAAATCTGCAAAAAATTTTTGCTAACTTATTTTCTTTTTAATATCTATGATATTTTATTAATATGTCTCTGTAGAGATATATTTATATTAACAAAAAATATCAACAAAAACATTGCGTTTAATATGGAATTATAAAAGTTTTTTCGAAAAACAACAGTTTTGCCTGAAAAAAGTTCACCGCATAATTTTTTTAAAAAACATTTTTCTCTCCACTTGTTGCCCTTGTTCTAATATGTGACTAAAGTTATTATCAAAAAAATGTCAAAATTACCAACTTTGATGCTGTGTATCTCAAGAAAGTTGCCCTATGGCCCCTAAAGTTACACACATTGTATACTACCCTATTCTTGTAAACAAAATTAAGATGATCATGTAACCTGTAACAATAGGTACCATTCTAAATCTAAAAACTTACATTTATTTCATTATGATTTTTCTATACATCAAAACTTGTTTTAATATGTGCGCGGGTTTTTCTGTGCAAATATTTTTTTTTCACTTTTTTCCCGTGTGCTTTTATTTACGGTCATCGTTTCACCATTGCCCGACCCCCAAGACTTTAGTTCTAGAACTGTCGTTGAACACATCACAATTCATTCTCTCTCACATTCATACTACTTGAAGATCTAACGTACCGTACGGCAAGAGGTCTGGACATGTATTCTCGTAATCCAGAACGCATAGCGTTTTTGAGACGCTTACTGTTTTATGACGTCAAATTAGCTAAGCACCTGACCAAAAGTGCAAAAAAGGTATTCACGCACAATTGAGTTGAGCATTTTTTTAAAACGGTAACCGTGTTTAAAAACACCTACCAATTGGCATCTGTTTTTGGAAATCGTTTGGCGTTTTTAAAAAATTTAAACCTAATAGAAAGTATTATGCACACAGTTTTTATTTTTTCCGGCCAATTTCGTATTTATAGTGGTTAAAGGAGGCTTTCAGCCTATACTTTAGGTACAATAAGGTATCAAAATAGCTACCTTTCCTATTTTTTTAAGGTAGAAATCAATGAATAAAATAAAATAAAAATTTGGGCAAGTTTCTTATACTTTTATATGTGAAGGTACCCTGTAGAGTAGGTACCCGAGCCTTTGGGTCTTATTGGTAACACCCTAGTACGAGCGAGTTAATATAATAGGAACAATGAAATGGTGATGAATAAAGACTGAAAAGGTGCCAAAACTTTAAAAGATTTTAGTTTTAATAATTAATGAAGATTTTTAACTAAATTTTCTTTTAAAACTTTATTTTAGTTGTTAGAATAGGAAGAAAAGGTATGGTTTACATCTATATACCCTTTATTATTATCCCCTAGGAGTGTAGGGGTCATTACAATCATGTTAGGACACTCAAAAAACTAGTATGATTGATTAGGCAATGAGACACACACACAGATCACAGTTATTATATAAATATAAATTAACCTTAAGAAACTGCTAGCCCAACATTTGTTACTAAAACCATTTCTAACCATCACCTTCTCAAGATTTTGGATGTTTTGTCAATAAATACAAAAAATAACTATCTGGGGTGAAAAAAATCTCTAATGTATGCCACAAATGTCAAAAAAACATAAAACAAAAGCGAGAATTTGAAGGATGCGTTTACCAACGTGAATACCAAATTCGATCGGTCCGGTCAGCGCAAATGCCATGCGAGAAGAATGCTGTGCGGTTCGCTTAGCGTTTTCAAAACGTAAAGTTTTTAAGCCAATTTATGAGAATACCAGTCCTGACGCCCTAAGTAGTGTAGTTGTGCGGGTTCTATATCAAATGGCAACTATGCCATCCACTTCTCGCCTGTTGCTGAAGAAGTGAACTTGATATGACCTTGGGACTAAAAGAAGTGTATAAGAAGTTGTGAGCAATGACGTGACAACCAGAGGCAGTTGTTTTTTTGATATCCTAATCCCCGTTTTTGACTCATTTTATATAAAATTTATTTTGAAAAAATGTGTCATATCAATCAAAACTGCTTTCTATAATAAACTATAAATATCTTCCAGCGTGTAAAATATTTACAACGGTTGCATGATATTGTTTTGCTAATTAGATAAAACAGAAGCATGTGTGGAGTCGTAAACACCGATAAGATACTGGTGCAATCATTTTTAGAAATTATTTTATTTTTTAACACACAGGGGAATAATTATTAATCAGCTAACGCCTTTTTCACATTTAAACATACCGGGCTAACCTAGTGAAGCTAAAACTAAGAACCACCCCATTTTACCTACTCTCTCATTCTCATCTAACTCATTCACTAATAGGGCCTTTCAACTGCCTCTGGTTGTTACGTCATTGCTCGCAACTTCTTACACACTTCTTTTAGTCCCAAGGTCTTATTAAGTTCACTTCTTCAGCAACAGGCGGCGAAGTTGATGGCATAGTTACCATATGATATAGAACCCGCACAACTGCCCTAGACTCAGTTAACGCTCGACTCGGTCTTGGACACTCTCAGATAATTTCGTCTTATGCGATTGCTCTCGATTACTTCAGATGTTACGTAACATTGGCCACAGATCAATACGTAGTATGAGATTTTTTTTTCAAATATTTCATTGATCGCTGTCGTTTGTTGCCATTTTTTTCTACATAACCCTATTTTTTTTCAAACTAAATACATTTTTTTTATTTGGACGTAAAAATGAACTTTTCAATTAAACATATATTGCAAGAATTTTTTTAAGTTAGTCTTTGCGCTTTTGATAAAACTATATTTTTTCAGGAAAAATACGTTAAATAATTAGGCATGTAATATCTTAACTTCAAACCTTCCCAACTCACACAGAACTGAAAATACTTTTTTAATACTTAAAATATAAGAAGTCTCTCGTTATTTATCAGGCGATGTCCAACATTTACCATTGGCTTGTTCTACAGTAAGCCACCTAAGTCTACACTTGTGTCTGCCGCATAAACTCGAAAAACTAGAAATAATATAAATTTAAAACTGTTTATGTCTCCCCGCTATATGAACACTGCTTGTATAAAGCTTTCGAAGTCAAGCATTTTGGATTAAAAACCCTCTATATAAAAGTATTTCTTCACTTTTGTTTTGTGGCTCCCAAAAAGTTACCCAACTCTTGCACAGTGAAAAGTGATGAACAAAAAAAGGCTTTCAAGGTTTAGTTAATATTAATTACATTCAATTAGTTCTTCAAAAAGTGTCTTTCTAAAACCAGGGCAGACATGTGGACAGGAGAAAGCAATTAGCGACAATTTACTTTATCCCTTAAATGCGCTGTCATTTTCTGAGCACTTTTCTTTTCCAATTTGATAACCGTGACTCTTTTGCCGACACTAAGGCCGCCATTTCGGAACGCCTAATTGAACGGGTCATCGGCCACCTTTGGAATCCCAGACCGGGTATTTTTTTACGGTCCTTTTGTCCCTTAGAATGGCCTACCGACTGAAGGAGTGTGTAACAAAGTCCGCCTTCATGAGATATCCGATCCCATCCGGCCTGGTATAGTTTTTGCAAAGTCAGCAGTGGCGGATCCAGGGGGGGCACTAGGGGCACTTGCCCCCCCCCCGAGAATTTTTTCAATACACAAAAAATGAGTAAAAAGTAAGGTTTTTGCTAATAAAAATTCAAAATTTTTGCTTGCGGCGCATTAAAGTGTTACCAAGAAAAAATGTCACCTTACGTGCCCCCTCCGAGAAGAACCTCTGGATCCGCCCTTGAAAGTCAGTTGAACAAAGATAAAAGCCGACCATCGGCATATCCTTTATAGAAAGTGACATGGGCGGCGGTAGATATATTCATGAAAATTATGGCGTAAACTAAAGAAATAAAAATAGATAATAAAACTTTATATTGCTACACCTACAGGAATGACAATGATTTATTTTCTAACTCTGCATACTGCCGACTAAAGGGGTTCCGAAAAGCATACCCGAAAGCAATTAAAAGGGCATCTCAAAAAAATCTGCCAATCAGGTGCCCTTCATCCACCTGCGCTCGGTCGATCGGAAAACAAATTCTTTATGGTCGGACCGCACTCTTCTATGTCGGTAGGGATGAAATTATACCAGGAAGATTTTATATGAATTTGGATAACTTTTGAAGGGCAGAATGAAGAAAAATTTCATGAAATCGATAGAACCCCGTATTAGGAGTTATTCAAGTGACTTTGCAAAAACTATGACCGCTGTGAATAAAGGGGTAGGACAATATTACATTTTACACGCCTCAGGAATCCTATAAATTTCTGCCACACTCGACCTCGGCAACCGACGGGGATCGAACCCGCCACTGTAGCAAACGAGATTCCTTAACTCACTTTCTGAGCACTAAAGCATGGAAAGGAATTTTATTTTAGGAAATCATGAACATATTTAGCAGGTAACAACTCTAGTTTATTATAGAATTTTTTAAACCTTAAATTTTAATATAAAAAGGTAGCTAATTACAATATAAATAAATGAAAAACTGAAAAGTCCTTATTTAAGAAATTCAAAAAAAAATTTTATCAACCTCTAAAAATTATGATTTTTTTTTGGTTAATATATCAATTTTATTTATTAGCTACATTGTGGTAACTTCCTATTTTTTGTAGGCAAACTAGTTTTTAGGTTATTGTTTTTAAGTTTTTGCTTACGAAACATGTCGGGACAATTTGTTTAAAACAAATTAAAAATTAGTGGAGGAAGACAATAGCCTGTTTGATTCTTATTCAACGACTCCACCATAATATGGACTATTTCCTAAAAAAAAAACTATTTTTTTTATATTATCTATAAAAATTTGGTGAAATCGAAATGGCGTCGGAAAATATTTAATTTTTTATGGAAATTTAAAATCTTGTTTTGAAAATATGGCAAAAAACTTAACTAAAGGAGGCTTGTTGTTGATTGATATATGTATAACGTCAAATAACTGGGCATAGAAGAGCAGACAAAAAGAGAAATTCCCTCTCATCGATAACGTTCAGTAGAACACACGCACCTTGGAGGCTCCAGAAGAGGTACAAAGTTCACATCACCGATAGGGAAACATGGCAAAACGTAGATAAACCCTATTGGTCGGGCAGCAAAACGCTATTTTCGTCAATTTTTGGGGGATTTTGATAAACATTGGCACGTTTATACATTGACCCAAAAAAAGTAAAAAACTAAAAATTTTTTGGTCGGTTTGTCTCTCTAAGCTGCGTATCAGTGCCCTGAATTTTCTGGTTTGCACCTTTCCACTTTTCTCAAAAAATCTCAAAATCAAAAACGAACTAAATTTTTGTTATCACGGTTTTCGTTAGGTAAAACCTGTCTTTATGAGCCCGTGTCCCTCAAATCTTAGAAATATTTATCGATTTAAAAAAAAAATCATGTCAAAGTCAAAACTTTGACGAATTTACCAAAGTAGTGGTGTATTTAAAACTTGAATTTCTGGACCCTGTCAAGAAATTTCTGAGGCGGATTTTATCTGACATACTTTTTTTTCTTCCTTTTGAGTCTCGCTATACTAAACTTTTTAAAACATTAAATAATATTGCAGGGAAAATCTGTAGCAGAACCACAAATACACAGCTGTCGCGTTTTTCGCAAAATTCAAAGACTTTGTACTGCTGATACAAATCAATTTTACTTTATTTGAAAAAAACATAAAAATACTGGTTCTAATAAAAAACAAAATAAGAAGTATACACCTCTAAAAAAAAAATTCGAAATATATTCCAAAATATTCAAAAATTGTCCGCGAACATGGAAAAGTCACTGGCTCAAAATATAGATTTTTTAAGCAAAAATCACACGTTTGGAGATAAACCGCTAGGGATTTTTTAGTTTGCGTTTAATTTTGAGTCCCCCAAAAACCTTTGTTTTACTATAGACAGGATTGTAAGTGGTGTGATTTTTTTTTCAAAATATACGTGGTAAGTGGCAGCAAACATGCGTTTAAAGTTGGATATTTTTCAGTTTTTTTAAAAACTACCCAAATCGTATACTTGTCGGTCAGTTAGCCGCCATTTTCGCCAATTGTTGAAGGATTTTCATAAAAATTGAAGTTTTTTGCCCTTAACTATCATTTTTGCACCTTCTCACTTTTATCAAAATAACTCAAAATTAAAATGGGACATAAATTTTTTTGTTACGGTTTTAATTAGGTAAGACCTGTCTCTATCGGCCCGCCCAACAAAACTTTTAGAAATATTGTTTTTTTATAAGAAAAATAATTTCAAATTAAAAAAATTGCCAAAGTAGTAGTTTTTTTAAAACTAATTTCTTTAACTTTGTCAGAAATGTTTTAATGAGGATTTTATCTGACGTACTTTTTTCCCCTTTTAAGTCTGCCTATAATTTTCTATCTAAGATTTTAAAAACTATTGCAGGAAAAATCTGTAGCAGAATCACAAATAACAAGCAGTTGCGTTATTCGCAAAAGATTTTAGACTACTTATGCATAACCACTTTTTATACTTTATTTGACCATAATTTAATAGCGCATTTACCGTTTTTAATTTTTTAATAAAAAACTAAATGTCAAATCAATCAAATCAAATCAAATCAAGCTTTATTGTCTTATATAAAGTATAAAACTTTGTAGACAAAGCAAATACATAACTAATAATAATAATAGAAAAAATCATTAAAAAAATATAAAATATATAAATCCATCCAATAAGTGGTTTAATTATGTTGTTTGATTATATACATATATATATACATATATATATATATATATATATATATATATATATATATACACATACATATACACACATACACACATATATATTTTTTTTTAATTTTATTTGTTTTTTTTATATTAATTGAGAATTTTAAGTTTAAAATTATTCCTTAATTGTAACTCTGATCAAGAAATTCGTTAATTGAATAAAAAGCTTTAGTGATAAGAAAATCCTTGCACTTATTTCTAAATATGTTATAGTTATTATTAAGTTTTATATTGTTTGGCAAATTATTATACAATTTTATACCGTTATAAATTATGGATTTTTTAAATAAAAATGAATGTGGTATAGGTAATGTAAGATTATTAACTTGTCTCTTTGAATAAGTATTTTGGTTTATTTCAAAGTAATTTAGATGTTTATTTATCAGACAAATTGTTTCAAGAATATATAAACAAGGAAGAGTCAAAATATTATTTTTGATAAACAAGTCTTTGCAGTGATATCTAGAATTTACATTGCATAAATACCTAATTGCTCTTTTTTGAAGAATAAACACTGATCTAAATAAATACATTAAACATGTACCCCAGAAAGGAATGCCATATCGTAAGTTTGATTCAATTAAAGAAAAGTATACATTTCTGCCTATTGATTTACCTAATTCATTTGTAATAATTTTTACACAATAACAACCCGAACTTAATTTTTTATTTAAATTATGAATATGGTTTTGAAATTTTACATTTTCGTCTATGTTAAGTCTTAAAAATTTTATATTATCTGTAGTATTAATTTTATTATTATTTATATTTATAATTTGTTGAGATATTTCTTTAAAACCAATTACATATGTTTTTGAAAAATTAAGGGATAGTTGGTTTGATTCAAACCAAGTTTTTATACAAATAATATCATTTTTTATATTATTCCAGAGAACATCTATATTTTTATTTTTCCAAAGAATAGTAGTATCATCTGCAAATATTGTAAAATAACCAGAAATTTTAATATTTAGTAAATCATTAATGTAAATTAAAAAAAGTATTGGTCCTAGTACTGAACCTTGAGGAACACCACATTGAATATTATTTTTATTTGAATTTAAATTGTTTATTGACACAAATTGAAGGCGATTAGATAAGTATAATTTAAACCAACTTAAAGCGTTGTTTCTTATTCCATAAATAAATAATTTTTTAAGAAGAATTTCATGATTAACACAATCAAAAGCTTTAGAAATATCACAAAAAATTGCAGCCGCATGTTCGCTATCATTAATACTGTTTAATAATTGTTTCATAAAAAAGAATATTGCATCATTTGTATTTTTATTTCTCTGAAAACCAAATTGATTAATATTAATCATATTATTTTCACAAAAATATAATTCTAAACGCGATTTGATAAGTTTTTCTATTAATTTTGAAAGAGTTGATAAAAGAGATATTGGCCTAAAATTAGATGGTGTATTTTTATCACCTCCTTTATATATTGGAATTATTTTAGCAAGTTTAAGGCAAGAAGGAAAATATCCCAATAAAAATGAATGATTTATAGCTTCAGATAATGTTTTAATTGCAATAAAAGGTAATTCTTTTAGTATATTTAAGGAAATACCATCTATGCCAGTAGAAGATTTATTTTTTATTAAATTTAAAGTATATTTAATTTCATCAGGATTTGTTTCATATAATATAAACGCATTAGTTATGTTGATATCGTTAAGGTATGAAATGGGATCAACATTACAGCTAATTTTTTTAGTAATATTTTCTGCAACAGAGCAATAAAAATCATTCAAATCATTTGGTAATAAATCAGTATTTATGTCAGTTGAAAGTTTATTTCGATTAGTAAATTCATTGACAACAGACCAACATTCTTTTTGGAAATTTGTTGAGTTATTGATACGATTTTCATAAAACTTCCTTTTTGCATGATGTATTACTTTACGGTATGTTTTCTTATATATTTTAAAATAGTTTATTACGAAGTCAGTATTAGGATAAAATTTTGTTAAGGTATGAAGAAAACGTAAATTTTTTGAAGATAAACGAATACCAGACGTAATCCAGTTTTTTCTTTTTGGTTTATTTTTAACATGTTGAAGAGGAAAGCTTTTATCCACAATTTTACAAAGATTATCATGAAAATCATTAAGTGGGTCATTCGAATTATTAATGAAGTTCCATTGAAAATTTTGACAGTGGAGTTTAAAGTTATTAAAATTTCTTTTGCTAAATATTCTTTTTTTAATGTTATTTTCTTTTTTAACAAGGTCAATTTTGATAGGGCATATTGCAAAAATATAGCTATGGTCAGAGAAACCTGGGTCCGAGATCTCATAACTAAGATCATCAAGAAAATTTGTACAAATATAGTCTATTGTTGTTGATGAATTAGAGGTTGTTCTAGTTGGAGAGCTAATATGCATTTTAATATTAAATGAAGATAATAAATATTGAAGTATTAATGTAAAATTATTATTTTTATTTAAATAATCTATATTTAAATCTCCAGTTAAAAGAATTTTACTTTTTGAAGGAAATTTATATAATAAACTTTCCAAATTTTTGATAAAATTATTAATTATGTTAGTATTGTTTTCTGGAGTACGGTATAAGCAGATAATGTATAAATTAATTTTTTTTGAAAAAATAATTGTAAATTCAAATTCTTTTTCAATTAACATGTTGTTATATTTGTCAAATGTTACAAATTCCAGAGTTTCAAAAATATATCTATTAATCAATGCAATAGTTCCTCCTCCTCTGGAGTTTGTTCTACAAAATTTTGATACTATAACATATTCAGGTAAGTACAAGTGTTCATCACTATTTAGCCAGTGTTCAGTAAGGAGTAATATACCAGGATATTTAAGATTATTTAATAAAACTGTTAATTGGTTTGTTTTATTTCTTATTGATTGAATATTTAAATAAAAAATACTAATTAATTGATCAGAGTTTAGACTAAAAAAGACTTGTAAATAGTGGGTCTGTTTATTTCTTCTAAATTGGCAGTTTTTTTTTTAAACAAATTAGTTTCAAAATTGGTAAACGTTAAAGTTTTTAAAACAATATTATTGTATTTTAAATTACTTTTAATACGATCAGCCAAATGTTTATAAAAATCATATCTTGAATTAAAATCAAACATATTAATAATTTGAATAGATATGTTTCTGTTTTGAAACATAAATTGGTTAATAAAAGGAATTATGTTAAAATAAAATGATTTTTTCTTTACACAAATAATAAGATTAGTTATTTTACCTATGTTTAACAATTTTTTTAAATACCTTGGATTGTTAATTATTTCTTCTGTGTCCATATTGAGGAACAAAATTAGATGGTCTGTAGATTTAAGTTCTTTATAAGTATCTGCTGTTCTGGATATTAGTTTTAAGATAGGCAAATTCGGTGTTAAGTATGATTCGATACTGAATTTTCCAATTTCCATAATTTCTTGAAGTTTGGTTGCACATCCTCTTCCAAAATGATCTCCGATAATTTTAATTTTTGGTGAGTTATCAGTTTTATAAATATTTGATTTATTGGGTTGTTGATGTGGTGTAGAGTTATAATTTTGTAGTATATGTTGTTGGGCAGAATTTTGATTTAAAGATAATTCTTTATCTGTTTTTTTCGGAATAGTTTTTTGATTATTTTTTTTCTTTTTCAACCTTTGGAATGTAGATATTGTCTTTTCTTTTGATAATAAAGTAAGAGGGTCTTTAGAGTTATATAACAAGGTGTCTTTATCTAATTTGTTGTTTTTCATATTAATTCACCTCCATAAAAAAATATCCAAATTTACGGCAAACATGAAATAATGGCTGGGTCAAAATAACGGTTGTCTAAGCGAAAATTACGCGTTTGGAGATAAACCGCTGTGGATTTTTTGGATTGTGTTTATTTTTGGGTTCCCAAAAATATTTATTTTACTACAGACAAGTTTTAAAACGATGTAATTTTTTAAAAAGTTTACTTGGAAGTGAGAGCAAAAAGGCGTCTAAATTTGAATATTTTTTAGTTTTTATCACTAAAAAAAATACTCTGCCAATATATGAGCACCTAAGCTTTAGGTACTAGAGTTATAGTGTACTTGTGAGCTAATATAACTAAAACCTAAAATATATTTTATTCAATGCCAGACTCAATTACCTTTCGTTTGATACCACACAAGCCATGTTTTGACTTAAACTCTAATTTTTGAAATCTACTTTTTCTAAAAAAAAACAAAAATGTATTTTGTTTAACTCCAGAAGAAAAAAAATTCGTTTGATATCACACACGCCGTATTTTCACTTAAACTCTATTTTTTTAAATTTAGCCCCACCCTTTTTTTAATGTAATCTAAAATGTATTTTGTTTAACTATTTGCTGTGTTTATTTGCCATAAATTGGCATATTACACATTTTTAACAAAATTACATGAACATGAACCAGTTATTTCCAAAAACTGCACAGTGATCCTAGGGGACTTTAATCTCTCTACTATTCAGTGGAAGCCAGTTGTGAATGAGCTATTCTTTGAGCCATTAAACGTGGACAACTGTTATAGTGAATTTATTGAAGTTTTGGTTTCTTTAGAGTTTAAAATCTAGATTTAGAAATATGCGTCGAAAAACTGAAATCATACTTAACTACAAAAGAGCTGATTATGATGCGATCTTTCAGGAGCTGTCGACGCTTAATTGGGTCATTCTGTTTCAAAGTAAAAATGCTAACTCCATGGTTAATATATTTTATGAGAAGCTTCTTATAATAATTAGCAATAATACACCGAAATTTAAGACAAAAGGAAAATTTCCAATTTACTTTAAATATGATACTATAGCTACTATACTGCAGAAAATTAGTTATCATAAAAAATTTAAAACTTACAAAAATCAAGCTGATTATCAACTCTTCTCAGATCTAAGACGTCGTTCTAAGCAGTTGATAGAGAGGGACTATTTTGAATATGTGCGTAGAATCGAGGCTGACATCACGGGAAATGCTAAAGAGATTTGGAAATTCATTAAAAACAAAAGAAAGGCCAGCCATGCAATCCCAAGCTCAGTATTTCTTCAGGATATAACGGCTACCAATGGGAAAGATATTTGTAACATTTTCTCGGAATGCTTTAAAACTTACTTACCCCAACACAAACTTGCTGCGCCTGTATTTCCGAACTCGTACGAGGGAAGATTTACCATACACGAAAATAATGTTTCTGATATAGTTAAATCATTAGATGAGCGCAAATGTACTGGACCTGATAATATACCTATTGTTTTTATAAAAAAATGCACATCGTTCCTATTAAAGCCTTTAAAGATAATTTTTAACCAGTCATTGTTTGAGGGCTGTTTTTCAGAGGTTTGGAAGTCCTCAGATATTATTCCCATATTTAAAAGTGGGGATAATCATGATGTTCGGAACTACAGACCAAGTAGCAAGTTGTGTGTATTTGGTAAAATATTTGAAAAAATTATCTACAATGTCATATTTGAGAGCGCAAAAGACATTATTATAAAAGAGCAAAATGGTTTTTGTGCACACAGATCCATAGAGACCAATCTAGTTTCATTTGTAAATTATATATCTGAATACATGGACAGCAGGGAGCAGGTTGATGCTGTATACACAGACCTAAGCAAGGCATTCGATACGGTCAATCATCGAATGCTGGTCGAGTGCCTTGCTGGGGTGGGAGCTCCTAGCTTCCTCTTACGTTGGATATGGTCTTATTTATCTGACAGAAAGCAGGCTGTAGCTGTCAATGGTTTCAGATCAGATCCTTTTATTGTTCCCTCAGTTCAGGAGTACCTCAGGATAGTCACCTTGGACCACTTTTTTTCATCATATATATCAATGATATCAAAGACTGTTTTAAGCAATTTTTGGTGTACACAGAAAAATTCTTAGTCAAGAGGACTGTTTGAGGGATCAAGAGGATTTGGATCGGTTGGAGGTTTATTGTCAGAGAAAAGATCTGTCTCTTAATTTGGGGAAATACTTTACAATATCTTATACCAGAAACAAAAATCCGATAAAGCATGTGTATTTTATAAGGAATCATAACTTGAAGTCCGTCACTGAGGTGCGAGACTTGGAGGTGATTTTAGATTCCAAACTGCAATTTAACTCGCACATTGATAATGTTTTAAACAAATCCAATCGAATGCTCGGATTTATTAAATGCGTATGTAATGTCTATAGTCAGCTCTCTTTTGCATCGGTCGTGGGACCCATGTTATGACGTTTATGCAAAAAGATTAGAATCTGTCCAACACAAATTTCTAAGATATATTGGCTACAAAACTAGGACACCTATAATTGATAGAGACTATAGGTTCATTATGCAACAATACAAAATCATTTCACTCAAGGACCGTAGAACAATGTCCAATCTTTTGATGATTTTTAAAATAATGAAGGGTCTGGCATCATGTCCAGAGGTTTACCAGAAAATACAGTTTAGACCACAAAACAATATGAATATAAGAAACCGTGAGCTGTTTAAAATACCTTTTCGTAGAACTACCTCAGGACAAAATGCTCCCCTTTGTAGAATGTTGAAATGTTATAATCAATATTGTATTACAATTGAATACTTCGATATGTCACTCCCTAATTTTAAAGCTAGGATCAAAACAACATTTTTAAGTAATAACATAATGTGACTTTCTCAAACACAAATGTTTCTTTTTTTTCTTTTAGCTTGTAGTTAGTGTTTAGGATGTTGCTTTTTTCTTGCTTGTAATTAGTGTTTAATTTTTTTCCCACTGTTCTTACTATGTCGAGGGTTGCGTTTGTGGATGTAATCATCTGTTGTTAACCGCTAATTGAAAATAAATAAATAAATAAATAAACTCCAGACTCAATTACATTTCGTTTGATATCACACACGCCATATTTTATAATAATAATAATAATAATAATAATTAATGTCTTTATTTCACAATTTAGAAATCAAATTACAATATAGGTACAAATGTTTATTTTACAAAAAAGACAATTGTGAAAAAGGCGAAATTCAGCCGTTTCGACATGCTTGATGCCAAAAGCGCTGATCAGTTAACCTTGAAAAACTAAAAAACAAAATATTTATTCTTTTCATTTCGTTCTCAGGTTCGCCTTCTTTATTATATAGCATTTATTGTAGTCAAATAAATACGATTTTGCCCACAAGAGTAGTCTCGCGCGTGGGCTAAGAAAATCGCACTTAAGTAAGTAAATATAAGGATTACCTAATAATAGTCTTAAAGAAAAAGCCCAGAAAAAAGTCACCAAAATAAACAATAAAATTAAATGTTTAAGGATAGTATTACACTAAAGTAATAAATAAATAATTCCCATGTAAACAAAAAAAAATCCTACTAGTTTAGTTTAGTTTAGTTATATAAATAATATAAAGTTAAAGAAAAAATAATAACAAAAAAATAAATAAGTACAAAAATACATACTAATCATATACAAAAATATTTTTACAGTATTTGTTAATTTCGTTCATCAAGAAGACGATGACATTCAGTTCTACTAATTTCTGTCGTCAGCATAGATTTAATGGATTTTTTGAATTTTTAAGCTGTCTGCGAGTTTGTTAATAAAACTGAAATCTTTTCAAACACATTACTGCACAAATATACAAAACTTCTCTGACCTATGGTTTTTTTTCATTTGTGGTCTTACAATTGAAGATTGTTTATGTCTAGTGTTGTACATATGTTCTATATTTTGGACAGCAATCTTTTTATTAAATATCCTTATTGCAATGATTTGAAAATAAAGTTGTCTCAGATCAAAAATATTGCTTTCCAAAAATAATATATCTGTAGAGTATGTTTTGTTCTTCCTATAGATAATTTTAATCAGCCACTTTTGAATCACGTCAATAGTTTTTAAGTAGCTTTTTGTAACTCCCCCCCATGCTATTAATCCATAGTACAGAATTTTAAGTTGGTTAACGGCGAAAATGTTTTTGTAAAATCTAAACAGTGGCAAAAAGGTTCTTAATTTTTTCGTGACATAGTCGACATGATAATTCCATCTTAAGTGACTGTCAATGTAAACTCCGAGGTATTTAATGTGTGTACACTTTTTTATTTCGACAATTTTTGAGTTGTGAGAAAATGCTAAGAATATACTAAACTTATAGTTCAGACAAGATTCGGGAAAATCCACTTTCTAGAAGCATGTGTTGGTGCAAGCAAGAAATTTCCTAATTTTCATTTTCTTTTCCTTTTCTGCGCGTTTAAAATAATTTAAATTTTCGCGCTCTAAAATATGCATATGGGGTTTCACGGCACCGGACACGTGGAAGAGAAGCAGCGCCGCAATGTGTGCGCAAAGAACCACCGTCACAACAAGACACTAGCAAAATCACGTTCCCGAAAAAAGTGAATTTGAGGTGAAAAAACTGGACGTTTAAACGTCGACTGGAGCTGCAAGAGAGTCCGAGGTAGGTGCCTTTTCATATAAAATTCCATATGTATCGTAACTTTCCATTTTCAATCGTCAATACCGACAGTTATTTTTAAATGTGCTTGTGAAGCCAATACCGGCGACCTATCGAAGGAAATTCCGTTATTTTTCAGCCCTTGCACGCACATTTAATGGTCCTTCAAGCCGGATTATTAGTGTTCCAAACTACCTAGACTCCTGTGGTTCAGCAATTTCCTACAAAAATTCCAAATTTCTATTTTCTATTTCAAATTTCAAAATTTATTTCAATTTCAATTATCAGACCATATTGTTTTAGCACCTGTTGGGGATATGTTCCTTCAAAGTTGATCGAAGTGTTTATTACCGTTCAAAAATACCTATAGCCAATGCACATATTTCGTATAGTTTACTAGTTCATCAAAGAAAGTTGATCGCTTTGTTCATTACATTTTCAGTAAAAGTGGCGTCAATACGCCGAAACTGAAAATTTAAGGCGGTTCTTCCATCTAAATTCCTTTAATTATCGATTTTACAGGTGTCGCGGCGTTAACGCGCAGGTGCAAGTGTCACCAAGGTCTCACGTTGCGCGCGTTGTTTGTTCAAATACCGAGGTTTTTTAAAAAACTTTCAGACCGGACCGCTAGTCGTATGCACAGAGTGTGCGACTTGGAATCGAAAGGTGCGGGGTTCAATCCTTGGTGAGACATAAAAGTTTTTTTTAAGGGATATGTTCAAATAATAACATACAGACAAACTTACAAACATTTCATTTCAAAATTTTCGAAAAAAGTTAATAAAATTAAAATAATAAAATTGTTTAATTTTTGCTAAAATTCGGGTTATATTTTAAGCTATATTTTAAGCATTTTTTTGGGTAATTTTAAAAACAAATTAACTTTCAAAAACAAAAATGTCTACGCAAAAACAGAAAAAACTTTGCGACAAAAGGCTTTTGAGCTTCAACCAAATGGCGGAAGCTCACGAGGTAGCTTTGAAAGCGAAGTCGGATACAGCGTTTCACTTTTTGTTCAAATCCAGATATGAAGACGTCGAAGAATGTCATGCTCAATTCTATAATTTTCATAACCAAATTATTGGCTCTCTCGAAGAGTTTAAACTTTCATTTGACGAGCAGGATAAAACTAGAAAAGACTTTGACAACCTTTATTATGAATGTAAGGGTATTTACTACGACCTTTTTAGGGCCAACCCTGTCAATTACGTAGGCAACCCTAACCAACAAAATATTGTTCAGAGGTCAAATACAAGATCATTTCCACAACCACGGTTGCCAATTTTCAATGGTAATTATAAAGACTGGCAACACTGGTTTGACTTATTTAAAGTCATGGTACATCAAAATTCTGATTTAAGTGATATAGAGAAATTTCAACACTTGCGGAGTTCTGTTCTGAATGAAGCCCTTTCTCTAGTAAAAACCATTCCCCTCGCAGATAGCAATTATCACATTGCGTATGAAACCTTAGTAAAGAGGTATCAAAATAAACGAATTATTGCTACTACCGCTTTGAATGCTATTAACTTTCTTTCAACTAAATCCAGTTCGGGGAAAGAATTACGTTCCATGTTGGATACATTTTCTGAGAATCTAGCCATCTTAAATGAGCTTGGTTTTCCTACAAAAGAATGGGACTTTCTTACTTTTAACATGATGCTCTCAAAACTTGAAGTCAAGATGAGGACTGATTTCGAACTTTACTATAGTAGAGAGAAAAACAATTCAGAAATTCCGTCCTACACTGATCTTTACACGTTTATAGAAAATCATTGCGTTGCGCTCGAATCTGTAGTGCAAATGCCCAGTTTTAGTAGGCAAAATCAAACCCCTAGACAACCTCAAACTACGCGTAATTCTCAACAGAACAGTTTTCAGAGAAACAGTTTTAATAATTTTAATTCACCTTCTGCTTTCAATACAACTATTTCAAATCAAAGTTCAAATTCAAGAAATCAACAAAATACTTTACAAAATAGCAATCAACGCAGCAATCCTCAAATACAAAATAATCAGAGCAGAACTTTTAATCCAAAAATAAAATGCTACCTATGTTCTTCGAATCACGCATTATCGAAATGTATCGAATTTCAAAACAAAAGTCCACAGGAAAGGATGGGTTATGTTCGGCAGGTGAATCTATGTCAAAATTGCTTACATTTTGCTCACCAGACCGTGAATTGCCCCTCTTCCTACAACTGCTTTACGTGTGGAGCTAGGCACCACAGTCTTCTTCACGTTCCACAACCAGTAGCGCCCTCTGTGAGTGTTGATTCTTATCCTCCAGAGAACGTTAATATTCCACTTTCCAATTCCAATAGCACCCCTATGTCAGGAAGCCATTCCACAAACTGTCATGCGACAATGATTTCCAAAAATTCCACTTTTCTACTTTCTACCGTTGTAGCTGACATGTTAGACTCAAGGGGACATTACCAACCAGTTCGTATCTTACTCGATTCTGCCTCAGAGGCAAACTTTATTTCAGAAAAATGTCTAAATCGTTTAGGTCTTTCGAAAAGCTTCTTTTCTACTTCTATTCAAGGCTTAAATCAAATGACATCTTCCAATACCAAAGGTAAGACGAAATGTCTTATCAAACCTCAAGGTCAAGCGGGACCTACCTTTGATTTTGAGGCTTTAGTACTTCCAAAACTTTGTACAGAGATTCCTTCTTGCGCTGTCGACTCGAGCAAGTGGAATCACATTCGCAATATCAAACTTTCTGATCAAAACTTCCATATACCAAGTTCCATTGATGTCCTAGTAGGTTGTGAACTTTTTCCGCATCTCTTACAAGAGGGAGTTATCCACGGAGAGCGTGGACAACCTAGTGCTTTTAATAGCATTTTTGGCTATGTGCTGATTGGTAAAGTTAAAACTTCAAAGCAACAAAATCCACAATCACTCATAAGCTGTTACACTTCCATCGAACCATCTCTGGATATCTGCCTAGAGCGCTTCTGGGAGATAGAGCAGGTTCCACATAAGGTTCATCACAGTCCTGAGGATCTTATGTGCGAAAAATTATTTTCACAATCAGTTTCACGCAACGAATCAGGTAGATTCGTCGTTCCATTACCTTTCATAAACTTAGAACCCCAGTTGGGTGACACCTATCCAATCGCTTTAAAACGTTTCAAGCTTCAGGAAGCTAGACTTCTCAAAGACTCAGCTAATTATCAAGCTTACAAAGATTTTATGCAAGATTATTTAGACACTGGTCACATGATACCTATTCCTACGCCTATATCTAAAGATGTCTTGGATAATTCCTACTTTATCCCTCATCACAATGTCTGGAACACTGGGAAGATAAGAGTGGTCTTTGATGGGTCTCAACGTAGTCCCAGAGGTGTCTCACTCAACGAGACGTTGTGCGCAGGTCCTAAACTGCAAAATGATGTCCGTGAAATTTTACTTAATTTTCGAATTCATGCTGTAGCCTTTGTTACTGACATAGTAAAAATGTTCCGACAGATTTTAATTATTCCTGAGCACACGCGTTATCAAAATATTCTATGGAGATTTTCTGAGGATGATCCTGTCCAAACCTACTCCTTAAGAACAGTTGTTTATGGACTTAAGTCATCACCTTACTTAGCTATTCGTACTATACAAGAACTAGCTAAACTTGAGTCTGAAAGGTATCCTAATGCTTCCAAGGTGCTTCTTAAAGACATTTACGTCGACGACGTGCTCACTGGGCAGGATTCTGTGGCCTCTGCCAAAGAACTTCAGTCGGAGTTAATCTCCCTGTTGCGCCTAGGAGGGTTTGAACTTAAAAAATGGGCGAGCAACAGTCCGGAACTTCTCTCCTCATTCTCAGAATCAGAAACACAAATGTCCATTCGTTTCGACAAATCCGAACCTAATTTTGTAAAAATATTAGGTCTCCAATGGAATCCTATCTCAGATTCGTTTACCTACTTGGTCGTACCAGAAGATAAACCATGCACCAAGCGAGGTATCTTATCTCAAATCATGAAAATTTTTGATCCCTTAGGTTTCTGTTCTCCCGTTTCTTTACTTGCTAAGCATCTCATGCAAGATCTGTGGAAGGAGAAGCTGGACTGGGATTCTCAGCCTCCTCCGCATATCGTAAATGTTTGGAATCAATTTCGAACCGAACTTCCAAATCTTTCAAATATTCATTTACCTAGACGCCTTTCCATTGTTCAACCACGTAGCATTGAACTTCACGGCTTTTCAGACGCCTCTATGATAGGTTACGCGGCTACGGTCTATTTCAGAATGGAGTCAGTATCCGGAGAAATCCATACCTTTCTTGTAATGGCCAAATCTAAGGTCGCACCAGTGAAAACAGTCAGTCTTCCGCGACTGGAGCTTCTTGGTGCCACGTTACTTTGCGACCTAATTTCCTTTATTCGAAACACTTATTCAGATATTCTTAACTTCAACCAAATCTGTGCATGGTGTGATTCCCAAGTGGTTCTATGCTGGTTGGCGGCTTCACCTCACAGGTTTAAAACGTTTGTGGCAAACCGTATCTGTCACATTCAAGAAACCATTTCTCCTACGGCCTGGAAATATATTCCATCAGCGCTAAATCCAGCCGACTGTGCTTCGCGCGGTCTTATGCCTAATCAACTTGTCAAACATGACTTGTATTGGGAAGGTCCTTGTTTTCTTAGGCTACCAAAAGAGAGCTGGCCTGATGATTTTCGCTGTCCAGACCCTCCGGAAAACGAGGTTATTCTGGAAGAACGAAAATCAGTATTTCAAACATGCACAGTTGAACCACACATGCTTGATACTTTTCTTTCTCGTTACTCTTCCCTAGAGAAAATTCAACGCATAATTTCCTATATTTTTCGCCTTACCGAAAAGAAATCTAAATATCCTAACGAAAATATTACCGAAGTAGAACTTCAACATTCTCTTATTGTTCTCGTTCGGCATGTTCAACGTTCCATCTTTGCTGATCTCATTTCACGTTTGAATGACGCAAAGCTACTTCCTAAACAATTTCGTAAACTTTCACTTTTTCTAGATACACAAGGCTGCTTAAGAGTGGGGGGTCGATTACCACATTCTTCCGAACTCTCTTATTCAGCAAAACACCCTTTACTTTTACCACGTTCTCACCGTCTTACTCAACTTGTCATTGAGTACACTCACAAAAGGTACTGTCATCCCAGTCAAAAAACGTTGCATTACCTCTTGAGACAACAATTTTGGATCCTTTCCCCTCGCTATGCAATCGAGAGCGTAACTTCTCATTGCATTTTATGCTATCGATTAAATCCTAAACCTTCCGTACAAATCATGGGCAACTTGCCTGCTCAACGCATCTCTCAAGTAAAGGCATTTTCACATGTTGCCATAGATTATTGTGGTCCCTTTCCAATTACAATGGGAAAGTACCGAGGTGCAAAGGTATCCAAAGGTTATATTCTTGTCTTAGTCTGCTCCGCAACAAAGGCAGTTCACCTAGAACTTACCTCCGATATTTCCACCCCTACCTTTCTTGCGGCTTTTAAGAGATTTGTGGCAAGAAGAGGAAGAATCTCTGACATTTACTCAGATTGTGGTAGCGCGTTCTTGGGAGCTGATCGTTTACTCAAACAGTACTCCCAGGAAGCATGTCACAGTCTAAAAATTACCTGGCATTTTTCAAGTCCTGGTAGTCCGCACCTAAACGGACTAGCTGAAGCAGGAGTTAAATCCACCAAGGCAAATTTGAAACGTGTAATAGGTGAGCAACGGTTAACCTATGAAGAGTTTTTTACTTTTTTGTGTCAGGTCGAATCCATACTAAACAGCCGGCCTCTGTATGCCCAAAGTATGGATCCGAATGACTTTCTTCCACTGACCCCTGGTCATTTTCTTACCCTGGAACCGTTGAATTCCGTACCAGAACCCGAATTTTCTGATTCCAAGTTGAACACCCTGTCCCGCTGGCAGCTGGTGCAAAGGCTCCAGTCCGATTTTTGGAAACGCTGGAACTTGGAGTACCTAAACACCTTGCAACAGCGTTCTAAATGGACAGAGGCTTCTAACAATATTAAACTAAATACTTTAGTCGTGGTAAAGAATGAACAAAAACCGCCATTGCAATGGGCTGTTGGGCGAATTGTCGACGTACACCCTGGCTCAGACGGTCATATTCGTGTTGTGACCGTTAAAACAGCTACAGGAACATATCGTCGACCAGTAGTGAAACTATGTCCTTTGCCTATGCCCGACGCATAAGGCAAAATTTTCTTTTCTTTCTTAATTTTTTCTAAGTATTTTTTCTTTTCTTTCAATTTTAATTTACATGCATTATCTAATGCATATTTGGGTTAATGTTAAATTGTATCGTTTAATTGCTAATAGGCGAATACTATTTAATTTTTTCTTTCCTTTCCTTTTCTTAACTAAGTAAAAACACACGTGTTTTGGCGGCCGGAAAATGTTGGTGCAAGCAAGAAATTTCCTAATTTTCATTTTCTTTTCCTTTTCTGCGCGTTTAAAATAATTTAAATTTTCGCGCTCTAAAATATGCATATGGGGTTTCACGGCACCGGACACGTGGAAGAGAAGCAGCGCCGCAATGTGTGCGCAAAGAACCACCGTCACAACAAGACACTAGCAAAATCACGTTCCCGAAAAAAGTGAATTTGAGGTGAAAAAACTGGACGTTTAAACGTCGACTGGAGCTGCAAGAGAGTCCGAGGTAGGTGCCTTTTCATATAAAATTCCATATGTATCGTAACTTTCCATTTTCAATCGTCAATACCGACATTTATTTTTAAATGTGCTTGTGAAGCCAATACCGGCGACCTATCGAAGGAAATTCCGTTATTTTTCAGCCCTTGCACGCACAGCATGTTATATTACTTTTTGGCAAATGGGCAATTTATTTTGACCCCGCTGAATCCGAATATCCCTGTTGCCAACTTGAAATATTGACAGGGGCTGAGGTATTCAAGATGGCGGCCAAAATGGTGGCGGAATTTTAAATTGCCGCTGGAAAGCCCAAATTGTCACAGGTGTACATTCAAAATATATATTTGTATAATTAAAAAATAATAACATATTATTTCTTTTTTAAATGGCTGCAAAAACCTCCAAAAACCCCCCCAGATCCATTTTTAAATGGGATCATCTCGACCCAAGACCTAGCCTAGGTACCAAATTTCATTCAAATCGGGCAGGTGGTTTTTGGGTTATGCGGCTTGGTTGTTACAGACATACAGACAGACAGACAGACGGCGCGTCAAAAAAGTTTCAAAATCATCTGAAACGCAAAGATATATAAAAAAACTTGAAATCGGATCAACGTTTTTTCTCTCGAAAAAATTAGGATCACCATAGCTCACACTACTATTATAGTATAGTAGCTACTACTATTATAGTATAGTAGTAGTGTGAGCTAATATCGAAGCCATATAGTGGTCGGTTCAATTCAAAAATTTTGGACTGCTTAAATACAAAACCATTTTTTGGCCAAAATTTAAAAGTGTATTGCTGATAGAGAACTAATATATGAAATTAATTTTTTTAAAGTAGAAAAATAAAAAATCAACGGCCTACTTGGAAAAAACATTGTTTTAAAACAACAATTTTTAAAGCGAAACTGAAATGGTTGGTGATTTTTTATTTTGCAGTTAAATTTGGGTTTCCGAATTTTTTTTTTAAATATATACTTGCTTTTAAGTGATATAACAAAAATCAACATATAGCTGGTAACTGATAGTATTGAGATGTTTAAAGTTGGGTTTTTGATTTTTTCACAAAATTACCAAGTCATATACTAGAATAGTGTAAGTTCTTAATATAATTTAGAAGCCTGAAATAAATGGAATTAACGCGTTAGTAAGGGTGCTAACTCTATTTTATTTTATTTTTACCAAAACTCAAAAATATTTTCGAAAAGAGTGATATTTTAAGCTCTTAATTAATACAAAAAAAACCGAATTATTTGCTGTAATGGTCAGCCATTCCCCTTAATCCGACCCTAGGTACGGCCATAAGACAAACAAAATAATCCTGCTAAATTTAACATTTATTAAAAAACTTCCTATTTTATTTATTTTGTTTTTAAAAATATAGAAACACAAAGATATTGTGTTACATTAAGCTTGTTTAGTACGTAGGTGTAATTATACCTTATACTACAGAAATTTATGATTATATACCTCCGTTTTAAAATCGCCCCGGTCTTTTTCGTAGGATAGAAAACGCAGTATCTACCTATAATTTTTTTGTAATTTTGGCTTGTAAAAAATAAAAATAGGGTTAGAACCAAATGCTTATTTTCTTATAACTTTTAAGCATCAGTATTTTGATAGGCTTGCTTGTATTTGTAGGAGTATCTGTCATAATTGCAGTAAATTTTTTCAAAAAATTAATTTTATGTATAATTATATATTAAAAATGTAAAATTTTTAAATTGTGGTCAAATAAAGTTTAAAAAAGTGGTTATGTATAAGTAGTTCAAAATCTTTGAATTTTGCGGATAACGCACCAGCTTTGTATTTTTAATCCTGCTACAGATTTTTCCTGCAATATTTTTCAATATTTTTAAAAGCAAACTATAGGCAGACTTAAAAGAAATAAAAAAAGTATGTCAGAGAAAACCTCAACAGAAATTTCTTGACGGAGTTAAAAAATTCAAGTTTGAAAAAATCACTACTTTGGAAAATTAACTTTTTTTTTCTTGAAATAAAAAATATTTCTAATAGTTGTGTTAGGCGGACCGAGAGAAACGTGTCTCACATAATTAAAACCGTAATAAAAAATATTTTGACTCTTTTCGATTTTGCGTTATTTTGATAGAAGTAAGAAGGGGCAAACTGACAAGTTAAGGGCACTGAAAGTTAGCTTAGATTGGACTACCAACCAACTTTTTTTACTTCTCCTAAGTCAATGTAGAAATTTGCCAATTTTTATGAAAGTCCCGCAAAAATTGACGAAAATGGCGAACTGACCGACCAGTATACAATTTGGATATTTTTTAAAAAAACTGAAAAATATACAAATAAAAGCCTAAGATTTTTGTATATGTTTTCCACATATTTCATGAATAAACACAAAAAATGGCATGAAATACGACACTATGAGGCCTCGGCCCCCCCTAAGACATATTCCTGGGTGCGCTACTGCCACTTTCCATGTATATTTTGAAAAAAAATTTACACCGTTTGAAAACTTGTCTATATTAAAACAAAATATATCAGGGGACCCAAAATTAAACGAAAAATAAGAAATCCCCAGCCGTTTATCTTCAACCATGTAATTTTTATTTAAAAAACCATTATTTTAAACCATTATTTTAAACCAGTGCTTTTTCCACGTTTGCGGTAAATTTTTTAATATTTTGAATCATATTTATCTTTTTTTTTTAGAAAGTAAATTTTTCATTTAGTTCTCTATTAGAACCACTAAATAGTCTTTTGAGTTTTGTTCAAATAATATTTTTAAAAAGTGATTTGTATAAATAGTCCAAGTCTCCAAATTTTGCGAAAAACGCGACAGCTTGTATGTATGTGATTCTGCTATAGATTTTTCCTGCAAATTTTTTTATAATTTAACAAATGAGGTATAGCCAGACTCAAAAGGAAGGAAAAGAAGTATGTCAGATAAAATCCGCCTCAGAAATTTCTTGACAGGGTCCAAAAACTCAAGTTTTAAAACATCACTCCTTTGGTAAATTTGTCAAAGTTTTGAATTTGACATTATTTTTCCTGAAATCAATAAATATTTCTAGAACTTGTGGTACATAGGCCTATAGATAATTGACTTTTTTTGATTTTGAGATATTTTGAAAAAAGTGGAAAGGTGCAAAACAGAAAGTTAAGGGCACTGATAGGCAACTTATAGTGGAGTGTCAACCACTTTTTTTTGAGTATTTACTTTACTTGAATCGGTCTACAATCATGCTAATTGTTGTCAAAATCCTCCAAAAATTGACGCAAATGGCGGTTTAATGCCCGACCAGTATACGATTTGAATATCTATTAATAAAAACTGAAAAATATCAACTTTAACGCTTTTTTGCTACTACTTACCAAGTATATTTTTAAAAAACAATTACACCGCTTAAAAGCTTTTCTATGGTAAAACAAAAGTTTTCGGGGGACCCAAAATTAAACGTAAAATAAAAAATCCCCAGCCGTTTAACTCCAAAAGTGTAATTTTTGCGTAAAAAACCGTTATTTTGAACCAATGATTTTTTCATGTTTGCGGTAAATTTTTAAATATTTTGGATTATATTTACAATTCGTTTTTTAAAAAAGTAAATCTAGAAATTACTTCTCTATAAGAACCGGTAAAAAGTATTTTAAGTTTTAGTCAAATAAGATTCTAAAAAATTGTTTTGTATAAGCAGTCTAAAATCTTTGAATTTTGCGAAAAACGCGACAGCTTGGTATTTGTCATTCTGGTACAGATTTTCCCTGCAATGTTTTTTTAAATTTTAAAAGGTATGATTTAGCCAGACTCAAAAGGAAGAAAAAAAAGTATGTGAGATAAAATCCGCCTCAAAAAGATTTTGACATGGTTAAAAAATTCAAGTTTAAAAAAAATCACAACTTTTGTAAAGTAAAGTTTTGACTTTAACATTATTTTTCTGAATATTAAATAAATATTTTTAAAAGTTGCGTTACATAGGCTTATAGAAAAAAATATTTTAGCTGTTTTGGATTTTGAGATATTGGAAAAAAATGGGGTGGTGCCAATTTTAAATTTAAGTACCGACCAAAAATTTTTTTTTTCAATAACCTTGAGTCGATCTTCGTACGTACAAAGTTTTATCAAAATCACCAAAAATTGTGTTTTGCTGCCCGACCATATATCATTATTTTTGAGACAACTTTTTTTCGTTGGCCTATGCTATTTGTTATGGTAAACAGCTGATAATGGTCAAAAAGTTATTTCAAAAATTATGATATGGAGTTTACTAGAGGTGTTGAAAAAGTAACTATTCGTTACTTGAGTACTCGTTACTCGACAAATAACGAAATAACGAATACTGATCCGAAAATTAAATGATTACTTTCATTACTTTGATTCCTTCAATCATTTTAGTATTTAGTAATCACTCGAAAGTCGGTAATCCAAAATCAGTGAGTAACTATGATAACTTAAGTAACTAACGCATTTAAACTGTATTTGTAAAAGGTAACAATCTCTCTTCTACAGGTATTATCACGGAAAATGCTCTGAAGAGCTGGCACGTATGATCCCCGCGAGAGTGGCACCTACTAGGCGAACACGTCAAACAGACGGTAATCATCAATTTACTGTCAAAATAAAGGCACCCAGAACCTCATTATATCAGAATTCATATCTCTGGAGAACAGCATCGCTGTGGAATGGACTCCCTGCGACAGTTTTCCCTGCAGATTACAACCTGAACCGTTTCGAAACCAACATATCTCCTTGCGAGTGTGCGTAACCGTAAAAAAAATAATAATAATAAGAAAAAGTAGGACGTACTTGAACGCTTGCAGCCGCTTGCTCGGAATGCTCGGCCTCGGCTGTCGGTTGTCGGTTTGCTATTTTAAATATTATGTGATTCCTCAAAGTACGTATATCTTTTAGCTCACGCATACCGATGAGGGATTAAGCAAGATTTTATTGTTTTTGTCCAAACTTTTTGTATATTTTTTGAGTTCTCCTCTAAGATTGTTAATTTTGTTTCTATTTTTAATTAGTCTTAGATTTTAAATATGTATTTCTTTGTATGTAAGGCATCAGATTTTTAAAACAAACTTGTACACGGAACAATTCCTATGTAATTCCTACCATTATTTTTTTAATTTTAGCCCGCATTTTAAAAATGTCAATTGATTATTTTTTACCTGTCAATTTGAACCAGAAAGACGGCTTTCAACGTCAAAAATTGTTTTCAAGTGGATAAATTGCCTGTCAGAAGTTTATCCGATAAAATGTTTAATAGGTCCTGTCAAAATAAAAAATTGTTGAAATTTAGTCAAGGGATCGGTGAATGACTTTTTAAAAACAATGGCTTAGCAACCTAACAACGCTTTCATTTTGACGTAGTTATTTCAAAAAGTGTTTCTGTGCAGCAAGATGGAGCGTTTTGGGCATGTCCAGACGATGAAATCCGCGAAGAAGTAGAAAAAAGCATCCCCAGCAACACAGTCAAGACACATAGCAACATTTGGAAGCAGTTCGTAAACTTTTATTCAGAGAAAAAGTATGTTATTGATAGAAATACCACAGTAGTAGCTTTGAATTTAATTAATAAGGACTGGGCATGGAATATGCAAAAAGTCCGTGGCGAAGAGTTCAAAGAGCATTGCGTAAAAAAAATGTGGAACATCGTGGCCAAAAAGCTACAAAAAACCTTTTTTGTGAACTACAACATTGTTTTTGATCCGTTTATAGATATTGAATTCAAGACCTCTCGTGACGCTAGAAATGCGAATCAGAAGCAGGAAGATAAAAGGAAAACAAGTTCCACTTCACTAACCTTCGATGAGTACTACAAAATGGTGTCTTCGTGGGATGAAAATACACCCAGTGGGCTACAGCACAAGTTTCACCTTATAGCAGTAGTGGAGCTGGCGTGGAGAAGTGGCGAAGCCTCTAATTGTTTGGTGCACCATTTTAAAGCAGACAGACAATGATGGAATTCTTACTTTAAAATTCTTTTTTGATACCTATATTTTTTCTTTTTATATAAAATGCTGGAAAACGTTTCATTTTGAAAAATAATAGTAATGAAATGTATCTTCTCTTGTTGCAGGAAGAATAGAATGCAACCCAGTGTTCAGCGAAACCGCTCAAGGAGGTGCCAAAAAAATGTGCGACAGCAAATGGTTGGTTCCGAACACTAAACGCCCTGAACTTTGCCTATATTATGTCCTCATGTCCAAACGTTTAAAAAATATCAGCACCGATAGACTGTTTTTGACACCTAATCCAGCATAGAACACTCCCCAAAGCAGAGGATGGTTTAAAAATGTACCTGTGTGAAGAAACGAGCTATCGAAATGGACAAAAGAAGCGGCATATAAAACCGGCTTAAACATAACAAGTAAGAAAATTACAAACCACTCACTAAGAGCCACAGCTGTCAGCAATTTAGCAAAAGCGGGGATCGAGGAACAACAGCTGATAAAAATAGAGCTAGCTCCATAAAACGCTATTTACAAATAGACTGTAACCATCATTGAAGAATTATTGATGCGTTATTATGGTTTATGGTTAATAAGTGGTCAACTGTACTGAAACCTTTTCTAAAGCCTACTTGTTGATATCCGTCAAATTTTGTTGTTAGTTAGCTGTTAATATTTTTGTGAAAAGCTTATAAATTACATTGAGGAGTGTTATATGTCGATAGTTGTTTAGGTCTGCAAAATCGCCTTTCTTGTGTAGAATAATGGTTATGGATTTTTTCCAGTTGTTTGGGATTATTTTTTCTTTTAGTATTTTATTCAGGAGAATATGAAGGGTATTAACAACAGCTTTACCACCGTTCTTGAGCATTTCTTCCCTTACTCCGTCTTTTCCAGGTGATTTATTATTTTTCATTTTTTTTAATGCTCTGTTTATTTCCGCTTTGCTTATTTCAGGTTGTAGCTCTTCATGGTATCTCGTGATGGTTCCCTTTTTGTTTGGTATAATTCTCTATAGAATTATTGTGTGATATTTATGATATCCTCTCTAACGTTAGTTTCTATGCCGTTTATATCATTTATTTTAATTATTTCATATCTACCTAGAGACGGCCTTAAACATTTCATATTTCTATTATTTTCTAAGACTCTCTCAACTTTAATTTCTTAGCTCTTTCTTTTATTTTCTTTTATCATTTTTATTATAGTTTTATTTATTTCTGTGTATTTCTGTAGATGTTCTTTTTCCTTCTCTCTCGGGGTTTCGCCTTTTTTTTCATCAGTCTCTTTATTTCTTCTTATATACAATATTCCCTCTTTTTATCTTTTTGTGCGATGTCTTGAAAAGAAAAAAAACTACTACTACTATTGGTCTATAATAATTGAACTATCTACGTAGTATAGTGTAATTAGCGCGAGAGAACTAATTGAGTCTGTTTGTGTTCTTGATACTACGTGTATCATTAGGTCTCATTAAAATCCCTAGATGTCATCAGAGAGAATAGGGGTTTGTTAGAGGTCTCTTTACGTTATTATGCCGTGTAATGAATGAAATTACATTATCTATAAATATTTTGAACTCTAATGGAACTATTTTTTGTGTATAGGGTGGAAAATACATTTTGCCAAGTATTTTTTATTATAAGTAACGTTAAGGGGGTAAACTTCGCCCGAAAACTTACCATCTGACAACATTGATATTCCATGTTTTGGCCAAATATTTGTCCTAATAGAAATAGAAAACGAGAAAGCGGAATGCGTCGAAATTTACCGGGGAGGTTGTTTAAAGCATTTTTAGCAAACGTATCTTGGCAGTTTTTCGCTAATTCATCTTATTGACATCTTATTGTTTGAAAAAATTGACTCGGACATTTTGGATCTTACAAAAAAATTAAAAATGCCACATTTTCGGCAACTTACACTAAAAATTCTCAATTCAATTTTCTGTGTACAGGATTTTTATCAGCAAAAGTGTACTTGTAAAAAACTAAAGCTTATAAAAAAAAATATTGCAAAGAAAATAAGAAATTATTTTTTAATAGTTGTTTTTTAAATTTAAACAAAATTAGAGTAAAATTCAACAAGCAGAAAAAGAAAGGAAATTTGATTTTTTTTGTTTCACCCGGCATTTCCCATATGTATTTAGTGTATGGTTTTATTTATTTTATGCAAAAAAGTTTTGTAGTAAAAATAAGTGTTTAATTCAACACTTTATAAAATAAAAAGTTATGATATTACACTTATTAATATTGCAGTATATGTACATACCAAACTTCTATATTTTTCATTTTGTTACCTTCCTAGCCAGAGTAGCAATGGCTAGAAAAGGTATTATTTTCGAGGAATTTTTTTTTTCAGATAATGCTGAAAATGTGTTATTTGGGTGTATTTTGACTTATCTTAGCAATATCGTCGTGATGTCTCTCTATGTGTGTGTGTGTGTATGTGTGTGTGTGTGTGTGTGTATATTGTTTCTGTTCGTAACACGATAGCGCCTAAACCGCTAAACCGATTTTCATAAAATGTTCAGGTAAAATAGTGTTCGACACTCTTACAAGCTGATTAGATTGTGGTGGATTTTGGTCAAAATCCATTAATGCTAATGACAGTTTTTTGACAATTAAAATGTTTAAAAATTTTTTACTTTTTAACGAAGCATTGTATCAATATGTGGTTTTCGGATTGTAGTAGATTACATTGTGCTCAATAATTTGTGTTATAACCAGTTTAGTTTCTGGGATATTTACAAAAAACTGTTTTTAAGGCTGATTTATCATGGCTTCACTTGAAGTATGCTAATAGGCTAGCTAGGAAAGTATCAGATCCGTCATGAATCAATTTTTTTAAAAGTAATCAATCTTTATATTAACTTCTTAAGAAATAAATGTTTACTAAAAAAATTCTAACAATTTTCTTTTTAAGATATTGCTTTAAAAAATTCATAATTACAGTAAAAGTCAACCAAGAACCAAAGGAAAGTAAATTTTAAAGTTTTTTGTTTTACACGGCATTTTGCAAGGGCGTAATATGGTTGTTATGATTTTATGTAGACAAAAAGATTTTGTATTAAAAATAATTACCCCATATTAGCTCACGCGTACACTATAATATAGTAGTGTGAACTTTGGTGATCGTTTCAAAAAAAAAAGTTTCTCCGATTTCAAAATTTTTTCTATATCTTTACGTTTTGGATGATTTTGATTTTTTTTTTCGCGCCGTCTCTGTGTCTGTATGTCTATCTGTAGTTTGTCTGTATGTCTGTAACGACCAAAGAGCACAACTCAAAAACTACTTGTCCGATTTCAATGAAAATTGGTACCTAGGTTGGGTTTTGGTCCCGTTAAAAAATTAATCTAATCCGTGGAGACGGTGATAGCATGGTCTGGTTGAACTGTGACGATAAGTCTTTCTACCTTATAGACCGGTGGACGTTTTCGTCCCGCCATGGACTTAGTTTCCTTGGTCTGGTTGAACTGTGACGATAAGTCTTTCTACCTTATAGACCGGTGGACGTTTTCGTCCCGCCATGGACTTAGTTTCCTTGGTTCGCTGTCGTTCACTCGTAGAATGAAAAATAGGGTTCACCTATTTTTCCATTCTTTTTGATTTACCTTGTATCTTGTAGACAGTTTGTTCTACTTTATGTCAGGCAAGCCACGCTGAGGATGGAAATGCCTTTTTTTTCCGAAACACCGGTGTCCGTGGTTGACTATACCCCTATGAAGTTGCCTTTTATACTTGCTTAAATATAGTATAGTTATGAAAACTACACTAATTACACTACAATGCGTTTTTATACAATCATATGCACTAAACTAGTTCATTCAAAAATATGGCAAAAAGGATATATATTGTTTTAAACTATTATTTTCAAAAATTACTTAATAAAATAACACTTTATAAATTAACCGTATATAAATGAACAGTAATGATATTAGACAAATTATATTGCATACTAGAGTTGTATATTTTTAATTTTTTTTTCAATGTAATCAAAACATTTTATATTAACTTCGAAAGAAATAACTTAATATTTTTTTTTTGAAATATTTCACAACAAAATTAAAGTAAAAGTCAACAAGGAGCAAAGGAAAGTAAATTTTAAAGTTTTTTGTTTTACCCGGTAATTTGCATTAATAAGATTGTTCGTAATTAATGTAGATAAAAAAGAAATTGAAAAAAAATACTTACCTCATAAAATTTTTAAAGATGTCAGGTTGCGTTTTTAAACGTTCACTGACACAACACTTAAATATAATAAATATAGTATAGTTATGAAAATGACACTTATTACATCTATGCACTAAACTAGTTTATTTGTTTTTTTTTTCAATGTAACTGATATAGAACTTTATAATTACTTGTAATGAAAAAAATGTTATAATAAAAATTATGGCAAAAAAAACATATTTTGAAACTTTTATTTTTAAAAGATTACTTAATAAAATTGAAAACTAATCCATTTCTCTTTATCTCTCTCTTTCTTTCTTTACAATTGGCCAAATTACATTAAAATTTAACAAGGAGAAAAAAAAGTAAATTTGATTTTTTTTTACCCGGTATTCCTCATGAGTATTTAGCAAATGGTTCTTTCTATTTTAGGCAAAGAAGAATTTTGTTGTAAAAATAATTAATTATTTCAGTCACACAATACTTTATAAATGAACAGTAATGATATTACATAAATTATATTGCACTATAGTACTAAAGTTGTAAGTTTTTAATTTTGTATTTTTTTTTCAATGTAATCAAAACATTTTATGTTAACTTCTAAAGAAATAACTGCTTGATATATATATTTTTTTACTATTGCTTTTAAAATTCCAAATTAACAAAATTAGAGTAAAAGTCAACAAGGAGCAAACAAAAGTAAATTTTAAAGTTTTTTTTTTTACCCGGTATTTCGCAAGTGCATAACAAAATGTTCATAATTAATAATGTAGACAAATTTTTTTTAAAACAGAAATACTTACCTCATAAAATTTTTAAAGACATCGACTTGTGTTTTTAAACATCCACTGACACAACACTTACATAATATAATAAATATAGTATAGTTATGAAAATTACACTAATTACACTACAATGCGTTTTTATACAATCTTATGCACTAAACTAGTTTATTTTTTTTTCAAAGTAACTTATGTAGCACTTTATAATTACTTGTAATGAAAAAAATTGTTATAAAAAAAAATTATGATAAGAAAAACATATTTTTAAACTTTTATTTTCGAAAGATTACTAAATAAAATTTTACAATTAGCAAAATTACATTAAAAGTCAAGAAGCAAAATTCACGGCTTTCAACCGTCACTCGTAGGGCGACAAGCACGAGAAAAGCTCGAAAAGCGGAAAAACCAACCACCGTTGAACGAAGTGGTTTCCCGACAAATTTCCACGCTGGACTGAGTGTCAGATATGCGCGAAAATTTATTTTCTCGGCTGTTGGAGAGTTGGAAGGCTTGGAGAGAGTTGGGGAGTGGAGTCACCACTGCTAATATATGCATTTCGAAAATGCAAGGTCATGAGGCGGCTAATAGCCTAGCCAAGAGGCACTCGAAAAGAACCATCATACAAGTATGGCAGGTATAATCTGATGGGGAAGAGAGACAACTGGAAAACACATTTCCACTCTTTTTCCAGTGGCGGAGATTTAATACATGTTATAAATATATAATTGCAGATAGCTTAGGTATTATGCGACCAAAACAGGGTTGATACATAAAAATAAAATTAGTCTTAAAATAACTATTTTCATTATGAATTATAAATAGTAAAAAAAAAATTTCCTGTATATAAGTATACATTATACTTACGGTTCATATATTTGTTTTAAACTTTATTATACGAATTCTTTAAAAAAAATGTTGGCCCTAAAAAGAGCCGATTTTTTTTGTACTATAGGTCAGGTCAGGTGATTTATTTAAAAAAATATATTATTCAATAGAAATTTCAGTTTCTGAGTCTGGATGATCATCGTATTCAGAATCATCAGAGTCTTCCCCAAGCCTGATTATTATTTTTTCTGTTACTTCTTCCATATATTTGTCAGTTTCCCAATATTTATTTTCAATATCAATTACATGTCGTTCAAAATTATTCCATAAGTTGGAGTCCATAGATTTTATACCCTCTTCCAATAATTTCCGTAAACGCTTGATCGTAAATTCGCCGTTGTGTTTCTACTTCTTATGAAATTTTTTAAAAATGCCCATGCCAGTTCAATTGGATTCAGCTCACACATATATGGTGGTGTTCTTAGGGTCACGTGGCCATGTGATTCAATTAATTTATCTATTTTGTATTTTTTTTCATCTGGTGGAGGTTTGTGTAAGCTGACCAATTCCCAAAGCTCTACTTTTTTTATCGCTGGGGAATCTATTGTCAAACTGCGGTCCTCTTTAATTTTGCATACTCATCAGTCGACCCACACCAATCATATTGCAGAGAGTTGAACCATTCATGGGGATAAAACATCTGATAGTAAAAGGTTTTATTTTTGTGCAGTTACTTAAAACTGTGGTACCTCGTTTTACCCCTGTACCTCATTTTGCTTCCCTTTCCCCTACTACGAGAGACTTTGAACAATCGTCGTAGCAAGGCCATTGGTGGCTAAATTTAACAAATTTAATTGGGCGCGAGGTCGCTTGGCTCTGGGTTGGCTTTTTGAACTAGGTTTTTCTTTGTTTCGGTTTCGCGAACCGCAAGTCACCACTGGCGGGTTATTACTTTCGGGTGGGTCTTAAAATCTATGGATTTGGACCAATGCGCCTGAGTGTCTCCGTTTTATGTACTTATTTACCTGATCACCTGCTGACTTGGTTCCCGGCGCAAAAGGTGTAAATTACAGAGAACACAAACTACGGGCCTCTCTACTTGACAGTGTCTTTGTAAGTCTTTTGTTGTAGATAATGGGGGCCTTGTTATTCGAAAGAACTATTTATTTTATAGCTATGATAAATTATAATAGTTATAGAAACTTTATGTACATATTAGTATACCCACTTAACACAAAAACATTTTTATAACGTCAAAATAATGTTTAATTGAAAAACATAACGTTAAGTTGGATGTTAGTTTTAACGTTATATTCATAGTGAAAAACGAGATTAATAACCCGTTCTTTGACGTTACAAAAATAATCTTGCTATTCTAATAACATTGATAATAAAATATTTTTCCAAGATCAAAAACGGAATGTTCTTGAAAAAAAAAATTCGAACGTGAAAATAATACTGTTTTCTTAACAGTGAAAAAGACATGTTTTTCTAACATTAAAAAATAAGTTTTCTTAAAAAAATATATTATTTTCAAATATCTCGAAAGATAAGGTATGTAACTTTAATAGCGTATAAATTTCTTCTACTTTGGAAATGCAGAGCAGCAAGAGTCAGTTGACGTTTTCGTGAACCCGACACTCAGTAAAGAAAATTCGGCTTTCGTAGCTTCTAAAAATTAAATTTAAGATTGTAATGTGAACAATCATTTTGTAGCAAGTGGTTAAAAAATGCCGTCTAAGACTCCCAACGCAGTATTAATTTAATGTTCTTACTTACATCTACGCCTCTGAAAGGTACTTTTTAATCGAGGCTCATTAAAATTCAATACGTACGTGATCCCAAACAATACAAAATGCAATAAAAATGCAGTCTTGGCTTGGCTTCACTTACCGGGTGCACACGAGAAAATACTTTAAAGTAAAAATTTTCCCTATATAAAACATATGTAAAATTAGTAAACAGAAGGTTTCTCCGTATAATATTTTTTTATTTTTCTTATCTATTTTTTGTCTCTCTTCCCCATCAGATTACTACTGCCAAACAGTATATATCGAGGGCCTCTAGAGTAGCGAAAGCAGGTGTCGTCAAAGATAATAACCAAGTTGACAATACGCAGAAGCGGCTGCTCTTTAAGCGCCGGTACACACACGCGTTTTTCTGCAGCGCGATGACGCAGCGTTACCGCAATTGCGGTCCTTGATACTATAAAATAAATGGCGCGATTCACACAGTTGAGCGGCAAACGCGCGTTCGTCTTGCGTGCATTCTTCAGAAAAACGCGGTAACGCGTCACCGCGCTGCAAAAAAACGCGTGTGCGTATCGGCGCTAAGGAGGTAAAGACGCGCGCGCCCCTTTCATTCATTCATATTGTTTTGCTCTTTTGATCATGTTATAATTTACCGCAAATTTTTATTATCGATCTTAATAATGAATTGCGTCAGTAATATTTTCAAAAGCAAATTTTCCAGTCTTTCTTTGGAAAAAAAAAATAAAATTAAAGAACTGGGTAGGACCCTACCGGATCTAAACCTAACTCAAGTTAGTCAAAGAAAGACACAAAACAGAAGTTTATTGCATCATTTTTCTAGAGAAAGATACGGGTGTGATTTAACCAACCTGTTGTACTGTTTGCCGTGTGTGTTGTTTTATAATGCGGCATCAGGAATTGATCCTAATTAGGAATTAATGGGTGTGAAAGATTTGCACCATCTTTCTGAAAGAATAAGAACACATGAATCTTGCAAAGAACATATGAATTCTTGCACTGGAAACATGCAGCATCTCAGCTGTGACTAAAATGGGATGTAAAGAATACAGGTTACCTTACTTATAGGCTATACCATTATTTTTGAGATAACTTTTTTTCACACCATAGCATAGCAAGGTAAAGATCAAAAAATTGCTTGCTTTGGTTAGGAGTCAATCGTTTTTCTTGAATAATTTCATAAAAAAGACAATTTAATATACAGTTTCAATGCGCTAATAGAGATAAACGTATACCTTGTGAATATTCGTTTCATAAAGCTTAACTTATCCAGCGATTTAATCCTCTTGATGGCATGCGCGCGGCCAGTGCATATTAAAAAGAGATGAATCGCAGTTGAGTTCATCCGGTGCTAAATCAATATAAGTATGGAATTAATCCAAGGTGGTGTATGTCTAAAAGACAGTTCCGTATCTATTTACATTTTGCTATTTTGTTTATTTGAGATTTTTCTATAAACAAGCATTTGTGAAGTGAACGAAAATTTCGTTAAAAGTTAAATTTTTTAAATTTTGGCTGTGTATTTAAATTATAGACGTTAAGTAAAAGTACAGTTGTATATTATAATTGGTTTTAAATAGATAATGTGGCTAGATAAAAAAGTACCTATATATTAAGTCAGGTATAGAAAATCTTAATATCTCAAAAACTCTATAGTGTCCTGTGGAGTCCGGTAGACACACAGTATACTAATTATTTATAGTAAGGAAAGCACCCCGGTCTTGTCATTATACTGTTATACATACCCCCTGTATACATTAGTTCGGAATACAAAGTTCGAGAGGCGCTTACTACAGACCGTCACCTCTGGTATAAAAATATTATGTACAGACTCCTCTGCTGTCGCCATGGACATTAACTGCTACTCTCGGTATATGTTTTTGATTATGACTGACATTGACAAAATAGATAAAAATATGACGGTAATGTAATTCGGCATTTTTCATTTGTGGTTGCAGTTTTTCGTGATTTTTAAACTTTTTACCTTATTTTTAAAAGTGTTTTTTGGTAAATTGTGGCCTATCGGTATTTAAGAAATTTAAAAGAAAACAATTTTGTGTTCGTGGGTGCGAAGACTATGTTAGCAAGCGCCATCGCATTCCCAAACGGAACCTAAAGCTATTTGATGGGTGGCTAAAAATACTTCGCCAAAAAAAAAACTAAATTTGACGAAAGACGAAATTCACGTTAAATATATAGTGTGTGATGGACACGTTGAACCTGGACGAAGTTTTAAATGTTTAGTTTTAAATTTTAATATTTGGAAAAAACATAGATAATTTCACTATACTTATTTACAGGGTCCGGCAGAATGATCTCCCACATTAAAAACGCCATTGTAAATGCTATTCATATTTAATTTTGTTTAACTGAAATCGATTTATACCATTTGTTTTTATTAAGTTTTGAAAATTACAGAGTCCATGTGGCGGCCATTTTTTTCGGTAAACAGTCGAAGCTGATTTCTGAAAGTTTCACTCGTGCAGTAACTCTAAAGCGATATTCCTGTAATTTCTTGATGTATTGCTGCTTTCAATTCATCAATGGTTCGGGAATAGTGTTCAGATCTTCCCAAAGTATCTGGAACTACAGCATGTCTACCAAGTGCGAAGTAAGTACGAAAAGTTATTTGTGTCGTAACGACAGATTCGTTACCTACTTTTGATTAATATCTCGATAACGAAGGCACGATGGCAAGGAAATCGCAAGCCGCGAGCTGCCAACTAACTACGCTAAGCTTCCCCTCTCTTCAGTGATTCAGGCACAGTGGCAGTGCAAAATGTGGGAGTTCATTATGCCGGACCCTGTTTAATTAATTGAATAACCGGCAGTATTCACGTTACTTTAAAAGGCTTACGTTACATTTTTTTAAACACCCATTAATACCTAGTTAATATAGGTTAAGAGTGTAAATTTATATAATGTTTAATTTAAATACATTTTTACATCACCTAGCAAATACTAACAAAATTTTCCAAATCCATTAGTTCTCATTTTTCATGAAAAAACAATTAAAAAAGTTTTCGTTTATAGAAACATAACCTATATTTGCAACATTATTATGTATAAAGCATTGTAAAAGTATACATTATTAATTTAAGTTAATGTAGAATATGTAAATATTTTCTATGCACTAATAAAAAGGAATTTACTGCATAACATTCGTCAAAGAACCCAGTCTTTTTTTAACTAGAAAATTAGCCTCTTAAGGAAATTTATGTACCTAAATGAATGGGAAACAGACTTTTAAACCTTATAGATTGAATAAAAGTTTAACTTTCCTTTTTTAATTGCTAGTAGTCATTCATTTAAACATTCTTTGATTAAGCTTCCTTATTGATTGGTGTTTATAGAGTCTTTTTAAGCAAATTGAGCTTTTACACAAAATAACTCATTCTTGTCAGTGCGCATCGTTTAAATTTAAAACTATGTAATTGACGAGTAGAATGAGTTTTTTTGTGTTAAAATTTAATTTGATAAGGACTGTTCAAAACACTATATTATAAGATGTAGCCTGATTGGAGAACGATTTCATTGATGGCTATGAGCATCCGGTATACAATAATTTGAAAAGCCATCCTGTAGCTTAGAGACAAACTGCGCAAGCGTTATATTGTTTCAAATCCCCCTGTAAATGTTTAGTACGGAATACAAAGTTGGAGAGGCGCTGATTCGTGCACGACACCCCGGTATACTGCGCCAATTTAAACTCCATATCATAATTTTTGAGATAACTTTTTGACAGTTACTAGCTGTTTTCCATAACAAATAGCCTAGGCTAACGAAAAAAAGTTGTAAAAAGAAGTCTCAAAAATAATGATATGAACTGTAGTAATACAACTCCCAACGTGTAAGTGTCTGGTCTATCTCTGTCATTCGGTAGACAATTTCTGTACACCTACTGTGGGCTGCTAATCACCCCTCGTGTACACCAGTTTCCTATGTAGTTTTCATAGTATACCGGGTGGGCCAAAAAAAAACCGGACCATTTTTTTATTACTAACTTTTCAACTATACCATCGATTTTAATGGAAAAAACTGTACTTGGCATAGAATTAATCAGAGTTTTGAACAAATACATTTTTTTGCCCGTCATTTCAAAATCCAAGATGGCGGACGAAATAAAATTGTACCCTTCAAAGATGCTCGTTTATTCTTGTGTTGCGAACACGTTTTAAGAAGTTTTTTAAATCACTAAAAAGTTTAGTGGTTCTAAAAAAATATATTTTTGTTTTAACCAATGTTTTGAATATTATACGATTGCCTTGCCAATCATGTCTGCATTTATTTCCTTATAAATTCATTACTACTGAACCGATTTTGATGAAATAAAAAATATCCTAGTGAGAATTGATTGCTTTTTAAAGATCATGATCAAAATTTATTAACATCTTAAAATTAAGATGGTGGAAGAATAATTGATTCTTCAAAATGGCGTGTTTAGTCTTATTTTCTGAAAATGATTGTTCTTTAAAGCTAATAATCGAAATTTGCCCCATCTTAGAAGTTAGGATGTCGGAAATAATCATACTTGACCCTTCAAACAGGCGTTTATTATTTTCCAAAAATGTTTTAGTTTTTTTTTATTTATAGAAAAGCACTTCATTAATCTTTATATCTTTATGCGGGAGAAAAGTAATGTTTTTCTATAACTAAAACATTTTCGGAAAATAAGAATAAGCACGCCATTTTAAAGAATCAAGTTTGATTCTGTCCGACATGTTAAATTCTAAGATGCCGATAATCTTTGATCAAGATCTTTAAAAAGAAATCAATTCTCAACATGATTTTTTTTATTTCACTAAAATTGGTTTAGTAATAATGAATTCATAAGGAAATGAACGCAGACAGGATTGGCAATGGAATCGTATAATCTGTAAAACAAGGGCTGAAACAAAAATAGATTTTTTCAGAACCACCACACCGATTTTACTAATTTGTACATCGTTGTGTAAAGGAAAAGTAGCGGTTCTTTAAAAATTAAAAAAAAACTGAAACATTTTTGGAAACTAAGAATAAACACACCATTTTGAAGAATCAAGTATGATTCTGTCCGCCATTTTAAATTTTAAGATGGCGATAAACTATGATCACGATCTTTAAAAAGAAATCAATTCTCACCAGGATGTTTTTTATTTCATTAAAATATATAAGGAAATAAATGCAGACATGATTGGCAAGGCAAAACAATGGTTGAAACAAAAATATTTTTTTTAGAACCACTGAACCGATTTTGCTTATTCGTACCTTGTTGTGCATGGCAAGAATGCAGCTTTTTTACTAATTTAAAAAAGTAATTAAGACATGTTCGCAACACGAGAATAAACGAGCTTCTTTGAAGGATACATTTTAATTTCGTCCGCCATCTTGGATTTTAAGATAGAAGAAGAAAGAAATACATTTAGTCAAAACTCTGATTAATTCTCTGCCAAGTGCAGTTTGTCCCATTAAAATCGATTGTATAGTTTAAAAGTTATAATAAAAAAAAAATTGTCCGGTTTTTTTTGGCCCACCCGGTATACACAAGAAACCGAAATTATTAAGTTTTATGTCATTTTCTCAAAAGGTAAGCCTTTTACAGAAAGTATGTAATCAACTTTATTGTAGAAAACTAAATTATGGACCAAGTCCACGGTTATCACTTAATTGGAATCCATAAATTGTGGTTATTTTTTAGGATCACGAAAAAAAAATCATGTGTTTTTAGGTTTTATTCAGTTTTCAAGAAAACTATTATTAGCATTTTCGGAATAAATGCTAAAATACCCTTTTTAGACAAAATAAAATGTTCATATACATATGGGCTCGAAATATAAAGTTTTTAAGGTACAGGGTGTCAAACTTTTAAAAAAATCGGTTGTGCGCCACTGACAATTTTTATTTTGTGTATTTTTTTATAACTAAGCAAATCCAAAATACAACTTTTTTACTTCATAAGTTTTTCCGCATCTTACTCTGTTTTCGAGATAAAAAAAAACACTTTATTATCATTTCCTAAATATGGAATGCGGACTTGCAATAAAGTGCTTTATATTTTTTATCTCTAAAACAAATCATGGTAAAAAAAAATCCAAAAGACTAATTTGTGTTTGTAGTTTTTAATCAAATAAAAGACAAAAAATACCGAATTTGGAAAATATTTAGCAACGCATAGTTTTTTCTCAAAAATATTGTTCACGATGTGCTTCGGCATTAATTATTTTAATCTAAGTAGTGCCAAATTCGCCTCTTGTCACTACAAACAGCACTGCCAAATTTCAACGAAGTTGACTAAATGTTTACAGGTATTATGATTGTTTTTTATTTTGTCACCCTTAGAAATACGACCCCTAATGCATTATTTCCATGTTTCTTAGTAAGAGCTTTTCTTTAAATTACTCAAAGGAGCACCACATACTATTAAAATACCCTGTAACGTATATATTAGTCTAGTTTGTGAACGATCCTTAACTTTATTTTTCGTCTAGTCTGAATCCGGACCTGTGCACCCTTGGGCAGCTTTTTTCTTGATGACAAGTGACACAGTCAAAAGTTATCTCAAAGATAATGGTATTTGAAAAAAGCGATTTCTGTTATTACTCTATACTGCTTTTAGAACCTATTCGAGGCGCATGCTCACTGCCTAAATAAACCGTCAAACAACTACTGCAACATTTGCAAAGCCGCAAAAAGACCTGGGAGGATAACATGTGTGTGCGTGAATGCCCCGACATTGCCAACACAAGTTGTAACTCTCTAGGTCTTTCATAATTCCAAGATCTAGAAGAACTAAGGGGCAGAAAGCTCTGACAGCTTTGAAAACAGCTGTAACTGGTTTAATTAAGCATCCAAGTTCTCTTATTTCCTCTTATCAACACAGAAAGGCATAAGGTTACTTTCGAAAAATTATTTTTATGCACATTATTATCACAATGAAAGGTCGACATCACAGTACGTGGTCGACATGAGATCGGCGGACGTTGACGTTTTTTGGTCTGCCACCTTACCTAACCTAACCTAATTGTACATCAATCAGTATATTTGCATACTATAATAATAAATTACTGAGTGTTGCCACGACAGTTTTTAAAATTGTTCTGATTTTTACCTTCCTAACCCTCGTGGCAATGGCCAGAAAAGGTATTAGTTTCGACAAAAACATTTTTTTTGAGATAACGCCAAAAATGTGTTATTTGGGTGTATTTTGACCTTTGTTAAACCGCTCAACCTATTTTCATAAAATTTTTAGGCAAAATAGTCCTGGATACTAACGAGCTGATTAGTGTTGTGCTACGCAGTAGCATATTAAATGAAGTGCCGTTTTTGCCACAGAACCTACACCCTGGTGTGTTACGTACTCCCAGTCTGTTCATGTGTTTGTTGAGTCGGGATTGGTCTATGTACAGCCCTGTGATTATTCTTAGGCTATTCCTGTTTAATTCAAGGAGTTGGTTTGTTCTGTATTTGTCTGGCTGGTTTAGAAAGGCTTTGGAGTGTTGTTGCCTAGGCGTTGCTCGCCAGTTTTGTGTCGCTTTTCTAACAACCCACTCTCCTATTTCTCTCGCAACTGTGGCCTTAGGTAAGCAGAAGTAAGGCTCAGTTCCAACCAGCGTGGATTCTGCTCCCGCTCTGGCTAGTGTGTCTGCTTATTAATTTCCTTAAACTTCCGTGTGGCTTGGCACCCAAACAAGACTGATCTTGTTAGTTCAGCTGGTCTGTCTTAGCGTTTGAAGGTAATTCCAGACTAGTCTGGATTGGACTTTGCATGAGCTTAATGCTTTTAGAGCTAATTAGCTATCTGAGACGATTCTGATGCTTTTGTTTGAGTGGCCCCTGCGGGTAATCTCTCTACCGCATACTTCTATTGCATGTAGTTCTGCTAGAAATATGGTTGCTAAGTTTCCTAGTCCTACAGATATTTCAGTCTGTGGTCTCGTCACACCCGCACCCACCCCATTTTTGTTTTAGATCCGTCTATATAACATAAGTGGTCAGCCTTTAGCAGTTGAACAGGTCTCTCCCGCCATTCCGCCCTCGTTGGTATAAGGACTTTAAAAGGTATATCGAAGCTGTATTTGGGTAACGTAGTCCGTTGGCATGCTAAGTTTTCGGGTATTCTGAAATACGTCAGGCAGTCTAAGTATTGTATTAGGTATATCATTATAAAGTATTTTACAATAAACATAAAATATATTAAATCTCTTTTAATTGCCTTGGCAATTAAAGTGTTATTATCAGATGTCGTGACCCCGTAAAATTAAAGCTCAGCTAGATCTCGGTCCGTTATAGAAAAGCATACAGCAAGCGTTTCACCGTAACGCCCGCCGATAGCTTATACATGTTTTAGGGGCTGTATGCGTGTCAGCACGTTCCCTATTTTACAGGTTCAAAAATATTAGCGGTTTTAGTTTCCACAATCTGCAATCAAGACAGGAAATATCGTTGTAACCAAAATTTCAGTAAGCTTTAATTTCAACACTTCAAAATAACACAGCTATATCACAATAATGTTTAGCTCTCCAAAACCGCAATTTCAGCAAAAGAAAATCAACGTTTTAGCTCACACATATACTATACTATAGTAGTGTGAGCTATGGTGATCCTAATTTTTTCGAGAAAAAAAAAGTTGCTCCGATTTCAAAAATTTTTATATATCTTTGCGTTTCAGATGATTTTAAAACTTTTTTGTTGCGCCGTCTGTCTGTCTGTCTGTATGTCTGTCTGTCTGTCTGTCTGTCTGTCTGTCTGTCTGTCTGTATGTCTGTAACGACCAACGCGCATAACTCAAAAACCGCTTGGCCGATTTTAATGAAATTTGGTACCTGGGCTGGGTTTTGGGCCGAGATGGTCCCATTTAAAAATGAACAAAATACACTGAGCACAAACCAAATAAAAGGGTGGGGGTTGATTTCAAAAATTAGAGTTTATGGAAAAATATGGCGTGTGTGACATCAAACGAAAGGTAATTGAGTCTGGAGTTCAACAAAATACATTTTAATTTATTTTAAAAAAAGGGTGGGGGTATATTTCAAAAATTAGAGTTTAAGTGAAAAAATGGCGTGTGTGATATCAAACGAAAGGTAATTGAGTCCGGAGTTTAACAAAATACAGTAGAACCTCTATAACTCGAACCTGAAGGGACAACCAAAACAGTTCGAGTTATGGAGAGTTCGAGTTATAGAAACTCGAGTTACATAGGTTAAAATACATGTAAAAAGTGCAGGGACCGCTTAAAAGGTTCGAGTTATAGAGGTTCGAGTTAGAGAGGTTCGACTGTACATTTTAGTTTTTGTTTTTTTAAGGGTGGGGGTAGATTTCAAAAATTTGAGTTTAAGTCAAAACATGGCTTGTGTGGTATCAAACAAAAGGTAATTTAGTCCGGAGTTGAATAAAATATATTTTAGTTTTTATTTATATTAGCTCACACGTACACTATAACTATAGTACCTAGTGTGAGCTTAGGGGCCCATATATTAACAGAGTATTTTTTGTATTGCAACAAAAGCTGGTGACTGAATAAAAGATGTGATTGGTCTGACGGGTTTTACATCTTCATGGATTTTTACCATTCTATAAAGGAGAGGAGTAGCTGGCTTCATTGGAGCATGAATATTTCCTGTATTGACAGATTTAATTATTATGTCATTATCATATAATAGTTTCTTTATATTTTCAGTGTATTATTTGCATGGCCTTTTTTTTTAATTTTTTAAGTCTTTAATTTTCTATTTTATTGAAAGAATAAGCTTTTTGTTAAATTGTGTTCAGTTTTCTGGGTTTGTTTCAATTCTTTTTAAAAATTAGAAAATTCACCTCTTGTGGCTTTGTTAAATTTGCTTGGATTTCTTTGTAGTATAGCTTCCACACCACTAACTAATGTTTTTATGTCACTTAAGGAGATATCTCTTAGAAGAGAGTATTTTAAGCCATTTTCCAGTAGCTTCATCTTTTCTTTTGAGAATTGACAATCCGTAACATTTAGGATGCGGGATGAAACTTAAATTGTTCATGATATTGGTTCGTTGATAAATAGCCTAAATTGTCAGTTATGCTAGTTTTTTCTTCAAATTTTTGAAGTGCTGTTGTTTTCTTTTATTTCTTGTTTTATTTAGGTTATCACGAAAAGAACTGACCTCCAAGATGCTAAAATGTACAAAGAGAAGGATGTAAATATTCTGTAGTCTTCTCTCACGTTTATTAGCATTTTTCTTCATGTTGTCAATATAGTCTTGCGGTTTATATTCAAGAAATGGTGTTCAATGAAACTAGTGTTTACTGTAGTTTGTGTCAACTTATCTTTCAAGCATTGTCCATTAAACCTGTGCCTTCCACCTTTTATGTGCGAACCTTTTTGTTAAATTTTGTTTAGTTTCCTAATTATGTATGATTTTTTTTTAAACTTAGGAAATAAACCTCTTGTGGCATTGTTAAACTTACTTAGATTTCTTTGTAGTATAGCTTCCACATCACTAATTAATGTTATGTCACTTTGGAAGACATCTCTTGGGGAAGAGTATTTTAAGCCATTTTCAAGTAGTTTCGTTTCTTCCTTTGAGAATTGATAATCCGGAACGCGCAGGATGCGGGGATAAAACTTAAATTATTCATGATATTGTTTCGTTGTTAGGTTTCCTAAACTGTCAGTTTTAAGGGATGCTAGTGTTTTCTTCAGGTTTGTAAAGTGCTGTTGTTCTGTTTTATTTCTTGTTTCATTTAGGTTATCAAGAAAGGAACTGACCTCCAAGGTGTACAAAGGTGTTTATAGTCTTTAGTTTCGCTGAGAGTAAATCTCTGCTGAAAAACCACTTGTTTGTGTGGTTCCCACAAATACGACTTTTTGCTGACGAAGTAACGTAACCGTATCTCTAGCGATATTGTCACGAATGGCGCTTAACATAAAGTCAAACCAATATTTTCCAAATAATTAAAAAGAAACTTAAAAATTATTATTCGCAATAACTTTTTGGGACAACCTATAAGTCGATATAAACTGATTGACAATAACTATTATTGCAACATGGCAGAAATAGTTGATAAATAGGCTGGCAAGACATATTTCTGGGCTTTGTTCCCTATAATGAACTTTAAGACCGGGTGAGTGCAGGCCACGTCGAGTTACGTAACGACTCAGAAAGCTGACGACAATTTGGGCGTAAACTGGGGTTTTTGGTAACTAGCTAGCAGCAAATCCTGTTGATTTTAGGTAAGTCCGGGTGTTGTCCCTCGTAGCCAACTCACCAACCTTTGCCATATCAGTTACCTGTTTTTATTATTTATAATACATCTTTTAATCCCCTAGAGGTGTTATTTAATCTACATCCTTTAGTTTTTAAACAAAGATCTCCGTCTTGGAGTTGTAAGGTAGGGACTGGTAATTAACGACCTGCCAATACCTATAACCAACCCCTCGGCTCCCCTTTTGCGTGGCATGGTGGAGGCAAGCCGAGTTTAAAAAAACAAAGGGATACAGGGGTTAAAATTTGTAAGGGAAAAAAGCCCGGAAATATGTCTTCCCAGCCTATTAAGCAACTATTTCTGCCAAGTTGCAATAATAATTATTGACGTCAATCAGTATATATCGACTTATAGGTTATCCCAAAAAGTTATTGCAGATAATTATTATTAAGTTTCTTTTTAATTATTTGGGAAATATTGGTTTGACTTTATGTTAGCGCCCTTCGTGACAATATCATGGCAGTAGAGATATTTATGTCCGACGTATCTACCAATTTTACTATAGCTGATTTTTTAATTTTCGCTCTCTTGAGAAGTTTGGTACGTGAGATAGAGCACGATTTGTGTGTGAACCTTTTATACAGAAAGAGTAAAGAACCTGAACTCTGGTTTTCAGCATTGAAATCTAGTTTACTCTTAAGAAGGGGCATTATCTACTTAATAGTGAACGTTTACTAACAAGTAGATAATGCCCCTGCTTGAGGTTAATCTGGATTTCAATCTCTGTACTAACTTAGGTTTCCAAAAATAAATGTATTTCTAAAAATTCTTATTGAAACAAGCGTTATTTTGAAGTGAAACATTTTATGTTGCTGGTATGTAGAAACCAGAAATGTTTTTAATTTTAAGAATAGTTTTTCTCCTGGTAAATCAAGACATTTAAGAAAACTTAAACACTTGATTTGTCTTTTGTCTTTTTCGAAACTAGAGATTAAGAATATTGCTTTTAAGCTGAACTAAGAGAAAGCATTATTTGTGAATACGTTTTCTAGATTTGATATAACATTATTTTGTGTATTGGTATAACGAATCATTCACTGAACCGTGCCAGCTGACTACTAAGAAAAACAATTTTTCTTATTTTTTAATAATACTTGCGTGCATAGAAATCGGCCCACTGTAAACTTTTGACTTTAACTATATTTTTTTTTTAATAATTCATCAGATCAAAAAAAGAAATATTGTGCAAGCTGTGCTTGACAATTACACTTGCTCAACTCGGCTTGGTTAAGCAGCGGGACTAAAGTAAAAGTTTACTGCCAGGGAGCAGCCTCACTCCCTGCAATGACCAAGAAGGCTTATGGTACAGTAAACTAAGTAGGTATAGTGAGAACAACTATCAAATGTTAAATCTGCTTTATTGAGATAAATCCTCTCTTTTTATATTCAAAAATTGTTATGGTTCGTGATAAATTATAAAATATAAAATTCCATATAATCTGTTGTTTTATAAACTAAATAATTTATATAATTTAAATAGGTAAACTTGAGAAGGTTAGTTTATGTTATTAAAACCTAATTTCTCAAGATCACCTATGTTTAAATAATAAATTGAATTAAAAATGAAGATTTATGAAAATTGGTAAAAAAAGAAAATCTGTTTAATTTTGTAATTAAACAAATATGCTGTTTGAAAGACAATTTAATATGCTTTAATCTGAGTATAAAACTATAAAAACTTATTTCGACTTCCTATGTTTAACATAGTGAAATTAATGCATTGGAAATCGGGTTATTGAGAATTTAAAACTTAAACACTTAATTTGTCAATAATGGGTATGACCTCCTCTTGACCTAATAACATCTCTCATACGATTAGGCATAGATCTTATTGAGTTAGCTATTGTTTCTTGTGGGATGTTAAGCCACTCTTCTTCTACTGCAACAAAAAGCTCTGGAATCGAGTTTGGGGTAGGAAGTCTAGGTCGAATTCTTCTTTTAAACTCATCCCATAAATGTTCAAGCGGATTTAGGTCGGGACTGTATGCTGACCACTCCATAACCCGAAAATCGACTTCTGCAATGTAATCTTGCACAATTCTTGCGGTGTGCGGCCTTGCATTGTCATGCATAAAGGTAAATTCGTCTCCAATGTAGTCGACGTAAGGTACCACATGAATTTCTAAAATCTCTTCGATATTTCTATCAGCCGTTATACTTCTTCTTCCGTGAACACGGTCGCCCCTACGAATAAACACAGGGCCGGTTCGTGCTCCTATAGAAATTGCACCCCAGATCATGCAGGAACCAACTCCATAAGCACTCCGCTCTTCAAAGCAGCAATCTGCAAATCGCTCACTTGGTCTTCGGTATACTTTTCTTCTTCGGTCCCTACCATGGAGGCATATTCTGGACTCATCTAAGAACAGAACAGATCCCCATTGTTCCAACGTCCAATTCAGATGATCCCGTGCAAAACGCAGGCGTGCTTGTCGATGAGCTGGAGTTAGTTTTGGACCAATCGCAGGTGTTTTAGGGGTCAGGTTATTTTCCTGCAGTCTTCGTCTTACTGTCCACTGGCTAATAGCTACTCCTCGCACCTCACGGTGCTGTCGTTGTACTTGAACGGCATTAAGGTGACGATTTCTTAATGTTGTTGACACAATAAAGCGGTCATCACGAGCGGTTGTAAATCGCCTTCTGCCTGCTCCAGGTCGCTTATGAAAGTCTCCAGTCTCCTCATAACGCTGGTACACTCTTCGAACCGATGCGCGGGTCATATTCAATTTTCTTGCAACAGCTCGCTGACTAAGTCCATTTTCGATTAAAGCAATAACTTGGGCGGCTTTTTGTGGTGTAGTATGCATTAAACTTACACACTTGAACACTATTGAGATTTTAAAAAACGAATAATATGCAAATTTCAGTTGCAAACTCAATTTGACAAATTTGTTATTTTCGTTACAATCACCACATAAGCACGTTTTATTTGTTTACCGGTTGCTACGCATATAAACGATAAGCCTTCTTAAAAAATTTATACTCACATTATAGCATATTAAATTGTATTTCAAACAGCATATTTCTTTTTTTGATCTGATGAATAATTCTTTAAAAAAATATAGTTAAAGTCAAAAGTTTACAGTGGGCCGATTTCTATGCACGCAAGTAAATTAAAGTACACAGCTCTATACAGATCTTCGAAAACTACAATATAGACAATTGAAAATATTAAACATCTAGTTTTTTGTGATTTGCAGCAATGGAAATTTGTCAAACAAAACGAAACCTAATTAAAGGAAACAAAACAAAAACTAACTAAAACTGCTTGGCAAAAAAAAAGGTTTATTGTTTTCATAACAAAGCTAAAAAAACAAAAATCCCACTATGGATCTTGGACTTAACCAGTTCCCTAGGTTAACTCCGGCTTTGAGAATGTACCTTTAAAAAAATAGTATATAGGGCATTTACTTCTATACTTCAGGGCCTTATACAACTCGATGATATAGGGATCTTCCATAAAAAATCGGATATGATTTGAAAAAAAAAGAAATAGATGTATATGGTACAGTACGTTAGGTTGGGTTAAATTAGAGTCCCTGGATGTTGACATATTTGGATATATTAGAGTCGCGACAAGCCCATCAATAGGGTCTTATTGTAGGACACCGCCACTCCTAGCTCTGTGGAACACACAACACCCTCGTTCATTCTTGAGCCATCTGTAAAAACCGGAATGAAGGCATCATTTAAAACCGAACCTGCCGACTACTCCTCTCTGCGTGTGAATATTGCAGATAAGTTTCTATGGAATGTGAAGGTCGGTGCGACGTAGACTTTTTGTCGCTGTATTTTGTTACATGAAAAACTGCTGCTATCCTTTTGCTAAAGAATAGCGTTGCTATATTTATTTATTCTTTCAAAATAAATGTGAAAACTTTCACTTTGGAACGCGTTTTAACTGGAAGCTAATAAGATAAGTTTATAAGCTTTCGTGACAGCGCGAGTTACCAATTTAACTACTGATAATTAAATAATTTCTAATGTCGAAAACTTTTTTTATTTTTTTATGATAATGTATCGCAAAGCAACAATGAGAAGTTTTTTTAAATGGATAATTTTGATTGTTTAGTTTTTCATATTTTGCTACTAGCAGAGAGGGAAGTGGCATCTGCCAAATTTTTCGGCCCCGAGCCAGCCCTGGGGATATCACATACAATGCTGCTAAATCAACCATATTAAAATGGATGGAGAATAGCTTCCAACAATACTGGATAAATATACCAGAATTGGCTCACTCTAAAGAGTTCATTAAAGGACCTTCTAGAAACAGAGTCAGGAACATTATTGGACTTACCAGACAGGAGATACGTATAGTGACTGGTCTTTTTACGGCTCACTGTCGACTGAGAGTACCCATGCACAGAATGAAACTAACAGAAGAGACCGAATGTAGACTATGTGAATGTCCGGCTACTGCACGTTTACGTCAGAATACTTTCGGTAAACCTCAAATCGACTCAGAAGATCTGAATAGTGTCTCACCCAAACTGATAGCCGGCCTTTTTGGAGGATTAGGCATACAGTGGCGAGAAACCACTCAAAAGTGAGCCACAATAGACCCACTGGCGGTCGCAGTGGAAGGGCTGCAAGGCCCACTCACATATAAATCATCATCAATCATCATCACTATAAGATTTAATACTTAATGCATACATTTGTTCCAAGAAGTTAGCACAAAGTGTTATGATAATTAAATAATAGTAACGTGTTTATTTTGTTCTATTTATAAGTAAATGATTCGCTACAGAATACCTATATAAAAAATCTATTTGTTTTTTTTTAACGAAAGACAGAACACGAAAGACTGATAGGCTGCATTTGTTTGAAAATTTTTGCTGACTTATTTTTTATCAGGCAAATAAAATTTTAGTAGGTTTTCAATAAAATATCATTTCTGAAATTAACAAAGTATTCATATTATTTATATTATTCTTTTTTGTAAACGCCATTGAAACTATTTATGTTTTTAGTGTGACTTTTAAATTTAATTATTCAAAATTTTTCTTGTCATCATCTACAATATTTTTTTTTTTTTAGGTGTAGATTAACTATTTCTTTATTTTTAGAGTTTTTGTAACTTGCAATACCTTAACTTATTGCTATAAGTGTACTTTATATTATTTTAAAAGCAAGAAAATCTATTGTCAATTGTATATTTTATTTAACGCGAGTTTTTTGAAAAATCACCTATATCTTTGATTAAGAGTAGTTAGAATTGTAAAATTGAAAAGTTTAAAGAAAGGTGAATTTTATGTCCGTAGTGTAACTAACAAAAGTACTGCTACACAATAATATAATTAAATAATCATACAATAAATGACGTGCCCAACATTATTTGTAAATTATTAAAGGAAAATAAAGACTTTTCTAGTTTATTTTAATGCTTTTATAGATACTTATATCATTAAATCATATTCATACAAAGCAAGGTTACTATCAGAAAAGGTTTCAGTACAGTTGGCCACCTATTAATCATCCTAATAGAAGGAGCCAGTGGCGTATATAGAAAAAAGTTTCGGGGCGAGCCCGAGACAGTTTTGGGGGGGGCCCGAGACCACATGAGGCTGTATTTTATGCTATTTTATGTTTGTATTCACGAAATATGTGGAAAATATCCAAAAAAATCTTATTTTCTGGGGGGGCCCGGGCCCCCAGGCCCCTCCCATATATACGCCACTGGAACGAGCCAAGGAATAAAAGGTTGCGTTTATAGAGTTTAAAAAAGCTTTCGATAGCATTGAGCACTCGTCAGTAAAAACATCTTTAATTAATTGCCAAAGAGATCACAGATACACAGACATAATAGCCAATATACAACACGTTCGTAAAGTCTGGAATCACCCATTTTTTAGAAAATTACACGTTCTTAACCCAAGAGCAGTCGCGTTATCCCGTGTTACGTATGTGGTCGCGTGTTAGATTTTTTCAAATATTGATACATTCAGATTACTAACATTTCTGTTCAGCTTATGAATAAATGTAGACGCAAAAATTCATTATTGGTAGTTATAACAATACCTATATTACATTCTTCGTTAGAAAATATAAAACAAATTCTATATAGCTAATCTGAAAAAAAAATTAAAAACTTAAAACTCTACAAAGCACTCTTAATACTAATAACAAAAAATAGTCTTATAGTCTATGTCATTCGCGACTTCTATACAAACAAAACGACGTCTTATTGATAAAAATCGGATTTTTTTAATAACATACGGCCTCATGGGGTCTCGGTCTCCCCCAAAACTGTCTCGAATCAACCTCGTAACATGTTTCTATTTTTCACTGGATGAAAGCACAAAAATTTATCGTTATACATATTAGGTACATAGTAATGAAAGCAGTGCGGTCTATAAGAGGGGCCTGGGAGGCCCGCCGCCCCCCTCCTTTAGATATTTTCCACTTATTTCATGAATGTATACAAACATAAAATAGCATAAAATACCGGCTAATGAGGTCTCGCCCTTCCCCCCCATAAAAAAAATTGTGTGTGCTTAAGTCCACACGGCAGAAGTGTAAACTTCAACAAGACGAAATTAATAATACGAAATACAAGATTTTTTGCGTTGTATATTGACAAAGTAATATACAAAGTAATAACATTTAAATAATAATGATTGGGTATAAATAACTCTCGTAAATTTTGCTCTGAGTGGCCTTCATCTGCATCATCATATCGCTCTGCTGACTGTACCTCTCACAGTTAGTCGACTCGAGCCGACTTCACCTGAATGAGCGTTACATAACCGAGCGTGACGGCTCAGTTCAATTCAGTACCCACAAAAAGTGCTAATCGCGCCTAAAGAAGTTTACACTTCTCTCGAAACTTTTCTATATGCGCCACTGGATAAATACAAGAAAAATACTCATAGCATTAATTTTGCTTCGCGTAGTAGGGTAACACAACTCACTACACAATTATTTGACCGGCGGATTTGGTCGCGTCGTTAGAATTTTTCTTATAACATATAACGTAAATAGTCGCGTGTTAGATTCAATCTAACAATCATCACTAACTCACCGCGGACGACACCAAACTAAACGCCCCTACACCTACGCATGACTACTACTGGCCTCGAGGCAGTTACTGCGGCAGTGCCTTATTACGAAATTTTTGCGAGAAATATTCGGGATAATTATAAAATGTTAAATTTTTCGTAACAACGCGACCATTCCCGGGCTAAGAAAAAAGTTCGAACACTTCGAATAAGAATCGAAGTTTTCAAACTTTTTTCCTAAGAACGTGTTATTTTGTCAAAAACCTGGTGATTCCGGTTTTCACGGACGCGCAGCAAAGCAACAATATCAATAAAAATCGACGAATGAACCAAGCCAAGCCGCATAAGAAAAAGTGCCAGTAAGGATGACACAATATCCCCTAAACTATTTCATCCGGCCCTAGAAGATGTTTTTAAAAACTTAGAATAGGAAGAAGTAGGCAACAAAGGAAACGCACAATACTTGAACCACCTAAGAAAATGCTGAAAGAACTGGATACAGTAGTTAAAAATATAGGCTTGAGTATAAAATACACTGAAACTAAAGTCATGACAAACACAGATAAAGATATCAGGATCAGAATATACCAAGAAAAAATAGTAGAATAAGCAAAGGAATATAATAATACCTGGTACAAATTATTAAACTAAAAATAGAACAGCAACCAGCGGAAATCAAGAGAGGAGTAAGATTGGCCTGGGCAGCATCTGGTAAATTTAGCTACATATGAAAGAATAAAAAATATCCTCAGTACCCTAAAACGAAAGTGTATAACCGGCGGACTCTTACAAAAGCCCAAAAATCAATGGAAAGACAAATGCGAGATATAAAGCGTACAAATGTATTGTAAACTGGAGACCTTGGAAAAATAAAAGAAGTAGGGGACGACCCCAAATGAGATGGGCGGACGATTTGAAGAAACATGCGGGAAGTAGATGGATGAACACGGCGACAGACAGAGAAGAGTAAAAAATATTAGGGGAGGCTCATGTCCAAAGATAAATCGAAGAAGGCGCAACAGATGGATAGATAACTTACCACATCCAACATGTTACAAGAGACTTGCTAAAATTTAAAAATTGTTGCAAATCTTTTAAGCAGAAGATTTTACCCTCACATGAATCCTAAATATTTATACCTAAAATGTATGATGTATTAAATATCCTTCAAGGGGAATATTAAAATATCGTTTCCTTAATCCTTTTTCAGAAGTAATGATTATATTATGAGGTTGGGGTTATATTAGTCAGGCTTCCATATCTTATATGGATTAAGTAATATAATCCTAAGACTAAAAATAAATTTGATTTTCATTAGTTCGAGTCATATTACTAAATACATAGCCTAAGGTTTTAATATTCTAGTATGTACTAGAGGCCCTTAATATATTTTGACAGTATCCAGGCAGGGCATTTAATAGGTACAGTTTGGCAATACAAATGCCTTTCTTCTTTATTTCCAATATCCCACGATTTTGTGATTTGCCAACCAGTATACCGTGAGTTGGTTAACCATGAAAATAGAAAATATTGAGCCTGGGCAATAAAATCATCTATAATTCATAGCCGAATAGATCACAGATACACAGTTTATATAGCCAATATATATAGCGAAGCAACAAAATAAATCAAAATCCACGAAGGAACCAAGCCCATCCACATAAGAAGAGCTGTCTGACAGGGTGACACAATATCCCCTAAACTATTTAACCAGGCTCTAAAAAATGTTTTAAACGGACAATACTTGAACCACCTAAGATATGATGATGATATCGCCTTAATAACAGATAAGAAAGAAGAACTCATTAAAATGCTGAAAGAACTGGATACAGTAGTTAAAACTATAGGCATAAGTATGAGCTACACTAAAACTAAAATCATAACAAACACAGATGAAGATATCATGATCAGAATAAACCAAGAGAAAATAGAACAAGTAGAGGAATATATATACCTGGGACAAATGATTAAACTAAAAAGGAAAATCAAACAGCTGGAATCGGGAGACAAGGAAAAATGGCCTGGGCAGAATTTGGTATACTAAGCTACATATTAGAAAATAAAAATATCCTAAGTACCTTAAAATGAAAGTGTATAACCAATGTATCCTTCCTGTAGTTACCTATGGATCCCAGACCTGGACACTTACAAAATCAAATATGGAAAAGGTAACAAAAGCCGAAAGATCACTGGAAAGACAAATTTTACATGTAAAGCTAACCAATAGAGAAACAAATAAATCGATAAGAAACAAATAAAAGTAAGAAATGTCAAAGGAGAAGTAACAAAATTAAAATTAAAATTTGCATCAATTGTCATATTATCGGACAGAATGACGATCGATGGAACTAATGTATTGTCAACTGAAAACCTTGGAAAAATAAAAGAAGTAGCGGAAGACCTCCAATAAGATGATTGGATGATTTGAAGAAACATGCGGAAACTAGATGGATGAACGCGGCTACAGACAGCGATAAGTGTAAGATATTGGGGGAGACCTATGTCCAAAGCTGGACCGAAGAAGGCTAAATAGATAGATATGGTGGGAACCTGAAATTTGGCTTGTCTTCTGACTTTTCGCATCAGTGATCCCCTGTACAGGGGTATAGCTTCGTTTTGGTTAATATAAATTTTAAAAAAATCCAAATTAGTATTTGGAAGGACAATCATAATTGACAAATGATTCCTTTTGATGTCTATATAGTTCATCTTAATAATTAATTTGTTAGTGCTATACAAATTCCTATTTTCATATTTTTTTTTAATGTATTATCAATCTTATAAAAATGATAATATGCCTATTAGGAAGATAGAGAGAGAGCGAGAGAGAGAGAGAGAGAGTGAAAGAGAGAAAGAGAGATAGAGAGAGAGAGAGAAAAAGTGAAAAAGTTTTAATTAACTAGATTATAAAATGTATTTAAAAATAATATAAAAAAACTTAATTTTAAATAATGTAGAGCTACATTTTAATTAATTTTTTTAGGCTAAGCTAATTATAAAATAAATCAAATCTTTTTTTATTTGTGCTAATAGGGAAATCAAACATTAACTGAGCGCTGTGCCACGGTTCCAGAAAAATCATTCAATAAAAAAGAGTGCCGAGTTTGCACCACAGCATATGATAATCTCAAGCAGGAAAGACACTGCAGTGATCTTGTTACAGAGTTTCTCTTAGAAGCCAAAAAACGGTGTGTTAGAACATATATTCAATCAAGCAGCACTCACTAGAACCTCGAAGAGTCAGGAGAATTTACATCAGTTGGGAAACCGACATCGGTTTATTCATTCAGGTAACTCGGACATACAAAGTAATGAGACTAGTCAAAGCAGGTATCATATATAAGCCTGCTAAAGTCCTTCATTAAAAATTCCGTGATAAAGCTAGCAGAGAGAAGATGAGTGCGGTTGGAAACCTGCAGCAGTTTAAGGAAGCTGTAGATAAAATGAAATATGAAGAAGAGGACACTTGGGTATAGGCGGAAAATGCTGAGAAAAAAAAGCGCATGCCAACACTGCCACCCGTATAGACATACCGGCAAACGACTGTTGCAGGGGAAACCTGAAAGCACGGCTGTTTTAATGCCTTGACCTTACCAGGATGAGATATAATGCTCTAGTTCTTTCATACTCTCCGGGCCTAGAAGAACTAACAGGCTCGCCTGGCGCTTATTCACTTGATAACGAACCCGTATTCCTCCCTAAAATTTAGTTTGCGAGGCAAGCCCATCGCAGCAATGAATTTAATACGGCGAACATCAAAACAGTATTGAATCAAAACGAAGGACTCAAACCGTGTAATAGTGGCTTGTGCTGCAGTTATAGTAATACAAGTAGCTGGGTTAAAAATAAAAAGGAAAACGAAACGAAACGTTGGAGGACGACATCCATTTATCGAAACAGATTCGATCGACCACCACAGGAGAGTTATTCTTAATTTCACAAGATTGTCTTCTGCAGAAACTTCCATTTATTATTGGAATAAATTCGTCTCGATATTTTCACAAAAGATACTTATTTTCGGAAAGCTGTGACAGCCGAAGAGACATTCGCTACAACGCTTAGATATTTCGCAACAGGCGATTCATACTTTAGCTTGTAGTACCTTTGCATCATTCTCTAGCTTTCCAATTTTTGAGGACTGCAACATCCTCATTAAAAAACTCGCCGGTTCCCATCTTGCAGCACAGAAGAAATTCTTTTATTTTGTATTTTTACAGGTTTTTGGTTTATACAAAAAAAAATTGCTTTTTTATTGATAATAATTTTCTTTCTTTTTCTTTTTCCTAAAAAACTCTCGATCCGTTTGCTACAAAACTCTTATCCACAGCTGTGGGAACAGTTAAGAAAAACATTTTTAAAAGATGTAAAATTTGGTCTTGCACCGTTATAATAAAAAATTTTGTTCTAAAAAGTGCCTTATGGTTTTCCGTTCGACGCCAACAGGAAGGAAATATCCCGATTAGCAGTAGCATTTAAAAAACTATATGTCGTGTACCACTCACAATCGTGAATGTTTATTCCTCTCCCATCCCCTTATAATACATACCGTGCTCTCGTAACTACCGGAAGCTTAAGAGCACACACCTATACTTACAAAGAAAAATTAGAAATGACGAAACTGTTTTCGCATAGACGGATTATGAATCAGTGCCTTGGTAGCTCAATTGGAAGAGCGCCAACCTGGTTAGTGAAAGGTCGGTGGTTCAAAACCTAGGGTAAAAATTTTTATCTTATTTTTGTTATTTATTCTTTGCCTTTATGCCACTAAATTCTTTACGTAATATAATTTATACCTAGGGCGTTAAATCTAAAATCTATATTTTTTATTTCCATTTGGTTTAATGTAGAATATTATAGATGGTAGGGATTACCTATCAATACAACCTTTTGCATGCCCCCTTTTAGCGAACCTTATCCTTTTTAAATGCGACATTAAATGACAGATGTTACGTGATATTTAGAAACCCAATTTTGAACTTTTGCAGACACAATTTTTTATTCTGTATCCCTTATTTATCCGTCAAAAGCCTGTTTTGTGTTCTGTAGGCAAAATTAATTAAAAAATTCTGAAAACAACTAGGGAAAAACTAAACATTTAATACCATTAAAAAACTGCCCGAAAAATATAGTATTAGGGCTGTGTTTATTGTGTATTTCTACTTATTTTTTGTGCGCTACATAGAACATTAATGACTTTTGGTTAGTTGGTGAACACTGTTGCCAAACAACACATATCTACCAGTTTTTATAAAAAAATAATTTTCAATAATTGGCATTAAATTAAATCTGCACATTACCCCGCATTGGTAGCTCATAAAATAATTGTCTGGTATCAAAAATATTTTAATTTTATATTACATTTTGTCACAATGTTACATGCGCGGCAACACTCTCTAAATAAAGGAACTAGCAGCCTGCGTTATACAAACACAAGTAAGGTCAAACATTATCCTTTAGTGAGAGATTAACTGTCAACACTTATTAGGTGTCCATTAGTTCTTGGACCCCCGGGAGGCTAAGCTTTCGAGCTACCCACGGAAAAATATGAGAGAAACAAAAACTTATTTTTACCCGATTAGCCACGCAACTTGTTTGATTTTTAAATTCACGGGTACTAAAATTAACATTGGTTAATATTATTTTGCTTAAAAATTCCGCTGATTGATGGTGGGTAAACACGCTAATCAGCGTTGCTCTGGCCTGAAAGACAAAAGAGGTGCCGTAGGTCACGGATGTTTTCTTTTTCTTTGCAATCGATCTTTTCATCGATTGATATATATAGCAGTTTACACTCGCCTTCTCTTGCTCTAGTTTCTCTCGTTTCTCAGTAGATGGCGCTTCTTGCGAGGGCTTTCTTACTATAGGCATAGAATTAGAGACAAAACCGTCTAATTAACTTCGCATGTCACATTGACCAAGCAGTGTTCTGAGGAGTCTCATAAAGACGAAACAGTTAACTGTCAACACTTATTAAGTCTCCATTAGATCTTGGAGGTTAAGCTTTCGAGGTACCTACGGAAAAATATGAGAGAAACAAAAACATTTTTTACCCGATTAGCCACGAAAACTTATTTGATTTTTAAATTTACAGGTACTAAAATTCACGTTTGTAAGAGATAAAGTTCGAACCAGGTAACTGCGCATGCCTCAAAAAAAGGATAAGTGAAAAATTAGATATGCAAAAGGTCCCTCACATTCGACTGTCCTTACTACCTATAAATGTGTGTGCTGAAATTGGCACAAAATTAAGGAAATGGGAACGTAATAAAATAAAGTTAGTAAGTATTTTTCACAAAAAGCGCAAACTTAGAGTTAGTAGAAGATAAGAAGCATTGGAAGATGTAATAAAAGTAGGGTAAAATTATTACGAATGTTACAAAGAAATCCGAGGAGCCTTAGAGTTGACTTTCTTTATAAATAAAAGGTCTAGTTGGCTTTTATAATGTACTCCGAGAAAGAAAAATAAGATTTGTATTAAAGGCATATAATAAAAATAATATTTAATGTTTTTATTTTCGAAACAAATTAAATGAAAAACAAGTTATACATAAACTATCATTATTGCTGTTAGAAACTATCATTATTGCTGCTACCGGTGAAAAATGTGGGTAAAGCAACCAATTTTTACCATCGTTAAACTTTTTTTTGGATATACAGAGTGTCTCTGATGAAATACTCTGCCAATTTATGAACACCTAAGCTCACACGATTAATGTATATGTAATTTTTACCCATTTTGGTCCACGAAAATAACCCACTATCCGCCACCTGGGTCACATCCGATTGGAGGACTGGATTTTATTCATTTTTAAATGGCACTATCCTGAGACAAAACTCAGCCTAGTTACCGTATTTAATTAAAATCGGGCAAGCAGTTTTTCAGTTATGCACATTGGTCGTTACAGATAGACATACAGACAGGCATACAGAGAGATATTCAGACAGACAGACAGCGCGACCAAAAAGTTTCAAAATCATCTGGAACGCAAAGCTATATAAAAATTTTTAAAAGCGGAGCAACTTTTTCTTTCTTCTTTTTGACACGCTATCACCAAAGCTCACACTACTATATTATAGTATACGTATGAGCTAATAAATTCCTTCAATCAAAATATCAAGATTTAGCAACACTTGCGTAGTACAAAATTTGATATGAATCGAGATACAGGGAGTTAAACTTCATTATTTCGATTTTCTTTAATATAATTACTTTTTTAGTAGTTAATATTTTTGCAAAGAAAATTAGGGTAGGGCGTTTTCTAGGATAAACCATTAGATTTTGCGCCTTGGTATATACGAGTCTTGATATAAGATATGGTTTTTCAAATCATTTTAAAAAATTATTCTGTTCTGATGTTGGTCAGAAAAACAGAGATTTTTGCATTTAAAGTTTTTAATACATTTGTAAAAAGTAATTAATAAAAGTAACACGTGGACGACATTAAAACAGTACTTTTTTACATAGAAATAATGGAGAAAATCTTATTTTAAATAAAAAATTGTATACACAGAGGCACAAAAATGTTACACCGATTTTAATGTAATGGTAGTAACTTAGAGATCATCTTTTACCGAAATTAAATTACTTATCTCAAAAATCCTTCCATATAATTGTTTCGGCAAAAATAAGCATCAGTAAAAAAGTTATTAAAGAAAATTACAATAAAAAATAAAGTTTACCACCCTGTATCTCGGTTCATATCAACTTTTCGACTAAGCCAAGTGTAGCTTATTCTTAATATATTGATACAAGGAATCTTCAGTTTTACAATGTACTATTACTTCTGGGACACCCTGTACATTGATTAACCACATAGAGTCTCTAAATAATTTCTATTGTTATTAAATTATGGTAAAAAATATTGCTAAAATATCATTCCTTTATCATGTTACCTATATCTAGAGATGTTATATATTGGCAGATTCTTTTTCTTCTTGCCGTGCCATATCTCGGAGGTTGGCTATCATTACGGCTATCCTAACCTTATTTGATGTCATTGCACACCATTCCCTGAGGATTTTTAATCAAGAGGTTGGTCTTGGCAGATTAGAAGAAGAAAATATTAATGTTTTTAGGTTTTCACATTTACTTTACATTTACTGTAAAAAACCTCAGAAATTATTTTACTTATAAACATTTTCTGCCTCAACATAATAATCTTTATTATTACCTTATGCGGTGATTACTCCGCTTCGTTTAAAATATTTAAATTATGATTATAGATGGCGTTAGGTCTGTAAACGTTGTACGGTCACTGTATCCTGGAAGCCTGGCGTCTCCTGGAAAGTCCATATCGTTATTTTTGGGATAAATTTTTACGATTTTTTTTCGCTGATCTATGCTATTTGTTATTGTAAAAGCTGATTACTATCAAAAAGTTATCTCAATAAATATGGAATGAACTATAGGCTTCCAGGATGCAGTGAACCTAGAACTTTGTCAGTGATTCACTTCTGAAGCTATTTCTGGGACTGGGTCGATAAACAAATGTTTTGGAACAAAACAACACGTGTTTTTTAGTTTTCTTTTAAAATTGGTTGTCACACATAGACGGAAGATTTTTCTAGCAAATGTATTCTTCTTATTTATTTTTTGTTTTATTGATTTAAGTGCGAAATTATGTATTGTATTATCTTCTCCAATAAAAAAAAACTAACAATTCGTCATTTTTCTGTAAGGTCACTAGATCACGAATCTAGTGACCTTATTTCTCTGGTGTCATTCTTCTGGCTGGTTAAGATAAAACTGGCTGTGCGAGAACTCAAAAAACTACTGAACTGTTAGATTTTAACCTTTGGTTGGTATTTAACAGAAGGTCGTATTTGCTTATTTAAAAATAACAGGTTAAATAAAAAGCCAGTTTTAGGTGATATAGAAAAAAATACTCTGCCAATATATGGGCCCCTAAGCTCACACTAGGTACTATAGTTATAGTGTACGTGTGAGCTAATATAACTAAAAACTGAAATATATTTTATTCAACTCCAGAATAAATTACCTTTTGTTTGTTACCACACAAGCTATGTTTTGACTTGAAGTCAAATTTTTGAAATCTACCCCCACCCTTAAAAAAAAACAAAAACTAAAATGTATTTTGTTAAACTCCGGACTCAATTACCTTTCGCTTGATATCACACATGCCATATTTTCACTTTAACTCTAATTTTTAAAATATAACCCCACCCTTTTTTTAAAATAAATTAAAATGTATTTTGTTTAACTGCAGACTCAATTACCTTTCGCTTGATACCACACACGCCATATTTTCACATAAACTCTAATTTTTGAAATCTACCCCCATCCTTTTATTTGGTTTGTGTTCGGTGGATTTTGTTCATTTTTAAATGGGACCATCTCGACCCCAGGCCCAGCCTAGGTACCAAATTTCGTTATAATAGGCCAAGCGGTTTTTGAGTTATGCGCGTTGGTCGTTACAGACATACAGACAGACAGACAGACAGACAGACGGCGCAACAAAAAAGTTTCAAAATCATCTGAAACGCAAAGATATATAAAAATTTTTGAAATCGGAGCAACTTTTTTTTTCTTGAAAAAATTAGGATCACCATAGCTCACACTACTATAGTATAGTATATGTGTGAGCTAATAGTTATGTTAAAATCTGTATTATTATCCGTATAATAAATATTAAAGATTGACATTGTATCGGCCAGCAAAAGTCATTCGTTCTCCAAGTGTATTCAAAAAGATGGTAACGAAATTTGTCTTAAAAGCAGGTCATGTAGCAACAATTCCTCTGGAAGATCAAAAAACCATTAGTGCTTCGAAAAACGAACCCCGAACAACAAATCATGGTCCACCAAGACAATGCAAGTTTGCACAAAGCACAAAAAATCATTGAATTTCTAACCTAACAAAACGTCGAATTATTGGACCTTCCTCCATACAGTCTGGACCTAAGTCCCAACGATTTATATATATTTCCGAAAATCAGGAATGGACTGCGAGGTCAAAGATTTCAGTCGATGCAATTTTGACAGTACCAAAAAATGAGTAGAATTACAGCTTTAACAACTGGTTTGAGGACATCCAAAAATACATTCATTTTTGTGGAGAATACTTTGTCTTTAAAAAATATCTACTTAAAAGACAATCTTCGTACCATGGAGACCCATTTACCTATTTGCGACTCAATTACTTTTCTAATATGACCAAAGAGCAATCCAAAGTGTACAAAAGGTTTATTTATTTGTTTGCCGAGCGAGATACGAAGCGATGAAAATTAAATGGAGTAAATATAACGAAAATTTGTCCCTTTTACGATTTACAGGATGTTACTTCTTTTTAGGGCCCATCGCAACGACTTTTAAAATTCACTTTCTTAACTATGGGTTCGGTTCGGTTCGGTTCACTTTCAAACTTTAAGCATGCTTTATTTTTAAATTCGTTGCACCAAGCAAAAATTTCCTCTCCTCTGTGAAGATGCGGCCACCTTGTGACCCAATCAGGCAACGCCGCTGTTTCAACCAACCAAATTTTTAAGCTATGAAAAAACAACAGCAACATTTAGTACTTCCCAAAATAATATTTCTAAAAGCCATCAATTTTTCTTTGTCAAGCCTTTAAAAATGTATTTTCTTGAATTTTTTTGCCGAAAAATGATGTGATACTTGACTTTGTTGAATTGGGTGTCCTCGTCGGTACAACTAAAAATTATAATGGAATTAGGGTAAAGTGTAAAGGCAGATAGGAAAATCGTCTTGTTACATCAAGCAGTGCAGTTTAATTTAAATGCAAGGGTTTTCTTACACTGTTCAGTCCTATCCTACCCTTACCACTGTATAATACCTACCAGGCTGTGAAAAACAGTTAACTTGAAAATCGGGCGAAAATACTAAAAAGTAGATCTAACTTTATTTAAATTATTTTTCTTCCTTACAAATCTTTTTGTAATCGATACACAGGTATATTTTTTCACAAAAATATTGTGCCAAAGGAACCAAAATTTAGCCTTATCTTTTGCAACAAAATTTTTCAAAATCATTTCTATTTATTTTTGCAGTTTTATTTAAAAAAATATGTTTCCTATTTTACTTACAAATACAAAAAGACACCTTCACTTTAATAACAACACTCTGCTCCTTTCTAGGCATTCATTTTCTCAATTACTTGTTTAAGACAAAAACATTATCACTACAATATGTGCCTGCCCGAAACACACTTTGCTCTTCTTCTTGTTCATAAAAATCATTTTCTATTAGATCTCTAAGAACCCTATCGTACAATCCATTAAGAGTACTGGTTACTAAAATTCCTTTGTAATTGTTGCAATCCAACTTGTTTCCTTTTTTATGTATTGAGGATATGAATGCTATTTTCGAATCATCATGTACTGGATGTCCGTTTATGCATTGATTCATAATATATGTTAGATTTTCTAGTAGTTTCTCTGATCCATATTTGAGCATTTTAGCGTATATGAAATTTGGTAACCCTGTGCAATTCTCCTACTCGACGCGACACGTAGAATGGGTCACTAAAACCAAAAAAAGCGTTGAAAACGCTTCCCAATGAGAATGTGCCACTTTTCTGTTGGCTCCATTGAATAAAGTTAGATTTTATGTGCAGCTTTTATAAGCGACAGAGATAGGACCACTGTTGACACACAGCAAAAAACTTGCAACTAAAAAAAAAAAGAAGGTTATCATGTCTTTACTTACCTTTTGCCGCCCTCTCAATTTGCGGTTGCCTGCCCTGCTCCTTACTAAAGCTGAGGGCGCTTCGGGCACCCATGGGGCGCCAGTACCCTCGAGGCGGGGGGGGGGGGGGTTCAGTTCGGTTCATTCACGAACCCCCCGCCTCCCCCCCCCACGCTACGCCACTGGTCCTTGCCATACGCAGTTACACCTTTATAACTTTGACGTGAAATTAACATATTTCCTAACCAAAAATATATTAAAAATTAAATAGATATAATAAATAAATAAAAAAAATAAATAAATGTTTATTTTCAATCTTGTACAGGAATTACAAAGTTAAATGTATACAAAAATGTAGAGCAAAAGAAGAACAGAAATGAAAATAAACATAATCACTTGAAGTGGACTTACCCACTTGTTGTGAAAATTTGGTTAATAAGTCACTATCGGGTTTTTAAAGACACTTTTGGGATTAATGTCACTTTCTTTAGTAAGACACTATAGTAATTATTTTATGTTTTATTTTTTCATTATTTTAAAACACTAATGAAACAATTTTTCAATTTGTTTGTTAGACCCAAGTATTCAGTTCATTACCAAAAATTTATACCCTTTTAATTGTTCCACCTTTTTAATTTCACTTGGTATTAAGTTAAATAATTTTGGAGCAATAGCACTAATACACTTGGTCCCTATAATCTTATTTGTCCTTACTGTCTTTGTTTTTTGTTTGAGGATGCTTCTAGTTTGGTGTGGGTGGGGGTAGAACTCAATTTTTTTTCTTATTAAAAATTCTTACAGCAATCTTCTCACAAAATAATTGCCTAATATTTAAAAACCTACATTCACCAAACAATTTTTATGTGGAATATTTTAAATTTTTATTGTAAATGACTTTAATTATCCACTTTTAAATAGTTTTTAGTTTCATTGTATTAAAATGATTTACTCCTCCCCACCAATATATCCCATAGGTCAAATCAGATTGGACAAGTGCATAGTATAGTGTTTTAAGTTCAGGTAAAAGGTACATTCTGAGACACTTAAATCTAGATACCAAGTATCTCAATTTGTTTGTTAAGTTATTTATTTGTAAATTCTAACGTAAATGTTGGTCGATTACTATTCCTAAATATTTGGCAGATTCTGTTGACATTATAGTTTGTGAATCTGACATCTTTAAGCATTCTATATTTGGACTTTTAATGGCATAGGATGAAAATGTAATAAGGTTAGTTTTTGTAGTATTTTAGGTTGTTATCAAATGAGTCTTTTAGTTTTTTGAAATCTTCGTCAGCAATATTTTTTGTCTCGCCCCAAGATTTGGTTTTTACAAAGAGAAAGGCGTCGTCAGCAAAACTTTCCAAAATACCTTTTAGGTTCAGTTCAGAGATGTCATTTATGTAAACAATGAACACAAAGAGCCCGTGCCCGTGCCCTGAGGAACGCCGTACTCTAGATTTAGTATTGAACTATAAGAGTCATTAATTTTTACGGATTGCTTTCTACCCTCCAAATAGCTTGTTATTAGTTTAAGGCACGCCCCCAAATTCCATGTCGCTCAAGTTTCTCAAGAAGCTTTTTGTGACACACGGTAAAAGGTTTCGGCAGATCAATGAAGATACAACGTGAGGCTTTCTTTTTGTCAAGTACCTCATAAATATGTTGGTAGAAAACTAAAGATAAAAATGTCATTGTCTGGGGATAAAAAATGCTGACTTTAGGTTGACGCATAACAAACAAACCTGTCATTATACATGTGATAAATAAAGAGGTTGGAAGTGGGTTAGTAGATTTTTTAATGACTTGTGGGTAAACATTTGGGCACAACACCCCGAATTTATTTTACTGACTCAAAATTCTGGCACTACGGTGTTGTATTGACACGAGCCGCCGCTGTTATGGGCACCTTGTATAAAAACAGTCAACAAAATGTCACGCTGGTGCAATAATGCTAGCAGCCAGGAAAAATAATGGCTATTGTATGAGCAAAACTCTAAATTATGTTATTTGACAGTTTAATTTTGCTTTTCCAAGTTTTATTGTCTTTTAATGATATTTGTGGAATGTAAACACCACGTTTCTCTCATTTTATGATATTTTAAATGGAAATGCGAAACCACGAAAAACATAAAATGAAGTAGCTTAGGGTGTTTTTTTTTACTTTGGCAAATAATCCATTTTATTCAGTGTGTGATAGTATCGGCCTTATTAATTTTTTTCTTAGGAGTTACATAAAAATCGTTTATTAAGCAAATATATCAAAAACAAATTTTTTACGCCGTTGTAAATACAGACATTTTAGAAATGACATAAAAATCATGTTTTTAGGCAAATATGTTAAAAACAAATTTTTACGCGTGTGTAATTATAATATACTCTCCCTTAGAGGTCTTCATGCACTGTTCCTGTTAATGCAAAGTTGACAGCAGGAGTTGAAAACCCCTACCTTTGGGAACACAATTCCACTTATTGGAGACTTTTATAAAAATTATAAACTATTGCAGTTTTAATAATATTGTGTCTCAAAAAAAAATATCTTCTTCAACATTTTGTTTGCGTTTTATAGAAAAACTGCTGATTTTACAAAAAAAGTCACAATACAAAAAAGATGTGTATTGACAAGTTGTATCCATAGTGGGTTTTATTTTGACAACCAGTTAAAAAGTTATGCCAAATTCGTAGTCGAAAACTTTGAAACTTATGCTAAAAATGAAAGACATTATGGATGCAACTTGTTAATGCACATCTTTCTTGTAAATTGTAATTTTTTGAAAAAACAGTTTTTCTATAAAACACAAAAACCACGAGAAAAATATATGATGTTGAGGAATTTATTCTTTTTAGACAGAAAGATTAAAAATGCAAGTGATTAATAATTTTTGGAAAAGCGCACTATAATCCAAATAAAATAAAATTAATTTAGAAATAAAAAAAATATGAATTTTCCAAAATTATCCTGTTTTTCATATTTGACCCGTCATATTGTATTTGGCATGAGTTTGACAGATGTCCATAAACTGGAATTATGTTTCCAAAGGTAAGAGCTTTCAACTAAGGACACTCATGGTAAAGGCGGCAAGGTTTATACGAAGCGAAGCCTGACATTTTATTTCCTATTTTTTGGTTATTATTTTTGACATGTTTCCCTCGGTTTTGCATTGGCGGCTGAATTTTATTTTAAAGATGTTTTCTTACACAGTCTGAAGGTACCTAAAGGATATAAATTTATGTATTTAGAAATAAAGTTATGCTGCATCAAATTATCTTGAAATTCTAATATTATTAAATGGAACTTTAGACTGTGTTGAAATCACATTTTTAAAATAAGAACGAGCCGCCAATGCAAAACCGAGGAAAACATGTTATGAATTATAACCTAAAAATAGAAAATCAAAGTTAGGCTTCGATACCTGTAAAGCTTGCGTTACGATGAGTGACTTTACTTTCAACCCCTGAAGTCAGCCTTGCATTAGCATGAAAATTGCATGAAGGCCTCTAAGCGAATAGAGTAATAAGCAAGCCTCTTAGAAATTACCTAAAAATCGTTTTTTTAGACAAATATATCAAAAACAATTACTAGACTTCTAAAATTTTCAATATGGTAAAGCTCGCCGGTAGCTCCTCTATATGGGTTATATATAGGGATGGCACTCCGGAGCAGTACCTGTTCTTTTCGGAACAGGTCTGTGCCCGGAGCAAGTCGGAACAGGTATGAATTTCCGGAACAAGTTGTTCCGCCAGAGCAGAAGTGACAAGGAAACTTCGAGAGAGCCAGAGCATAACAGAAACAACTTGCTCCCTACTTTTACGCCTGTTCTGAGTCTTCACTTCAGCTAGCTGCATCTTTCTCAGGCTCGCTACGTAACCTTTATGAGACACACACTGGGTGTATCTTCGTCCTTTTCTAAATTATTGTTTTGAAAAACGACAGAGATACACTTAGTGCGCACTGGGGCAAGTCGTAGAAATTGCTGATAGACAGACAACACGCATGGTGCTAGGATTGGAGGGTGCGGTGTGACGTACGGCAGATTATCTTTAACAGTGGCGTTTCTTGCCGGGTTTTCTGTCGTTCAAAGCAAGGAAGTAGGAAACAATAAAAATATTTGAAATTGAATATAAAAAACCTTTAATCCAATAAAATTTACGTGAAATAAGGAAAACAGCAAAAAGTGAAGCGTTTTGTAAAAATTGCATTTCTTTTTCTATTTAAAAAAATAAAATTGTTATAAGCGACAACCAGATATAGCGGTTAACACCCTGTACCTCATTTATATACCTTGTAACACCAATAACAGAACACACGCATAGTTAGATTTCATGCAGCACACCTGTTCCTGCAGTGCAGGAACAAATTGTTCCTTTCATAAACTGCGGAACAGTTGCAATTTATTTCCCTTGAAAAGTCCGGAACAGTTTGGAGCAGGAGCAGATGTTTCGGAACAGGTCATAATAAAAATCGGAACAGGTCAGACCTGTTCCGGCATATTTACTGCTCCGACCATCCCTAGTTATATACTCAATGCTGGTGGCCTACCTAACAAGATTTAAGCTTGAGGATGTAATACGAGGGACGATCCAAAAGAAGCTGCTCATGGAGAATAAGAGAATATATTTGTTTATTTTAAATAGCTATTTAGAAAATAATAGTTTTGATCATAGATTATTATAGCCCTAGAAATTACATAAAAATAGTTTTTTGGCGAATATTATATCAAAAACAAATTTTAAACTTTTACCATTTTTAAGTCGCCAAAGGGAGTGAGTGGCTTGATTCTAATGACGGCACTTGACTTAGTATAGTGTATTTATTCGTTTGCGGTTTCGCTGTATTTGAACTGTAGAGTAAACCCTAAAATTAAGTTTACCTTTTTAGGAATTTAAATTAAAAATTCATTTAAATTTGATTAAAAATTCCTAGTTAGTCTTAATGAATAGATTACAATAATATGTTTTTAAGACAGTATCGTATCATCAGTATTCACTAAGACCTTAAAAGTTAGCATTTTAGACCGGGTTTAAGTATATACTTGATACCGACCGGTTTAAGTGTATTTTTTAATACTCACAGGTCAAATAACTGCAAAGATGTGGTTCACCAAAGAAATTCAAGGTTGAATGTTTTTGTGGTTCACCCTGATATGCAATATTATAGTGAGCATTTCTTAGTGAGTTTCATCTCATAAAAATTCAAGTTAACTTTAGAAATAAAGAAAAACCTCATAAAAATTTTGTAACGATATGGTATTTTTTGGAAATCTAGTACATACGATTCTCGTTAAAAATAGTCTCAAATTGTAATACCACCCCTGAGGAGTGGTTTAAAGTTCGAAAAACCATAGAAATAATCCATGATCTATAAAAAAACCTATATACAAACATTTTGACGTTTGGAGGTTTAAATTTGGCTGCCATTTTTAAACCAAAATTGTATATTTTTTTAATTTTTTTTAAAGTTTTTTGCGGACATAATTTTTTTATTACAACGAGAAAAGGTGACCCATATCGCAAATTATTTATGAACAATTTATATAAATATTAAAAACTATTGCATTTGCGGGAAAAATAAGTTAAACCTTCAACCAAAATCTAGACTTGTAGACCTAGGATTGTAGCTCTTAGCACTGTAGACCCTTTAGTAAAGACTGGTGTATGTGTTTGAAGAAAAAAAGGGAAATATTTTCTATAATGTTTAAGTACACAAAATAACTTTTTAACTCTTTCAGAGCCAGATTTTTTTGCAACTGAGATAAGTAGTAGCTAGGTAGATATTTCTATATCTTTCACATCAAAAACTATTTTTCTTAAAAGTACAGTTTCCTTTGTGACATACGATTTTTCTTCGTAACAATCATGACAACATTTCCGCAAGTAGGTACACTTTTTATCATTTTTTTTATGATACTTCGTTTTTTTATACACTTATGAAATAAAATGTGCTTAATTGTCACAAACCTAAAACGCCACGAATATTTTTATGAAGATGTTAAGGCGCGTATTTATTTAAGGCATGCGTCGTGTCGCCGAACAAGCATACTTATGTGTACGTGCATTCGCTTGTGCGACACACACTGGTCGAACTTCTAGAAAAGCTGGCCATAATAAGGTTATAGATTATTATACGTTAAAAAAATCGAGTTTCAGACAAATATGCTTCATTCTTGAATTTTTAAATCATTATAAATATATACAGGATGTAGTAGTAGCAGTAGTAGTGGTGAGACCATTTTTCGCTGATGCACGTGCCCCTTAGGTACAAGTTTTTTTCTCTAAGAGGACTTAATTTTGCCTGGCAAGTATACACAGTGGACCCACGCTTTTACACCCCTTCCGAAAGGTGGTCCTGCTATTGCTCCGTCATAACAGAACTTGGTTATAGCAACAGTCGTGCTCGTTGTGAGTTGACTGTCGGAGATTTATGCTGGCGCCTTCCTGGTACCTTATATATAACACTTATAGCAGGCAACTGGGTTTCTATTCCTAGTTCCTTGGGTGGCTGCGTGTCGGCTCCTAGACTACACCTGTGTATATTCTCGATGTTTAAAGTCAACTTATATTTTGCGTGCATCGAGGACGACTGTTGAACGCTGAAAAGGAAGTGAGCGGCGGGGCAGACCTTTTTGTTGTTGTTTTTGCATTGTTGTTCGACACGCGAACCTGGTACCTTCGGCATGTGAAGCCGACGACCATAACACGGCACTCCCCTGCTGCGATAAAAACGATATTTAAAAAACTAATGAGGGAGCGTGATCAAAATTAAATATAGCATTTTTTTTATTTATTTCTTATGGATTTATTTTAATTCTAAATACGAAAAGAAATCAACATTTGTTTAGAGTTGGTAATATATAAATATAGTTGTTATATTTTGTAAAAAACTAGTAATATACAGGGTGTTCCCTTAAGGATCACTGCCGAATTTATATCAGAAGAGAGAAAACATTAGCATTTTTAAGGTATTTTTAATAGGTTGAATGAATAACTTTGATAAAAATCACACTAATCTCCTGGACTATCTCGTTTAAAAAAAGAAAAATAGTGCTTAATTAAATTAGATATTTTTTAAATTATTTTACACAATATAAAATAGGGTTTTCATAAATATACAGTAAAAATTTTGTGCAAAACCCTTAAACAATTTTAAAATTCACCCACAACGCCGAATTTTCAGGAATTAAATATGAAAAATGGTGCAAATGCAGATGAACCGAACCGAACCGAACCGAGGCATGCGAATTCTGCCTCAAATAAATAAGTTCCGTTACAGAATGTAAACGATCTCAATGTGGGCCTCTTAATAGGCAAATAGAGAGGTTAAACATTATTTTTTTTAGTTTTTGAGTCTCAAAGTTGAGGATTATAATTGTTTAATTTTCTCGTTTAAAATTACCATGTTAGCATTTTTTTAAAACTTCTTTAAAAAACATAGTTAAAACATAACCTTTTTAAAGCTATGTATAAAAGCAAGAGCAACAATTGGAGAGTCTATAAAAATAATTTAAAAAATAATTATGCTGTAATAAAATTGAAGTATTTGAAAAATACAAATTAAGCTGAAAATCGTAGCGTGAATTAAGAGTAAGTTATAGTTATATGTTCCAATCCCTTGCGTTGCCTATGGCAATAGCGGTTTTCCAAGAAAATAAGTTATCTAATAAAAAAGCAGACAAATATAAAAAAGCAAAAAATCTGATCAGTTTTTCCTCTGGGCGCAAAATGAGACGCAATGGATCGTAAAATCATTTTGACAAAAAGTCACACCGATCTTTGATCCCTTTATTTTTTGCGGGCAAAAAATGTTTTGATATAAATTACAGAGAAAATTCTCGAATCCAATAATAAGTATTTAGTCGAAATGTAACTAATTCCAGAATATAAAGGGTGTTCTTACCTGTTTTCGGACGGATGAAGTACCTTATGCGACAGACAGCATGTATACTTTCTCCTGAACGACTCGGTTTAGATGCAAGGCATATAATTTTTAGACTTGGTGTGTATACATTTTGCAGTTTTTGCGTTCATTGATGATAGACTTGACCACACAGGCAGCTGACGCGTATGGTCGACACAGTCGATTATATGCGACATCCCGCCACCTTGCAAATCCAGTTGTGTGTCGAGTGCATTGCTAGTGTTTTCACGGCTTTCGCTCCGATATGTATGTGTGTATGTGGAAAGGGTTAAATAACACGCTAATATTTTATAAAGGAATTTCTTGAGTCCATTTTAAGAAAAAAACTTCATACTATGATCATCATATTATATATACAGAGAGGTCGACGCAACTAGGAACATAGGAATCTTGTGGCTCAGTTTACTGTCACTCGACCTTCCCGGTTAAATCCATATAAGGGCTTGTTCTTAAATTACGTAACGCAAGAGAGAGAGATCCTTGTGTTACTTTCACTGAGTTAAAGAGAGACGAGTAGTGGTTTGTGCGTTACATAATTTGAGGATGGGCCCTGCCCTAACCCAACACAGGTGGAATATTGTCAAAAGCTCAGAGTAATAACATATAAAGAGAAGTAGTAGCCCCGGTTTCGGCGGTCATTCATTTATTTGTTGGTAAACAATGTAGCTTTTCCGCTGTTGCAGCCTCCTCTGCCTCTGTAAAATTTTATAAATAATAAGTAAGGTTCAACTTCTTACCTTACCAAAATATATAGTGCTTTGAGTTGCTTAGGCTATTCAAACCGTGCGATAATTTGTCATGCGCTTATTAGCCCGCGTCGCGACGTTTTATGCTGTGTATTTCTTATTACATCCTGCGATAAAAACTAATTTAGACATCATAATTTATGAACGGCCCCTTTTCCCATAATGTTTTCAGGACGTGGTAACAGGTGTATGACATCATATTACGGATTTAGTGTTAGGAGGGCCGGGTTTCGTATTGAGCTACTTGGACTATATCCCAGGTAAAAAAGGAATCATTTTTCCTATTGTAGAGGACGATTAACTATTAGTCATTATTCCAACAGTTTTAACCGTTATTAAGGATATTCTATTTTATTATTTTAAAATGCGGCTTTTCTGTTTGGAGAGTTGAAGCACTATTAACCATCCAAACGAAAATTTCATAGGATAATTTTCTCTAAGTATTTAGTAGTTTTGTAGTTTTTCTGTGTGAAACCACACCTTAAGGAAAACAAGCGTCTTAGAATTAAACAAATGGATCCATGACGAATCTGATACCTTCCTAGCCCATTAGCACACTCCACGTTATATCAACCTTGAAAACAGTTTTTTGTAAATATCTCCGAAATGAAAGCTCCTACGAACTTTTCGGTTATAACATATTTTTTTTCAAAAAACGCGCGCTACTTCATTCTGAAAACCGCATATTGATGGGACGTTAAACTTTTTAACTGTCAAAAAACTGTCATGAGCATTCACGAATTTTGACTAAAATCTAATCAGCTCGTTGCAGTATCAAGTACTATTTTACCTAAAAATTTCATGTAAATCGGTTAAGCGGTTTAGGAGCTATTGCGTTAAGGACAGATATACATACATACACACACAACACAAACAGACATCACGACGATATTGCTAGGGTAGGTCAAAATACACCCAAATAACACATTTTCGGTGTTATCTCAAATAAATTTTTTTGTCGAAAACAATACTTTCTCTAGCCGTTGCTGTGCGGGCTAGGAAGGTAAAAAGGGGGCGGGCCGACTGCACACCAAGTAGTATAAGTAGTAGCCTTTAGACTGGATTGTTTACGTCATAGTCAGTTCAGCCTTCGAACAGTTAACATCGTTAGATTTAACTTTAGAAGAAAGAAACTTATTCTATATTAGCAGTAGTTGGCCTGTAAGCCTAGTTCACTAGAGGAGCAGCAACTACTGCCAAAATGGCAGATTCCGAAGACCCTTTAGAAATTCTTCAAGTCCAACTTCGTAACAACGAAGCAAGAGAAGCTCGTCTACTCAGCCGAGTAGATGAATTAACCAAGGCCAACCTAACCATCCAAGCCAACCTATCACAATTTATGGAGGACAACAGCAAGCTGCACGACACCATCAAGGAACTCCAGGACCAAGTCAAGGACTTACTCAAACAAAACAACGAGGCCAACCAAAACATCAATGCCCGGCTCGGCAAAATTCTGGACAAACGACAAGAAGTTATGGACACAACAACAACCATCCAGGCCCCAAACAGAAGCGACCTAACTAACAATCACGGTCAAACTAGGCCCAAAAACAATCGTCACAGATCTCGCAAAAGATCGCTCAACGCAAGCGAAGACGAAGAAGACCGCCAGAAACTAAAGTCCGCTGCCAAGTTCCCAAACAAACAACAGCAACTACCTGCCAACCATCAACAAACGGCCATCCAAGCACCACCAGCCAGCCAAACACCACCAGCCAGCCAAATACCACCAGCAAACCAAGCACCACCGGCCAACATAGGGCCAACTGCTAGTCAAGGCCCACTTACTAACCAAGTGCCACCAACCAACCACGGAACACCTGCCAGCCACGGCGCAAAGAAGTACAAGCCCGTCCCCATAGTACTCCAAGATAAAACAAAATACAATGCAGTAACTGCATACTGCAGAAACAAGAACATCAACTATGACGAAACCGTTCAGTCACTAAGTATTGGGGTCAAACTTCTTCCGCCCATACCGGAAGACTACCGACGCATGTTCAGCTGGCTGGAACAGAAAAAAATATCAGCCCACTCATACGCCACAGAGGAAGAACAACTGATACACGTAGTCATCAAGGGCATACTTGAAACAGCCACGCAAGACGAAATAATGGAAGACCTAATAGAGAAAGGCTACACCCCGATCTCTGTAACAAGATGGAAATTCAAAGATGGCAATCCAATGAGAACCATACAAGTAAACCTACCCGCCTACCAAAAAAACATATACAATGAGAAAGCAATCCTACACATGAAAGTGGACATCCAAGCACAGAAAAGTAGACTAAGGGCCGTTCAATGCCACCGGTGCCAAGCATTCGGGCATGGTTCCTACAAATGCATCGCAACACCAAAATGCGTCAAATGTGCAGCCAACCACCTCACAAAGGACTGCGTCAAACCACAAGACACGAGTCCAACGTGCGCAAACTGCCAAGGAAACCATCCAGCATCCTACCAAGGATGCAAAAGAAACCCCAAGCAAATAACCAGAGCAAAACAGGCAACCCAAAGACCACACATCCCACCTCCAACATTCGTTTGGGGAACACAACAAAACACCACTAAGCAAAGCACCACCAATGAACAGCTAACGATGCCAACCAATCCCTTACAGTTCATGCAGTCAATTCAAATGATGAACCAACAGATGCTACAGTTTATGTCCACAATGAAACAATTCCAAGCCATGCAGGCAAACCTTATTCCGCACCTGCAGCAGCCACAGTCTCTACCAACAAAAAACACTAATGGGTACTAGATCCCCACCGATAAGACCAGCGTTCCTAAGAATCATTTCTTGGAATGCAGATGGCCTAGCAGCTAAAAAACCAATGCTAGTCAACTTTCTCGAAGAGAAAGACATCGACATAGCACTAATCCAAGTGACCTTTTTAAAACCAGCAAAAAGATTCACACTGCCAAACTACCAAATATACAGGAACGACAGACTATGGGGCAGAAAAGGCGGAACCCTGATTGCCATAAAGAAAAACATTGAACACTACCCAGATGCTAACCCAACATCACAGCAAATGGAAACAACAACCATCTCCATTCAAACAGCTACACAACGGATCAGAGTCTTATCCACATACATAAGGCCGGAAAACCAACCAGATGAAAATGACTTTCTCTCAATATTTAACAACACACCAACAATAGCAGGAGGCGACCTCAACGCCAAACACCTACAATGGGGCTGCTTAATAACCAATGACTAGGCTTGGTACTAGAGGGGGCCGCCAACATTTTACATTTCAACATTTACGCACCAGACATACCAACCAGATACCAACAAGGCCAAAGACCAGAAAAACTGGACTACTTTATGTCACACAACTAAACACAGAGATGGAAGTCGACTTCATAATTCAATCCGATCACGTCCCCTAAGACTAAGACACACCAACACAATACAGCGCCACCACACGAATTGGCAGCGATTCCAACAGATTCTGGAAAACCACACAGAACCACAACCACAAATCAATGATCCAATCGCATTGGATCAAGCAACGACACAACTCCAAAGGGAAATATCGGAAGCCATCGCCGCAGCTACAACCGCAACCACCTGCCCACCATCTAAAACCCTACAGCTGCCCCAACATATCAAAGACATGCTGAGGACAAAAAATCGGCTTCTTAGAAGAGCTCACTATATGAACAGGCGTCCCCGCTATCAAGCAGGAAGCCAACAGACTCATAAACACCATAAGAGATGAGATCAATGCTATATTCAACAACAAGTGGCAAGAAAGGTTAGCTGAATTGTCAACAGAAAATAACTCTGTCTGGAAGATGGCTAAAGTGTTTACCAAAGGCAGTAACAAACCCATACCACCTATACAGCATAACAATCAAATAATCACCAACCCACAAGAAAAAGTGGAACTATTTGCAAACTCCCTAGAAGAACAATTCACAATACACAACATGCACCACCCAGATCAAAACAGGGACAGGAGAATTGCACAGAGAGTCACAAACTATATCAATCAACCAACAAACATACAGGAAATAGTTCAGATAACCACAGACACTACAGCACAGTTAATAAAAGCCACCCACTCAAGAAAGGCTCCAGGGATCGATGGGATTACGAACCTGGCACTTAAGAAGCTACCAGATAAACAAATATCAGAACTAACCAACATCATTAACAAAACTCTACTGCTGCAACACTTTCCAAACCCATGGAAAGAAAGCAAAATAATCCTAATTCCGAAACCCAACACAAACCACGTGATTCCAAGCAACTATAGGTCAATCACGCTACTACCAACGATGGGGAAAATAGCAGAACGAGTAATACTCGAACAAATCACGAGCCATCTAGAGGACAACAACGCTATTCCTCACTCGCAATTTGGATTCAGAACAGGCCACTCCACCGTTCACCAGACAACAAGATTCACCAGACACATCACCGAGGGATTCAACTGGAGAAAACACACAGGGGCGATCCTGTTCGATATCTCCAAGGCCTTTGACAAAGTATGGCATGACGGGCTCCTGTTCAAAATGATTACACTTCAAGTGCCAAGCTACCTGGTTAAAACTGCAAGATCGCTACTGCTTAATCGAACCGCAGTAGTAACCGCAGATAATGCCACCTCAAGACAAATCAGAATCAACGCAGGAGTACCGCAAGGATCACCCCTTAGCCCAACCTTCTACAACATATACACGCAAGACATTCCTCAACACCCAAACCGCAACAGGCAGAAGTCCAAGGCTGATAACACTCAAACTTCAACAGCACACCAACCAACTAGTTAACTGGATGCGTGACTGGAAAATAAAAGTCAATCCTAGAAAAACCCAAGCAATACTATTCACAAGGTCCAAAAGACAAAGACCTCACGGCCACATAATAATCCACAATAATAACATCGAGTGGAAGGACGTAGCCACATACCTTGGAATGACAATGGAAAAATCTTTAACATGGAACAAACATACAAAGAAAGTAAGGGCCAAGGCAATAGGGCAGATCTCCAAACTCTACCCTGTCATAGGAAGGCGAAGTAAAATGTCAATTAAAAACAAACTCCTGATATACAAGACAATGATACGCCCTATATTAACATACGGCAGCTCTTTCTTCTGCACAGCAAAGAGAAGCCATATAAAAACTTTAAGCCGGGTGCAAAACAAAGCACTACGGATAATAGTAAACGCACCCTGGTGTGTAAGAAATACCACCCTTCACAGAGACCTTCAAATAGAAACACTGGAAGAACACATAAAGAAACTTAACAAAGATTACTTCACCAAAGCGACTCAACATACAAACCCTCTGATAAGGGACAGTCACCAACAGCCACCAAGACACATACGCAGAACATATGCAATGCCAAATGACGACCAAATACAGTAATGCTATAATTTTTTAAGTTAGTTATGTTAGATTTTAAGGATTAGGCAAATAATATGTTAAATCAATTTACATAGTACACATTCATAAGTTACCCTCTGTAAAAGTTGTAAACCAACAGAATTAAAAATAAATGCCATTTTAAAATGAATGGATTGTTTAGTTTACACTTGAAAACGGTTAGATACACTTACTTACTTAAACGTCCAGTTTAAAATAAATCAACACAAAAACATTTCAAGTAAAAAAGAGCCAAGTACGCAAAAATGGCATTCCGTAAAAATTTAGAAAAACATTTCCAACTAGTAAAAATCTTTCATTTTAAAATTTGTATTGGAGAAGTTGGCCTTAGTTTTACCTCAATTCTTTTTACGGAATGCCGCGTACTTGGTTTTTTTTACATGAAATGTTTTTGTTATGATTTCACTTCTTTTTTAAAGGAATTGGATAATATTTAATTTTTAAAATAGTAAAATATGCGGAATATTATTCAAAACTTTTGCAATGCTACTTAAAATTTTGAGGTCTTTTAATTTTTTCCCATGGTTTTATCATAGCTGCTATCAGCCTTTCAAATCTCAGCTCTCTAGCGTTTCTGAAAGTGGACAATGTTACTTTTGCATAACTTTACATGTATAATGGAGGGAAGTAAATTAAAACTTTCGTGTTTTTAAATTTTTTCCTATAGTTTTATCATAGTTCCTATCAGTCTTCCAATGTTCAGCTCTCTAGCGTTTTTGGAAGTGGGTAATGTTACTTTTACATAACTTGACATTTATAGGGGAGGAGAGTAAATGAAAATTTTTGGGGTTTTTAAATTTTTTCCCATGGTTTTATCATAGTTTCCATCAGCCTTCCAAAGCTCAGCAGAGAGGGAAGTTAATTAAAATATTGCAGTTTTAAAACATTTTACTATAGTTTTATCATAGTGTCTTTCAGTATTAAAAGGCTCAGCTCTCTAGCGTTTCTGGAAGTGGGCAGTGTTACTTTTACATAACTTTACATTTATATGGGAGGGAAGTAAATTAGAATTTTGGGGTGTTATAATTGTTTCCTTTAGTTTTATCATAGTTGCTATCAGACTGCCAAAGCTCAGCTCTCTAGCATTTTTAGAAGTGGGTAATGTTACTTTTAAATAATTTTACATGTATAGGGGAGGGGAGTAAATTAGATTTTTGGGGCTTTTTGATTTTTTTCCAGGGGTTTGGTCATAATTTCTATCAGTCTGCTAAATTTCAGCTCTGTAGCATGTCTGGATGTACAGTAGAATTTTGATGATCTCTACATGAGTGAGTGAGTCAGTGAGTGAGTGGCAATTTCGACGTTTTTTGAAATTTCGTAACTACTTTACTACTCTATAGAAGTCCATGAAACTTGGAGGGGTTGTTAACTCTATGAAGGTCTACGACTGTGCAAGGTATGAGATTCGTAGCTCTTTCCGAAGTAGAGTTTTAGATAGGTCAAATATAGGCTGGAATGTTTCAAGAAAAGATGGTACGGCAGCACGAACTTGGCGAGGCACTGCCGTGCCCTCAGATAAAGACAATGGAAGTCCAAAGTTTTATTTCTACTCAATTATTGTCTACGAGTTTCAAACCAAAATTATTTTTTCACTTATATAATGGCAACAAGTTTAATTAGGTGGGTCCTCAAGTCATGAACGGTTAGCCCAGATATTCCTAAGCTCTAAGGTCGACACTGACAGTAACATGTGTTTGTATGAAATGCAGTGTTGTCTTGGCCGTCGGACCCGGTGTATTGAATTTTTGGTGTTTTTTTACTGTGTGTTGAATTTTATTTTTGTAAAAAAGAAAGTTGGACGTAAAAATAATCAAGAAGTGCGATGTTTATGAAAATATTGTGAAAATTCAGCCCACTTTGGTTCTAGTGAGATGATTCCGGTAACGCAGCTATGTTGCCATCACCAATGACTGTGTAAATTCTAAGTTTTCGGGAATGACCGCCACGAATAGGGAAAATTTACACGGGGCCGCGGTTGATTACTTCTCTGTATATTTTTATTACTCTAAGGTCAAAAGGAAAACTTGTATTTGCATTTGGAGGTTCGAACACAATATTCCCAAAAACTAAATGTTTGGGGGGTATTGTCGGAGGTCAAATGGTTAGACCGTTCTTCATTGACGGTAATTTGAATGGCGCTAGATTCTTGGATCTTTTGCAGCAGGAAATTGTGCCAGCAGATAGACATGTGTTACGAGTAAAATTTGTTGAAATATGGTTTCAGCAAGATGGTTGCCCTGCGCATATCATCATATTTTGATAATGTATTTCCTAATCGATTGATAAGCACACGTGGAACTATCTTATGCCCAGCGAGATCCTAGATCTTGCTCCGATGATTTGTTTTTGTGGAGTTATAGTAAACATAAAGGTTAAGACCATGATAAGGCCAATATTTTGAAAGAACTTCGAAATATAATTACAGAAGTATAATGAACAAACTATCTTTCAAATGTAAGCCAATTATTTAATTTATTTATCAAGGGTGTTAAAGTATCTCAAATAATTTTGATATTTCTTGAGTTATACTGCCAATTAAATTTAATACGGAAACGTTTTCATATTAAATTTAATGTTATGTTATAAGAACGCTGCAGCAGCTCAAGATATGTACTATATTACAATTAATACCTGCGCTGGGTTTGAGCTTTAGTTAACCTCATATGGGGTGGTTTTAAATATAATACATTTAATCAAAATATGAACATTTAGTTTAATTTATTTGAACGCTTTGTCATTGGTTTTTAGTTTTTGGTCTTGTTTTGAGTTTAATCACAAATATTATTTGAGTTGTTAACTTTAGTATCTTAAGCAAAACAAGAAATTTCATTATTTTTTAGCCAAAGGTAAAAATAAATTAAAAAATAAAGGTTTCATGAAATAAAATAATCGGCAAACCGTCAAATAGTTATGTATGTAGCTATGACAAGAAATAAAATTACGACATTTGTTTCACAGGCAACTAAGCGAAAATTTGTTCTTTTAGTAAGTTCACATTTGAGATGATTTAATGGTAGGCTTTTTATACATGGTTGAAAAGCTCTTTAACCCATTACACACAAAAATGCATAGCGCATTGCATGACACAGCATAAGCCCCGACCAATCAGCTACGGACTTTTCATATGCAAATCCAATATGGCTGCGGCAATTCGATCCTTGATTGGTTGAAAGCCCTATGTTACGTGTTTTGCGACCTATGCAAGTTTGTGTGTGATCAGCTTTCTATGCTCAGTTTAATGACGTATAAATTTAATATGGCGGCCATAAGAAACAACAAAGTTGGCTATGGTTAGAAAAAAACTAGAAGGCCTAGAAAAAATTTGTTGCCGTCATTCGATTAGTCGTAGTTGTTAATCCAAAACTACCGAATTTTATAAAATTTGTTTGCAAGATCATAAATATTAAAATTTTTTGAAAAATACAACGTTTAGTTTTTGCGCGATACTTGGTAAACCCCTCTAGATATTTTTAATTTTGATACAGCATCTGTTTGAGCTTAGAATAGCGCAACTTTTTTTTATTTATCCAAAATTGTATCTCTTACCGGTTCCGAAATCACCATGTAGTTACTTTTATCTGGGCACCCTATATATTAAACTTAAAATATATTTTTTTTCTGTATTTAAAAATATACCTGTTTTTTATTTTTAAAGGCTAAATAAACCATAAGGATGTTGTCATCAATTGTTTGTTTATAAGAAGTGTTATTCAAAATATACTAATATACGAAATATATATATATATATATATCCCTATAATGTTCCGTAAGAGTTTGTATTTTTTTATTTTTTTATAACTGCAATATTCATTTGTTTTATTAGGTAACGTTTCCTGGCGGCGCACACTGTGTTCTTTTTATGTATTAGGGGGATTTAATCAAAACAATAACACAAATCGCTGTTTTGTTTGATAGTAGCACAACTAAAAAAAATTAGTTTTTGCGTTTTCTGTAAAAACTAACTTCTCATCGTATTGTACAAGCGCGGATCTGGGTCAAAATCTAGGAGGGGTAATAATCGACAATTTTTTTTTTGCAATATAATTTTTTTTTTCTAGGGGGGGGGGTAATTTTTTTGTTTTCCCTTTAATTATTAGGAAAAAGTGCATATTTTTTTTTCTAGGGGGGGTAATTATCCCTTTACCCCCCCCTCAAATCCGCGCTTAATATTGTATATATTTTTACCACAAAATTTGCCGTATTGTCTATTTCAAGCATGGGTAAGTTATTGATTAATGTAATTAAAGCAACAAAACTATATAAATATTTGCCTTTGCCATTATTTTTAAAAAGGGTTTCCTGAAAATTATCATTTCCAGTTATGCCACTATCAGCAAGGTTTAAAGGTTGGAAATAGCTTTATTGTTTTATATTAAGTATTTTTTAGAAATATACCCAGTATAGCAATATTTATATACAGTGTGTTTCAATAACCACCAAGGCTAACTTATTTTTTAATTGAAGGAAAGATATTGGTTATTCTTAAAAAATAAACTTTATTACCTAAACCTATTGCTTTTTGTTATTAAATAATAATAGATATTAATTCTTTATACAGGGTGTTTTTTTAAGTCTGCACCATTGCTAACTTTTTTGAAGTGTAAACTTCTTTAGGCGTTTTTATGGGTAGTGAATTTAACTGAGCCGTTAGGCTCGGCTATGTTACGCTCATTCGGGTAAAGTCGGCTCGAGTTGACTAACTGTGAGAGGAACATTCAGCGAGCGATATGATGGTGCAGATGAAGGCAGTATTATTAATTTCGCCTTGTTGAAGTTTACACTTCTGCCGTGTGGTCTTGAGCACACATTTTTTGTTATTGGATGTACTAGATTGATTAAATTAGCAAACTAGTAGTATTCTTCTCGCTGAATAAGATGATTAAAATAGAAAAAACAAACAATAACCTGGTATTTATTTCTTGATCTGAAGCAACGATTTCGATCTATTTTTTTTTGTATTTGTTTGTCTGTCTGTAATGAAATGAGGGTGAGGGGGGAAGTAATTATTTTGATCGAGTGTCTCACAACGTATTTTTATGAACAAGCATGGTGCAAAATTTCAAACTTGTAACCGGAAGTAAAATGTTTTAACGACGTTTGTTACTAAATCCACGGACTAATAGGCAAAAAAAGGCAAAAGTTTTCTTAAGCGTCTTTTAATAGAAATCATGGTCATTATTTTAATTATTATTTGACAACCATATACGACCATATAAGAAACATAGCTCAACTTAAATTTTTCGAACTTTTTTTTAAATTACGCTATATAGAACACAAAGACGTACTATATAAAAAATTTACTATGCATACGTTACCCTAATTATTATACTTCACCACTGCACCACAAACTGTTTAACAAGATGTAAAAATGTAAATTGGAAAACAGTAAAAATACGTCTGTTTAAAAACAAAAAACTATTAATATTATCTTTTTCTTGGATTCAAATTTAGTTTCTAAATTTTTTTATGACAAATTAGTATTTTTGAGGAATTCGACCATTAAGGTGTAGTATTATTTTATTAGTTTCTTAAAACAAAATTAATACAGTCCCGCTAGATAAATACTAGAACTTTTCTATTTACACATTTATTCTATCGCTTATAATAAGAGCAGTAGACCTTGATTGAAATATACAGGAACACTCTATACCAAGTAATTTTTTTCATTTAATTTTCCTCGATTTTTCTCTCACTCTGAACGCATCCCGAAAAGGAAAGGATAAAATGTTTTGCCCTATAGTTATTTAGCCTTTATTTGGTCCTTTTTCGGTCCCTTTTCACGTCATTTCAACACATTGCATTGAGGTAATTTCGCCATTTTCTTAAGAATCATCGTTTAACTGGTCTTCGCTTTTTTCACGAGGGAAGGAATTGAATGCGTTTATTCTAAGAAATACTAAGTTTTTCCAAAATTGACAGTAACCATTTTTCTTTCGCCAGGCATTTTGAAAAAGAACGATTAAGGCTAAATAGCAGAGGCTTGCTGCAAAAAAAAAACAAATGCCGTGTTTCCAGGCATAGAGAGATAAATATTATCATAGCGAGCTCTAATTTTAGCATGAAACCCCACTCTATGCCAAGATGCTACAATGCACTATTAGACTATTTATAGCTATTCTTTACTAATTGAATAAATCAAAAAAACTCTATAACTGCAGTAGAGGCTAGCCCTGCAGTAGATATATTCATGGAGCACAATTTATAATTCACAAACCACGATTTCTAGAGATCTACTAGAATTTTGATAGTTTTTAAGACCTGACAATTTAGTTTTATTCTTAAAATATATGTTTCTATTAACCCTTAACCAGGGTGAATTTTACTCTTAATTTAAAAAGAGAAAGTGCCTTTACAGCGCGTATACCTTAGTTGACTTTTGCACTGCTTTTTTTAAGGATTTCTTACTAGAATTTCTTTAAATGCTTAAACAGTGCACGCGCTAGAAGTAGTTGAGTATGCCAAATATGAGGACCGCAGTTTGACAATGGATTTTAGCTGACCATAGGTCACAGATTAACGAACTGGATATTGCCAAGCCAGGTTTTGTTTCATCTTTTTTTGTCTTCCTCTTCTTATATTCGTGTTCGAATTTCTGAAAATTTAACTAAATTGACGCCCTAAAAAAAGCCGCAATGAGAAATGAAAAAAAATGTGTAAAATCTAACCTAAAAATAAAATTATATTAGTTTGTTAAATTTTAGCTGCAAAAACCTCTTAAAAACCCTCCAAAACCTGAAAGTTTCAGGTTTTATTCAAATTTTCTCAAAACTCAAGCCTTTTAGGGAAAAATATGTAATTACCTTTATTTGGACAATAAAAAATTCTCTTTTCAACGATGTATAAATCAACGGGGTACGATCAATAACAAACTCTCCAGCGGCGTCCGTGTATTGAGGTAATGTAAAAAAATTTAAAAAAGAAACATGTTTATGACATGTTTTACCCGATTTTCTTAAAAAGTAAGCTCTCTATCAAAAATTCTATCCCATAGTCGATTGTAAACAATGAAATTTTATTTTAAATAGTGTATAATAACGCAAGATTAGTGTTATTTATAACAATTTAGGGGCATCCGTATACTAAATCAATTTTAAAAATCACTTTTTCAAACCCTAAACTTTTTGGAAAAAAAGTTATTTTACACTTTAAAACGAAATTCCCTTTTTAACAGTGTCAGTACGGTCAGAATAATACGAAACCTTCCAGCGGCATCCGATTATTGAAAATTGTAAAAATATTTTAAAAACCACATGTTTGTCAAATGTTTTACCCGATTATCTTAAAAATCTAGCCTTTTATCAAAAATTGTGCTCCATAGTCAATTGTAGACAATTAAATTTTCTTTCATAAGGTAAGATGATTTTTCAAGTTAAAACTTCACAGGCGACTAAGAGTACCCATGCATAGAATGAACAGAAGGGGCCGAATGTAGACTCTGTCTGGGATGACGAACCAGTCAGACATGTACTGTGTGAATGTCCGGCTATTGCACGTTTAATTTAGAATATTTTCGATAAATCTTGGATTGATTCAGAACATCTGAACAGTGTCTCACCCAAACCGATAGCTAGCCCATTTGGAAGAGTAGTCATACAGTGGTGAGAAACCACTCAAAAGCGAGCCACAATAGACCCACTGATGGTAGCAGTGAAAGAGCCGCAAGGCTCAATCATATATGAATCATCACGAATTATCCTCTATGTCTCGAAGCGATATGTTAAGGCTGGTCTACACGTAAAATTTTCCCTCTGGTTTTACTTGATCAGGTAAAACGGATCAGGCAACACCTCTCGTGTAGACAATAAAGCCTACATTTTGCCTGAACTGAAGAGGACTAAAGTTGGACCTGTTAAACTGATCGGCAGAGGCTATGATTCCGGTGAAACTTCATTTTTAGTATTACATACAATTTTAGTTCCTTTCGACTGCAACTTTAAAGTTGGTATACAAAATACCCGATATTAGATAATCGTCAAGAGAATTTTTTACAGAATTTCTTAAAATATATAAAAATAATCCATGTTTGTGGATTGTAAAAAATAAAATTAAAACCGAACCGATCGTGACATAAACAATCAGGTATACGAAGTGTTAATTAAAAACACCTTTTTTGGTTTCCTGAATGTTATTAGACAATCTGATATAATCACTAAGAGGAGTGCTTGTTCAATATTTACTTTAAAAATTGACAAACGTGAAATTTAGTACCCGTAAATTTAAAAAATCAAACAAGTTTCGTGGCTAATCGGGTAAAAAGGAGTTTTTGTTTCTCTCATATTTTTATGTGGGTAGCTTAAAAGCTTAACCTCACGAGGGTCCATCTAATGAACACAAAATAAGTATTGACAGTTAACTGTTTCGTCCCTATGGGACTCCTCAGAACACTACTTGGTCAATGTGACACTCTGGCGAAGTTAATTAGACGGTTTTGTGTCTAATCCTATGTAAATAGTGAGAAAACTCTCGCACGAAGCGCCATCTACCGATATACGAGAGAAACAAGAACAAGGCAGGCAAAATAAACTGCTAGACATATCGATCAATGAAGAGATCGAAAACAAATAAAAAGAAACAACCTAATCCGTGACCTACGACAGCTTTTCTTCCTTTCAGGCCAGATGAACGCTTAGTGCGTTTTTACTCGCTATCAGACACGCGAGCGTCAGTCAACGGAATTTTTAAGCCAAATAATACCCTATATATCTCCGTAGTAATGCTAGATTTTTGCCTCAGACCGGAGGTTACCCTAGTTCATATTGCAACTTCACAGTTGATTTTCTAAAGGGGGTTTAAAATCACCTTCGTTTCATCGTCTTTCCATATATTTTTTGCTGTGATGTCTAAAACGGCCATCGATGCCTCATGCTGAAAAAAAAATAGTATCGCCTTTTTTGGGACACATTATCGATCGGTAAAAGCATAACCATATCAAAAGAGATTAAATGAATGATCATGTTATTTAAAAAGGACCAACAACTGTTGAACTGCAGCTTTAGCCTACATTTAGTTTAAAAAATTTGACTTCATTATCAAGATTTAATTTTGTAAGCTAGGTATTATGTTTGTTATACACTGTTTTTCTTATAATAACCGAAGAGTCCAGATATATACTACTTACTTCTGTTTCCCTTTTATAAGAAATTTTAAAAGACTGACAATTTGATTCAGCAAATTGAATTGACGAGTGACCCAGGACCTTTTTATTAAATTATTTTATTCATATTTTGAAAGCATTGGGGTATTTGACCTTTATAGTAGTATTTTTTCAAGGGTCTCTAAGGAAAATCTTGCATAAGACACCCGGTCAGATAACATCTATGATAAAGGGAATGGGTTGATCTAGTGTTTCTCTGAATGATTTGGAAATGTTTTTGTTTGGGAAAGGGTATATATAGGGCCTATTTAAAGCTAGCAGCTAGTGCGGGCACACTGTGGCTCTCTGTATTCTGTTAATTATGTCAAAATGTTTATGATTTATCAGTGGTCTTAGGCTACAACCGTACCATGTGATATATCATGATGACCAAGTTTCTGGCCTAAAACCAAATTTGAAGTCTACTGGATTCTATTTACTAGATAGTATTTAAATTATTATATGAGTCGAAAAAATTAGGTACGTGGTGCCCAACCGTCCCAGAAAGTTCCTAGGTGCAATGTTAGATTTACTAAGTATAAACCAAACCCGCCACTACTATATAATCATACTATCGTTCAAACGGTGGCAGCATACCTTAGGATAAGGGACGCGGGCGTGTGGAGATAGAGCGATGGTCAAAAAGGACATTCGGAGATAGCGACTGTGACGGAAAAGGAGATTCCTTTATTGAGAAGAGGTTAAGGGAGAAAAGGAGATACCGTGTAACCATACCGCCACGCTCTGCTTTACAGACGGATCAAGCCTAACAGACCGGAATTCAACTGGTGCAAGAGTGTACGTGGAAAGCAAGGGTATTGAAAACAGCTACTCACTGGGAAATAATGCAACAGTCTTCCAGGTGAAGGTTTACGCTATACTGGCGGTAACTTGGCAGGAAAAAATTAGGAACAAAACAGGAAAGCGCCTCTGTATCTGTTCACGCAGTCATGCTGCGCAGAAAGCAATGTGCAAACCAACCATGTCCGTGAGTTTGGTGCAGGAGTGTGCTGATGGACTTCAGGAGTTGGCCGGAGTAAGAGAGGTGGAGCTCGTATGGGTCCCATGAAACGAGAAAGCGGACGAACTCGCCAGGGGAGGATCCCGGCTGAAATACGTCGGGCCAGAGCCTTTCCTGGGGCTCAAAAGATGGCAAATGAAGTCGGCCCTAACAGAATGGACCCAGAAAAAGACACAAAAGGAAACACAGGAAACGCCAGACAGGCGAAGGAGTATGTGACAGGATACAGCAAGTCCAGTAGGACACGAAGAGAGGTGGGACAAATAGTGGGAGTCCTAACCAGACACTGCCTTCTACAAGGACACTTGGCAAAGATGAGAGTGAAGGATGACGCGACGTGCGAGCGATGTTGAGCTGAGGACGAGACCTCGGCGCATTTCCTCTCATCATGTAAAGCATACAAGGAGACAAGAAGAGAGGTATTCGAAGAGAAAGCATTTGAGACGGAGGACCTTCTGAATCTGCGGTGGCCCTTTGTACAAAACACGGGCAGATTCCTTAGCGAAGGAAGGATGCAGTAAGGGGGATGCCGGGTGTTGATGGAAAGGGCGCCTTATGTGCCTAGTCGGCAGGCCTAGAGCCTACCCCACACTACTACTACTACTGGGACTTATTAACTTTAAATCAGTCCTAAAAGACGCGTGCCTACCTGAATGAATAGGGTGCTTTGGAGAAGTTTACCAATTTTGGAACCAACCCTAAGGAACGCGTGCCTACCTCAATGGCAGCTAAGGCAGGGCTCCGGGGGTTAGTTAGGGTGGTTCGGAATTGTCAAAAGTTGTCAAATCCGGGAAATGCAATTTATTTTTCTTTTGCTTAAGTCTATGGACACCAACTAGGAAATTGCATTTTCTCTGGACCGGAAAAGTAAACTTATAATAAACAAGACACGTGCATACCTGTATGGTATCCAAGGTGGGGGTCCGGCGAATTAGGGAGATTTCGGAAATTACCAACTTTTGAACCAACTCTAAAGAACGCGTGCCTGCCTGTATGGCATCCAATGCGGGGGACCAGAGTTAGAGTGGTTCGGATTTGAGAAAATGAATTAGAATAACGTCTGCAATTTACCGAGGGTAAGAAAACATTTTTGTATTAACGTACAGGACAGCGTAAAAATAAATACTTCAAAATACCCTTCGCACTTACCTAGTTACAGAAAAATGTGGTGAACCACCTATCACGATTCTAGCTTTTTCACTAAACCTTGCTACGGCTTATAACGGGAAAGAAGAAGTATATACTTTAAACTACCCAACGTTTGACAATGGAAGAAGAGAAGCTCTGATTACATTACTTTACCCAAAGCCTGACACCGGAAAAAGGGTGATAAAAACCACGTTTCGTTTGCTAAAATAGCCTCTGGTCAGAATTTCCGAATGGCTCCGATTCACCAGTTACGGGGTGAACAAACCAATTAACAGTTCCGACTTAATATGATTATTAATGAAGGAACTTGAGGTCAACAACCTTATTTTACCGACTGTTGTCAACCGATCCCGAGCAGTTTCGACTGATTCCAAGCAGCTCCGATTGATTGTCAATAACCTCCTAATTCCTAAACCTTCTAAGACCTGCCCATTATTTAAGAGCATAATAAAACAACTTAACCTAGATCCCTGACTTAACAAAGATAGAAATGAGTAACTTCGTTACACAATATGGTCCACAATGGGTCCATAATTTATGGCCTAGGTGCCCGGTTAGATCCTTTAAGAGTGCTAACCGCCACTATCATACAACCATACAGTCGTTATGGAAATTTGGAACGTTCCTTTAAAGATTATTAATAATTTAAAGTGTAAGGTACACCCAAATGTATAGTAACAGATTTCTTTCGGTATACTGAATCATTTTGGGTCTGAACAAAATGATGATCATGTGCATTACACACTGCTTGTGAAAAACACTATACAATAAAAGCTACTTTTAAAAATTATAACACAGGAGTATAGCAAAACTCTGATGATAACTGCATAAATTTGTAGTAACAATTGGTACTATATAAATAAAAAAAGAGCTGTTTCACTCGATTTGGTATTGTATTAAACCCAATAAATTTTGGCATTAAAAAAGCTTAACTCAGAAAAACAGAATAAAACTACACAAAAGTGAATTTCACAAGCCGGAAATGTAATTTTTCGAATGCAACAAATAGCATTTTATAATTCGTTGTATGTTTTTGAGCATGAAGGGTTGTTTAACTGCTTTTTTAGCTTTTATTTAATTATCTTATATTAAAAAAAGGACTATTGCGAGGGCATATTCAAAAGACAAAAATAAAAATTAAGTTTATGGGTGAATTCTTAATAGAATGATATTAGCAGCTCGTATACTACCCGAAAGTTTTGGCCTTGTTAGCAGGGGCGGATCTAGGAATTTCAATTGGGGGGGGGGGCTTTTTTGCGTTTTGCATAGTGGGAATAACCGAACCGAACAGAACCAAACCCAGCCAAACCGACACATAGTTAAATAGCTAAAAGTTCAATGTCAGAACCTAGGCCAAAGTTTACACAATTAAAATATAACTTGCTGTACTTTAGTCGACGGACGACATCAAAAGTCAAATCGCACAGCTGTTTTGCAGCGGGTTACTAGCTGGTGGATCTTGGCCGCGCAGTACACTGTGGCTCGCGTTGTCGAGAGGTTGCTTGATATTATTCTCGGTTGCGCTGATGATTTACGACCAGCGACAGCCTACGTCGGCACTCGTTTGATCTCTATATTTCCATTGATTTTTGACAAGTGCAGCAACTTATATTTTAGTTGTGTAAACTTTGCCCAGACGCAGATAGTGACGCACGTTGCACGGACCACACAGGTCAGAACAGCAGCTGGAGAATGTTGCACAAAAATATTCACGTGAGTCTAGTTTCATCGTTGTCACACATTGAAAATCAGTATTGTGCTTTTAAGCTAGTCAATAAAAGCATTCAACTTTGTAAATGCGCATGTACGTGTTTTTTATATGTTGTTTCGATCCATCAGAGTAGTTTATACCCAAGCTTGCAACGCTGGAATTCCTGTGCTACTTCCGTGGCACTCGAAATCCTGTTTTCCAAAAAACTACCTTAGGGTGGCTCTGTTTGGGTATTTACGTCAGCGCAAATCTAGCTTCCGAGCTTTATTAGTCGCAGCGATACGTGTGGTGTGGAGATTTTTACAAAAAGAAAAATTTTACCGTTAAGGACATTTTCCAAGTCACGTACCGGCTAAACTAATCCGTCCTAGATGAAAGTCATAAAGAAGGACTTTATAGAAAAATTGTCTTTAATACAGTACTAAAATTGTTACCCGGGTAAATATGCCCTTACGCTTCTTTACTGGGAATAGGTATAAGGGAAATGGGGGGAAAAGTAAACTAAATAGGTATACAATACTTGACATTTTATTATGCAGATTTTTTTACCAATCGTTCTTTTGTTAACGCACCACGCTGGGCAAAAAAGTAAAAGTACTGGAAGTACAAGTACAAAGTTCATTAAGATTTGTAAAAGTACTTGAAGTTTTAAGTACATTTTCTTTTCAAATGCACTTTAATTAAAAAATACAAAGATTCTTAGTCCTGTACCTAAAGTATATTTTGGTGTACTTTAAGTATTTTACTTAACAAAATCAACTACATTGTAAAAATGCTTTACTTAGCAAGTACAAGTACTGGATTGTAGTTTTACCTTAAGGAAAGTACATGAAGTACTTGTAAGTACTTGAAGTACAATTTCAAGTATTTACTTGAAGCTTCTGACAACTCAGAGTACCCTTCAATTCACGATTGTTTATAAGAGTGGTAAATTGTTTTCGGTTGGTTTCCAACTTACCCAATTTAAAACCAAAAAAAAAATGATATTTTTTAAGTTTCAAGTTTGACGTAGTCTACGATCTAGAGGTAGATAACAGGTGAAAGTTTGTCTTTATTCAAAATTTAATTAATGCTGCGTTTTTTGAGATATAACGAAGATATCTCAATCAGATATCTTTTAGACGAAATTTCTTGCTGTATCTACATATCTTATTAAGGTCGCTAAATGAGAGAGATAGAAGTACATTATGAACAAAAAAAAATATCTAAATTGTTTTGTTGTATCTGAGATACAACCAAGGGTTGGCTCGAGTGTCAATTTTTGTACAACAAAAGGAAATAGCTACGACAATTCCCAATATATTTCCCAGAATTTTCCCAAGATTCCAAGGTATTTCCTAGTATTTTCTGTATTTTCCCTAGCCTGTCTGTACCGAGGTATGTACAACAAAAGGAAATTCCGAGTCACCCCTCGGTTACAGCATTGATTTTAGTATTGTGGAATTTTATCATCAGTTTCTAGTAGCTTGTGCCTTTACCCTAAGGCATCACAGTGCCCAAAGTTCCTGTAGATTCTGGAATTATGTTGCCAATGTGCATTTTGAAGCGCTACCTACATCTAAAAATGTATTTGATTGTCCTAATGGTGGTTTGGATTTTGTGAATGACTTCTTCCTAAAATCGGAAAAATAAATAAATTGGGGACTTTAAAAATCTTGCAGTTTAATTATAATAAAACTGGCCACGATATAGTAGAGGCTATAAGCCACGGCACTGCGTAGCCATAACCTACGTTACGTTGATAAGATACGTTGCGTAGGAACAACGAGGTGAAATATTAGAGTCCCTGTACGTTGACATATTTGCCTCTGTAGGTATTCTGAAAATTGGAATACTAGGCAAAAAACTAATAACAACTACCGAAATATTTGCGGGACAAGCTGGCAAGTAGTGAGTGTGCATCAACAAGCATGAACTTGTCAAATACGCAAATAATTGTAATCTTTGGCTCGCGTAATTTTTACCAACAACCGCCGGGAATTCGCCAGTGGCCAATAATTGTACGAATATTGCCCGAGTATAGCAATTCCACTACTTGGCAAATATGGGCAATTGACAAATGTTTTACCAATTACATCAGAATGGAAGCCCGGTTTCGTATAGCGACTCGCACTGACTCGGAGAGTTGCTTGTAGGGATAAACTGACTTTCAAGGAAGCACGTATAACGTATACAATTTACTTGGAGGAAACGTCCATTATCTTGAAATAGACATTCTATCAAAATAACCAAGGAGAAAGCAATGAGCAAGGCACTCTATATGCCCGAATCCGTTCATTTTGAGACCACTATTACACTAAGTAAAAAACATTGTAAACTATTTAAACTAGTATAAAACACTCAGTCCTTTACCTGCATTAGGTTAAAACACATAGCTATCAGTGCCATACCCAGCATCAAATACATCGAACAAAAAACGAAACTTAACTCCAAAGTCGCTCCATTTTTGCTTCCGTAAATTTTGTCGCCCGGTACCAAATCCCCAAAACCAATGGTACTAAGAGAGATGAAACAAAAGTAGGCTGCATCGAGGAATGACCAGGATTCCCAGTTGCAGAACAAAATGGCACCTCCACAGATATATCTGTAAGAAAATATCAATTTAGGATAGATGGCAACGTCGTTTTCAATGTTGCTTCGATATAGATTAATAAACTATATGTGAAACATGAATGTTATAAGGCACCTTTTTCAATAAAGCCAGTTTAAGATGTTTTATTTTTCATTTTGAAAACTACCGAAAACCAAAAATAAAATTGTACTATTATACAGGGTGTTTCATAATATATGCGCAGGACTTTAGGATGTGAGGGCTTTTCCAAAAATATGGAATAAAGTTTTTGTTAACATATCATCTAAAATGCACCATTTATGGGAAAATAAAAAATTTACGATTGTCATGATATTCAGATATGTTGTACAGCTGATTGAAAAAAAAAATTGATACGACTCTTTAAAATGGTTTTTCCAAAATTTAAGCAGTGTATTTCAAGCCACTAATAAATGCGAGTGTATTACCAACTTAACGACTGATTTACCATATAGACACTACAGTTTACTGACGACCAAGTAACTGTAGGTAACGATAAAGAAGACATGAATGATATGATGATAAAGTTAGCGGAAGGATGTCAAAAGAGGGGGTTAACAGTGAACTTAGACAAGACACATTACTTATATATTAGAAACGAATCAAGTGAGAGAACTAGACGATGGACAGATAATTTCTTTATGCAATAAGTATGTATTCTTGGGTTCCACATTTGATAAAACAGGAACAGAGTGTAAAAAACTAGAAGAAAGAATTGTTAAAGCAAAAAAGTTATTGGATTTCTTAACCTTAACAGTATTTGATGGAGCACCATATTTGAAATAATGGTGAAAAGCACACTATTGTATGGAATAGATACTTGTCGCGTAACAGAAAAATACAAACAAAAATAAAAAATGTCGATGTGGGTGTAATAAGAAGATCAATAAGAATATATAGAAAAGATTACAAGAAATAAGACCATAAATGAAAGAATAGGAATCAAGGTAAGCATAACGAATAATATTACTAACAGACAACTGATATGACACGGCCATGTACAACGGATGAACGACAAAGGATTACCAAAGCAGGTTCCATAGGATGGCAACCAATAGGGCGCAGAAAAAGAGGGCATCCCAAACTGGAATGGCAACAGTCAATCCAAAGATCAATGAGTCAAAAAAACCTTACAGAAGATGATTGTCAGAGTGGAAGGAGGTGGAGAATAGGCGTCGGAAAACGTAGAAGAACATCTTAAACCGACATAGTAATAGTAGTATTGTTAACTTGAGGAGCTCTAGAAACTACAATATGTTTTAATCCAATATGTAGACAATGTTGATTTTGCTTAGAGATATGAATCTTAGCCTACGGAGGACACCTGCCTTATTAAGTGTTTGACCATGTATGAGACAGATACTTTTATTAACGTTGTATGTCTAATAAAAACGCGTTATCAAGGTGAGTTACAACATGCATTGTAATGTTAATGTAACGTTTTTTCTTGGTAGTAAGATTATAAGAACTTACCCTATCATGATCATAAGACAAATAGTAATTGGAACAGTAACAGTTTGAACGTCATAAGACTCATCCGAGTAGGCTGTCAAAACATCACTTAACATGGAATTCTGTCGTGCGAGATTTCCTAGTTCAATACTCTCCTAAAGTAAAAAAAAAACGACGATTTTAAGAGTTTCAAATATAATTTGAGTTTTCCATTCATTCCAAAGGTGTTAGCTCGATGAAATTAAATATTTAGGCTCTATGCTAGAACGAACTCTTAACCTCAAAAATCATTTTAACTATGTTTATGGGAAAGTTATAAAAAAGTTGTATTTTTTGTCTCGCGTCTCAAACACTTTAACTGTTAAGTCTACAGTAACTGTATATAAAACAATTGTACAGCCGCACTTAGCCTACTGCGCTAGCATTATGTTTTTTTTAGATAACAATTGTAAGGCGGCCCTACAAAAACTACAAAATATACAAAATAGATGCATGCCCATAATATTAAGATGTAATAGGCGAACTCCAATTCACAGCATGCTTCGCTCTCTAAATTGGTTAAGCATTAGCAATAGATAAAAATATTTTATGTTGATTTTCATCTTTAAAATTTTAAATAATTTGAGTCCTCCATACTTTAACAAATTTTTAAAATATCATGGTGACGTTCATCAATATCCAACACGCAAGAGATATGATTTTTATATTCCCAGAGTTTGCACAAACAAATGTACTAACTCAATATTTATTAAAGGACTTCAAGAATATAATAAACTTTCAAATGAGGTAAAAAATCCTAAATCTTTGAACATTTTAAAAAATAAACTTAAAGAAATATTGCTATTGATGGACAACAAAAATAAAAGTAGCAATAAGACGAAACTATAAATTAATGTACAGTACGTGTCTTTTGTCTAGACTTAAATTTGGTGATTATTTTCTGACATTTAAATAGTGAATTACATAAAATTGTACTTATTACTTATTCTAAAGAAACAATAAAGAAGAGTAATTATATTGTCAGGATACAAAATAATGTTCCATTAATTAAATGGCACAAGTTAGGTTATAAGCAAGTGCACATTAACCCTAAACAATCTAAGGAAATGAACGTCTGTATATAGTTCAATTTGTATTAAAACTTGTAAATAATTATATACGGAATCAAAATCATATGTGATTGACCGGGCATCCATGATGTTTTTACAGGAAAAACACATCTCGATATCCTATCAATGGCAAACGGTTTTTAATAAAAGCATCTCCAAAAGAGGTTAGCAGTAAGTTGTAAGCTAAGAACGTAACGTCCCACACGTAGTTAACAGTGAAGACAAGTACAATAGTCAGAAGTCGAGCGTATCTAGAAGATACACATTTTGTAGACAAGATGTATTTAATGTAAGCAGTAATTATAACTATTGTTAAATAAAACCATAAAACCTAACTTAAACTGTGGGACGTCACGATAAAACCCCCTCGTGACAATATTAAGAATTCAGCTGGAAAAAAACAATTGCAAGCTAGATTTTTGTATAATTATTCCTCGGTGCTGGTCTTTTCAAAAAAGACCAGCACCAGTGAGCCAAAGATCATGCTATCTGGAAGTGCTGTCACATTGCAGAGCCAGTTGGCGTCGCAAAAGCTTAGGGTGCTATTTCTTACAAGACATCTGTATACACCAAGCCAACTGCTGACACTGTACAAAGCCCAGATTCGACCAACTATGGAGTACTGCTCACATATATGGAGTGCGGCACCCAAACATACCTTAATGCTTTTGAACACCGTGCAAAAACGAGCTATCAAGCTGATCAATGACCCCGCGCTTACCCGTAGCTTGGATAGTTTCAAACATCGAAGAACTGTAGGTGAACTATCTCTCTTCTACAGGTATTATCACGGAAAATGCTCTGAAGAGCTGGCACGTATGATCCCCGCGGGAGTAGCGCCTAGTAGGCGAACACGTCAAACCGACGGTAACCATCAATTTACTGTCAAAATAGAGGCACCAAGAACCTCATTATATCAGAATTTGATATATATCTGTGGAATGGACTCCTGCCGACAGTTTTCCCTGCAGATTACAACCTGAACCGTTTCAAATCCAACATACACCAACATTTCCGCTCACTTGCCGCTTCTCGAGCGTGATAGGGATCTCCTTGCAAGTGCGCATAACCGTAAAAAAAAGTATCTGGGCCACATCCCCACATATTCTCCGTCAAAATCCTCCTTGAGCTTCGCTGTATATCAGTTTTTTGCGATTTTCTCAAAAACTAATGACTTTTTCAAAAAAGTTAAAAGAGATAAAATTTGCAAAACTATTAGGTCTATTCTATAAAATTAAAAAAACCTAACCTAACATTTAAAAAAATATATTTAAAAAAAATGATTTTTATTTTAATTTTTCCCACTCCATAGGTAACTTGTTTTAAAATGTTAATACTTTATAATATTAAGCTTGGTCTTTGTTGTTTTAGCATTTGAAGCAAATTTATCAGCAGCTTTTTTTAGAATTCGAATAATTGTTTGTATATTTGTTTTCGCCTTATCTTTGAGGTTTGAACTTTACATTTTGGATGAAGATCACATTAAAACTTTTAATTTGTTATTGCTGTGAAACAGAAAATATGGCCATATCTTATTTTAGCTTAATTTCTAATAGTGTGGGGGTAGTAAACTTTTTTGGATCTAATTTTCTTATTCAGCAAACAGCGTTATAATTATTCAACAAGTAATTTCAAGTAAAATTGCCAAAATTTTCTATATAAATAAGGTAGGTTTTCCATTGGGTTAATGCGCAAAATACATCAGAAGATAAGAAAACGCTAAACATTCTTTCTTAGGAATAAAAATAATTTTAATAGTAAAAGTTAGGTAAAAAAATTGTCTCGCCAATCTGTAACTAAGGTCAATGCTCTGGAAAATGAAACAAAAGTATTGCCTTTATTACCCTAATTCCAGAAATTTATTAGATGCTAGGATTTACCTTGCGTCTATAGATAAATCCTTTATTTAGTCAAGACTAATTTACATTTATTTATAAATTTAGTTTTAACGATAAAAAGATTTAAACTCCAGAAATTTAAAAAAATTAAATTTTGGGATCGAAAATTTTATTTCTTATAAAGTTCATGATCCCTTCTAAGAAAATAGGTCGACTCATGTCTTACTTAAACCTTATAAACTAATCGGAAAATAGAACAAAAAAATGTCACTGCCTCTTAAATATAGCTTAAAAAACCTACCATTGAAGATTTGGTCCCACTCGAACTTTCTTCACTAACACTGTAGTCTCTTCTGATTTGAAGGGCTCTCCTAATTCTTCGCTCTGCTCTTCTTTTAGCTACCTTAAAAAAATAACAACATATATTGTCAATCAATGCATAAACGAACATCCAGTACCTGATGACTGGAAAATGGTATTCATATCCTAAATACATAAAAAAGGAAACATGCTGGATTGCAATAATTACAGAAGAATTTCAGTAACCAGTACTAAATTGTGTGGTAAGATTCTTAGAGATCTAATAGGGAATGATGTTCATGGACAAGAAGAAGAGCAAAGTGGGTTTCATGTAGGCAGATCTTGTAGTCATAATGATTTTTGTCTAAAACAAGTAATTGAGAAAAGGATTGCCTTTGTGGACCTACAAAAAGTATATTATACCATTCCAGTGTTAGAATAAACTAATATCAATCATGTATACATAAAAGTTTTAAAAGATCTATAATAAAGGTCAAAATCTAATATTAATATTGGCAATCGACTTTCAAAAGAATTCCTGGTAGCAAAAGGCTTTAGACAGGGATGTTGCATCTCTCCAACTCTTAAAAAAAAATATATATATTTATATATATATATTTTAATATATATCGCAGTAGCTCTATAAAACTGGAAAAGTACGACCGATTTACCTTATACATACCAAAAGTGGGGGGCTACAGTGAACGTGGACAAGACAAAGTACTTATTGGAAGCGAGCCAAGTGAGTTAAAACTAGACAGTTAACAAAACAATATCTCCATTCAATGAGTATATGCACTTGGATGTCATATTTGATAAGATAGAAACAGACTGTAAAGAACTGGAAAAAAGAATAGTAAAATAAAAAAAAATTGTTAGATGTCTTAACAGTATTTTATGGAGCAGAGAAATAAAAAAGAATGTAAAATTTAAAATATGAGACAATGGTGCAAAACATACTGTTGTATGTAATATTGATTTGTCGTGTAACACAAAAATACAAAACAAAAATGGAAAGTGTCGAAATGGATTCAAAAAGAAGATCAATGAGAATGAGATCATAAAAGTTAGAATTGGAATCGAGGGAAGCATAGCGGAGGACATCATTAACAGACAACTAATATGCTACGGCCATATACAACAAAAGAACGACGAATAATTACCAAAGCAGGTCCTAGAATAACAACCAATAGGGCATCCTAAACTGGAATGGCACGTAATAGAAAAATACAAAACCAAAATCGAAAATGTCGAAATTGATTCAATAAGAAGATCAATGAGAATATCTAGAACAGATCATATAAGAAATGAGATCATAAAAGAAAGAACTGGAATCGAGGGGAGCATAAGAAAGGACATCATTAAAAGACAACTAATATGGTACAGCCATATACAACGAATAAAGCAGGTCCTAGAATAACAACCAATAGGGCGCAGAAAAAATGGCTGCCTTGGTGATGGATTATGTTGCTAACATTAACGTATTAACCGGAGGAGACTAGGAAATAAACAAAAAAATCGGCCGTCTAGATAAACAATTTGTTTTAAAAAACGTACTTCTGCAGAAAAGAACTCATCGACTATTTCTGTTTGGTCCATAGAAAACTCTATTTCCTTTCTCTTTAAGAATCACCAAAATTAGCCGATTTTTCCTTTACTTTTATTTCTTTTTTAAACCAATGAAACGGAAAAAGACGAAACTGTTCTTCTTACAAACCCTTACCAGTTTAACTATACACCACCAAATATGGATATATAACAAGCGGTGATCACTTTAACTTGTGCTTCCAGCATTTATTTTGCTATTCCTTCGTTTTCCTTTATTAAACCAGTGCGAGAGAAAAAAACAAAACTATTCTCGATTACAGTACCTCACTAAAACAAAGGAATTAGAAACATGCCGCAATCGTCTAGGCCCTCGTAAAGTATCTTATTTTGTTCCTCTTTTGTTAAACCGATGCGAGAAAAAGAGACAAAGCTATTCTTGATTAGAAGGTAGTCCCTTTGGACCCATTAGTATTTTGTAACGTTTTTGACCTGTCTCTTTACGGTTCGGAATTGTTTTCGTGTTTTTTCTTAAAATATATTTTCGATCTGGACTCAAAATTAATCTTAAAAGACTTTAAAATGGTGTGGAAGGTTATTTTGTGCTAAAATCTCGACCATCGTAATCCAGAAGTTTCGTTTTACAAGTAAGTTAAATAACTTGTTTGACCTTCAAAACAAAACAAAGACCAGTGCCGTAGAAATCAATATAAAATCAGAAAAAAGTATTAGGCTATTATATAAATAATTATTTATTTGTTAAAAGTGTTTAAACATAAGTTTAGTTAAAAATGTACAGGGTGTCCCAAGTTTTGGGGTTTTGATACTTTTAACTGAACTACGAGCCTTGATTTTGGGATAAGATAAAAAAGGTATGTTATTAATATGGAAAGTAATTTTTTTACGTATTCCTTTTTTATTTAACCGTTTTTTTTGTGTAAACAGTTTTTTTAGATTTGGATCGAGGCAATTTTTTAGATTGGGTTAGTCCCTTTTACCTACTCTAAATTTTTAATGTTGTCTAACCTAAAATAAAATACACCAAGCTAAAAGCATCCTAATCAAACATCTAAAAAGTGTACAGACGAGGTCTCTACATGCAGATTTGTTTTTAATCCTATAAAATGTCAGCAAAATTTTATATTCAAAAAATTTAAAAACAATAAACTATAGTTTCCTACTTATTATTTTTTTCATTGTTAAATAAAATCCATTTCTAAGGATGATTCTTATAACCCAAAAATTGATTTGCAATCTAAATAACCCTATTTTTTAGATCATTTATAAAATATTTTTTGTTCCTTATTTTTAACTATAAGCGAGACGATATAAATATTTTTTTTTTATTTAACTCATTTTAAATGTTAAATAAAAAAAAATATTTTTCAAAATACTATCAGCATTAAGTGATGTGTCAAAAAATAAAACTGGCAAATAAAATTAATTTTTTAAACAAAAATGATATTTTGTTTAAATTGCATTGCAAAAATATTCTGTTTAAAAGACAATTTGATTTGACATTTTGTTCAAAAATTACTTTTTTAAATGACATTTTGTTCAAATGGCGTTTTGGTTGAAAACAGTTTGTTTTAAAACATCTTTTTCAAAAACATTTTGTTCAAACATCCACCTGATAAAAAAACTTTTGGTTTGTTGAAAAATTAGTTTTTCGAATGAGATTCTGTCGAATAGGGTTTTCTTTCGAAGACATTTTTTTAAAAACATAATATTTTCGAATGACTTTTTTTTCAAACATTTTGTTTGAATGTCAATCTGATTGAAAACATTTTGTTAAAAAATATCTTTGCTACATGACATTTTGTTCGAAAGCAGTGGGTTTGTATGACATTTTGTTCAAATGGCAAAAGCATTGAGTTTAAATAATATAGTGTTCAAATTTTTTAGTTTCAAAAATATTTCCAATGACGATCTGATGGTACACTTTTTATGAAAATATCTTTTTTATATTATATTTCTTTGAAAAACATTTTGTTCAATGACATTTTGTTCAACATTTTTAAATGAGAATCTGTTCAAAAAATGTTCAACTGCGTTTTTAAAACATTTTGTTCAAATGATAATCTGACCGAAACCATTTTGTTCGAAAACATCTTTTTTAAGTGACATTTTGTTCGAGTTGCATTTTTTTCGAAAACATTTTGTTTGAAAATCTGATAGAAAACTTTTTGTTCAAAAATTGCTTAAATTCATATGACATTTTGTGAAATTGTTTTGTTCAAAATATCTTTTTTGAAGTTTGTTTGAAAGCAGTGTGATTGATTGACATTTTTTTCGGAAACATTGTGATCGATATTATGTTCAAATGATCTCTTTTTTGAAAACATTTTTAATTTCTTGAAATGGATACATTTGCGATCAATTGATTAGAGTTCAGTGTGGTTAGGTTAACAGGTTAGGATCAATTGATAAAGCTACCACCGATTGCGACCTCCCAAGAAGACACACACAGGAGCTAGTTTTTCGAAGAGTTTTCTGTTTGAAGAAAATGTTTTTGAACCAAACGTTATTCAAACAAAATGTCATTCAAAAAAGATGTTTTTGAACAAATTGTTAAAAAAAATGTCAATTGAACAAAACATCATTCGAAAAAGATGTTTTTGAAAAAACTATAATAAAGCAATTACCACAGAACAGAAATTGATATGTTGCACTTTTTTCCAGTTTCTTTTCTAATGAAACTGCTGATGAAAACCGAGATGGTAGTACGACGGAATAAGTGTCGCATTAACTTTTCTCAAAATAACTCGCTTTAAAAAAGAGTTGTTTTTTAGGTACTTATTTTTTGTAGGTTTTTGTAGACTTTAATCTTACTAAAAGGGACAAAACCCCCGCGTAGGAGGCAGTAAATACAAATATATTTGCAAGAAATTTTAAATTCAGGGAAAATTGAAAAATGTAGAGTAGCATAATCAAAAAAACTATTTTAGTTCTGGCCATGGTTACTATCCTAATTAAAACAAATGGGTAAAAGTAACCCCACTAATGATGTGCATCTTAATAAATCCCCAAAGTAAGCAAATTGTCTCCCCATCAAAGCAATAAATCGAGGGCTTTTTCAAAAAAAGTCCAAAATATCCTTATCTAAATTGAACTCCGTTACTTTTTTACAATATTATTACCAATTTTTCATAAAAAAAGGAACTAAAATTATATTTACTTTTTTATATACAAAAGAAAAGTAGGCACTACACATAGTATCTAGCTTTAAAATTGTAATAATGGGGGCGATCTAATTGTCGCTAGGAAAAAGAAAACCTTTAATACCGTTTTCGGCTGCTGGAGACGACTTCACAATGCCCCGGTTCGAAAATCAAGTGGGCTCTCAAGTTTTTATTAGAGCCTGACTCCTATTTTTAATGTACGACTTCTGTATTTGAGAACATAATCTCAACAATGCTATTAATGTAAATTTTTATTGTCAATGGGTATCTATTCAGCTGTAAACTAAATTAAATTGCTTGTTTTAATAAGTTAGATATTTATTTTTAATAAATAAATATTTTGCCGCCGTCACTGGTAAATCGATCGACCATAAAGAATTAACATACGTCTGCTGTGTGTCGCACAGCGTTGCCATCGTCTTTCCAAAAAATATTTCTATTCTTTTCCAACTTATTGAAGCATCTAGAGGTCAAATCGAATTGTTTTGATGAATGAATTTTTGCCGCGGTTCCTGGTCTCCTCCGGTTAATACGTTAATGGTTGCTAATAAGGCTCTGTCAAAATTGGCTTTTCAGGTTCCCTTGTTATCCATTTACGTAGATGGCACACTTTTGGCAGTTCCAAGTGATAAAATAGAGGACACTTTATCATCATTCAATAGTGTAAACCCTAACCTACAATTTACAATAGAACAAGAAATTGACCAAAAACCTCCCTTTTTGGATCTCCTGATAATAAGAGAAAACAATAAACTAATAACAGATCTATACACAAAATCTACTAACACAGACAGACTACTTAACTTTAATTCAGCTCATCCATCTTCACAAAAAATAAATATAATAAAACAATTCCGAAATAAAATTTATAAATTTAGTCATCCTAATTTTTTCCAAAAAAACTTAAACAACTTGAAAGATAAACTTCACAAAAATAATTACCCAAAAAAACTGGTTAATAAAATTTTATGCCAAATATCCCAATTAACCACAGTTGCTCAAAGTGCAATAATTTCCCAACCCCAAAACAATACTCAAATAAAATATTATAAAATACCTAATATACCCCATTTAACTAACAAACTTAAATCTCTCTTGTCTGCAAAAAATACCAAAATAGCTGTATACAACACAAATACTATAAGAAGTGAGCTTTTTACTAAAACTAAGGATAAAACACCATTAAACAAAAAGACAGATGTGTTTTACAGAGTGAAATGTCACAATTGTCCAGATAGCATATACATTGGCCAAACATCACAATATTTAGAATTAATCAACATAAATATGACTGCAACATAATAAACCAAGGAAAAACAAAACAAACAGCTCTGAACATGCACCATTTCCAACTGGGTCATAACTTCAACTTTAACGATATGCAAATCCTCGATTCTGAACCCATTAGAGAAAAAAGAGAATTCATTGAATCAGCTTATATTTTAAAAAACAAAAGCTCTATAAACTTAAAAACTGACTGTGATAACATGAGCAGGGTATACCACCATATTTTAACCAATTTCCCTTAATTAATAAACCTAACCCCTTTTGTCAATATCTTTCTCTAAAAAAATATTCGTTTTCTATCAACAAATAAAAGATTAAAATATAAACAATAAAACAATGGAAAAAAACGTCAGCAAACATTAACAACAACAGATAATAAAAAATTTACCAGTTCAAAAGCTCGTGATTTTCTTCTACCTACAAAAAATGGCACCAGTTAATCCAAAGATCAATAGGTCAAAAATAAAATGAAAATAAAAAATAAACCTGACAGTAGATGATCAGGGTCGAAGGAGGTGGAGAATAGGCATCGGACAACGTAGAAAAACTTCCTAAACCGGCATAGTAGTAGTCTTCGTTATAAAGGCGGCAGCGCTGAGTGATATGATATTATTTTAAAGAATGGTTTATTACCATTTTTGACAGTGTTGCCATCATTTATTTATTTATTTATTTAACAGTATCTACAGCAAAGAACCAATTACAGATACTTCCTTACATTAAAAAGACATCTAAGTATATTATTTTATAAAATCATGTTCCTACAATTTTTTTAAATAGTTTAGTTTAGTTTAGTTAGATTTTTACAAACTACAGTTTCTTGCCTTTAAATTTCATTAAAAAAAATTCTAAATTTTGAGGAACTTAATGCAAAACTTCATAATTTGCTGGATTTCCAAGAAATTTGAAACTTATAACGTAAAAAAATATGTTTACTAAGCAGTGGCATGTCGTATAGGGCGCCAGTGGGAGAGGGGGCGAACGTCCCCCCGCCCCTGTGCGCTTGGCGCCCCTGGTGTCCTTTGAGAAAAAAATAGAATTAATAGTGTTATTATTTAAAAAAAAGGTTTGTAATTTATTTGACTCCCATACCTATATTTGCGCCCCTTAAGGTCTTCGCCCCCCCCCCCCCCGCCCTTTTATGCACGACACGATACTGTTACTAAGTAATCAAAAAAACAGTTGTTAATCTTATAGAAACATTCATTAGTCAGTAGGTACAAAAAAACTTTAAATTAATTATAAAATTTTGGTAGGATGCGCTTACCCCTGGGCACCACCTGCATAAACAAAAGTTGGCATATATCCACTTAAAGGATCGAGCCATGACGTCACCAATATTTGACAGATAGAGCAGGAACAAAGGCATGCCGATGATTGCGTATACAATAGACACCATCTTGCCTTGAGGGGAATGGGGCCAGATGTTGCCGTAACCTATTAAGCAAGAAAACAGTTTTTAAATAAGAAATTGTTTTGTAATAAAACGGGATAATATTCCAATCCAATAGTATTTTTGCCATTTCGACATCAACAAGCAATAATTACATGCAAGACATGAGAGGAACAAATATAATTGATGGTAACCCAGCAACTTGTTTTTAGGCATGGTTTTCAGGATCGCTGTATATTAATAAAAATTGTATTCGGCTAATCTGTCCTTTGAGCTACTAACATCAAAATAATTCATATTTTGTAGCTGCAAACAAATTTTCCAAACTAATTTCAGTTTTTAAAGAACACACTGTGTAATTTTGATTTTTTCTAACTCAACGCGTCTCTAACTTGCGCTGGTGTTGGTTTGGAGCGTTCGGGGCACAGTCTATCTTTAAGGGTTCAAAGAAATTACAGGCAAGCTATGAGTGCCTGGACGGCAGGGTTGTTTTCGCTGGGACAAGAAAATTGTTAGAGAGCATTCTTTGGTTGGTTTTGGGGAAATATTGAATCTGTCAATTCTTTTGACTTTGTATAAAACTATTATCTTTGTTATTCATAACTATTTTGATCTATACTTTAAGAGTTTATTTTAGTTTTAAAGCTTTTGATTATTACTGTTTCCAGTGTTTTCAAATATTACTGCTATCTTTATTTAGTCTTTTAACATCAAATACAAACCTTTCGTTGCTCTACAATTGGCATTTTTAATCAATATAATATCCTTAGCCTAAACAAATATGTAAATTAAAGAGGTGATTGAATAACTTACCTATTCAATCAACGTTTAAAATGTTGATAAATAAATATATTTACAACATACAAAATATTACTAAATTCTAGAAGTTAAAAGAGTATAAATATTAGAATACAAAAGTTTAGTAGTAGTAATATTTAATATTTGGTTAATACATATAAAGAAGTAAAAATGTAAAGATTCAAGAAGAAAATTAAAAAGGTATGTTTGATTTTCCTACATTGTTTATATAATTGAGAAAAACGCTTATAGTATATGCTTCCATCAAAAACCGTCAAATTCCCTTTCGAGATCGTGATTAATAATAAATTTAATGACTAAATAATTTTATCAGTAATTTAAAGTTTTACACAAATTGGTAGCTTGCAACTTTTAAGCCTTGGCCACTTGATTTGACAGTACCACTGTCAACAAGGCCACCTAATACAGTATGTAAGCTTGATGATCCAGTGCGTTTACACGTTGATCGCAAATCAGTTGATGTTAATATCACTTGCTAGATTGGCGGTAATGTTCGAATTTCAATTCTTTTGTAATTCATGAACGTACCCATGTAAATTCAGTTTATGAGTAAACCCTTTTGTTGTAAGCATTTGATACTTTGGGTGTTGACACATGTTTAATGTTATAACAACGTAAACAATACGTTTTACTTTTTTCTCTCTGGTCAATAGCTGGTTTAAAATACTATTTTCGACGAGAATTTTTTTGAGATAACGCCGAAAATGTGTTATGTGTGTGTATTTTAGTCTATCTTAGCAATATCGTCGTGATGTCTGTTTGTGTGTGTGAATGTCTATAAGTAACACGATAGCTCATAAACCGCTACGATAGATACATAAGATTTTCACGAAAAAAGGTGTTCGATATTGTAACGAGCTGATTAGATTTTGGTAAAAATCCATTAGTGCTAATTACAGTTTTTTGACAGTTTAAAACTTGAAAATATGCTATCGATTTACCATAAACGCACTACAGTTTGCTGACGACTAAGTAATTGTGGCTAATCATAAAGAAGACATGGAGTATATGATGAGAAAGTTAACGAAACAATACCAAAAGTGGGGATTAATAGTGAACGTGGACAAGACACAGTACTATTTATTGGAAACGAATCAAGTGAGTTGACAAATAATAACTCCATGTAATAAGTATGTATATTTGGGTGTCACATTTAATAAGACAGAAACAGACTGTAAGGAACTGGAAAAAATAATAGTGAAAGGAAAAAAGTTGATGTCTTAACAGTATTTTATGGATCAGAGAAATAAAAAAGATTGTAAAATTCAACATATATGAAACAATGCTAAAAAGCACGCTATTGTATGAAATAGAGACTTGTCGCGTGACAGAAAAGTATAAAACGAACATGGAAAGTATCGAAATGAATGCAATAACAAGATTAATGAGAATATCTAGAACCAGAAAGAAATGAGACCATAAAAGAAAGAATGAGAATCAAGGGAAGCATAACGGATGACATCATTAAAAGACAACTAATATGGTATGGCCATGTACTACAACGGATGAAGGACGAAAGAGATTACCAAAGCAGGTCCTAGCATGGCAACCAATAGGTTGCAGAAAACCAGGGCATCCTAAACTGGAATGGCAACAGTCAATCCAAAGATCAATGTGTCAAAAACCTGAAAAAAGGTGATTGTCAGGATCGAAGGAGGTGGAGAATAGGCATCTGACATTATAGAAAAACGTTCTAAATCGACATAGTAGTAGTAGTAGTATCAGAATGAAAGGCCTACACAAAGATGAGACAGCAAGTATGCGGGGCAATATTCCTGGGCTAGAAAAAGCTGCAGTGCGCAAATAAATTCTAGACTTCGAAAGAAAACAGGAAGGTCCAGTAATGAGCTATCTGGAAATTAAATAAAAGTCCAGATAGTGTTTTAATGAATGGATCTTGTTCATGGAATAAATATCTACTATGGAAGACCTTAAAGGCACGCCCTACTACTACTTTACTAATCAGTAAAAAAATTAAAAAAAGATTTTTTAAATTAAAAAAATGACCTTAGGCTGTTTTACCTTCGCCTTAAATTTATTTGCATTAAAGTGTTTGTTCAGATCCTGAAACAACCCGCTAAAAAAAATAAAATGTCCCAAATATATAAATCTTTTGCATAATTAAAAAGCATTTATTTTGCTCCCCAAAAACCTATATTTCTCTGTTTACTGTGCCTTAGGGCAGGCGTAAGGGATGAACAGATATGAAAAGCTAAATCATACGCTTTATACAATATTTAGTTACTGAATACAGAATATGAAGCAGCATTAGGCAAGTGCCTTTAAAAAAAATTGTAGTACCGAAAACAGTAAACCATAGACTAAATACAAGGGTGAGGAAAGTGTCGCGTTTCCGCTATGCGTCGATCGGTTAAATATAATCGCGTGCGGAAAAGAGACACTTTCATAACTTTGTTTATTAATCAATAAACTTGGTATATTTTTGTATAAAATAAATAAAAGACTAAATAAAACTTATAAAAATAACTAAAATAATAAAAATGTATAAAAAAATACAAAAAAAACAAATAAATAAAAAGAACTCTATAAATAAAAAAAATCTCCCAGACGGGATTCTTGCGGAATCGACGCAGCGCCTCTTTGTATTGCTAGGCCGATCCTCTGGGCTTTTGGCCAGTTTACGTTTGATTTTTTTGCTAATATAAAAAATTAGCTTTTCATCACCCCAAGTACCAAACCCCTCAACCTTAGACAAGAAAAGAGAGAGGACGCGTAACGTGTATGACGCACCATCGCAGAAAGTGTGCCCAAATTTCTGTGTGACGCCATACTTTGGTGCCAAACATTGATTGTGTCACCAGGTTTAGTTTGTGTGATTTTGTGCTAAAACGGACTTAAATACGCTGGTATTTTTTTTGCATTGTTCAGCTTTTGGTTGCAATATTCGAAGTGAATAGAAAGGATCAGGAATAACGTTTTATAGGTTAGTATTTAGAGGTAGAAATATGGCTTCATGGAAAAAAGACATTGTTTAATTGTTTACCGCCTTAAACAGCTAAATTTTTTTGTTCTGTCAAAACTTGATTCCTTTTTTAGCAAACAGTAATGATTTTTAGAAATATTTCAGTTAGGATTTATTTTTAATTACCTGATTTATGAGCTAGTTATGCTTAAACGATGACAAGAATCCAGGCGTAGGCTTTGTTTTTTTTAAATATAAACTTCATACTTTGCTTATTATTACTCATTTAATACTCCTTATTTTTTGTTTCATATTTCCCCTTAAAGAAGGAAACAAATGTGGCTTGTGGGTTAAAAACATGCACCTTGCTGATTGGTCTTCCATATTAACAGATCCCATTAGAAATCACTTATTAAAAACTATCTATCTATTTAGAGGGCTGTAAAAATAGTGTCATGTATTAACGTTTATAGCTATTTATTAATTTTCTTTAAAATGCAAATTTTATCACACAAAAGGCATATTTATTATTAATTGTAATTTATAGTGTAATTTAAATGATACATCAAATTTTAACAGATAGTAAAAAAGGTCAGAAGTAGACAAAGGGTTTAATAGTTTTTAAGTTATAGTATTTATTAAGTTTGAAGAGAGAGGAACTATATATTTAAAAAATTAAAAATTTTACGCCAAAAAATTTTGTTATCCATTATGATCAAAAATTATTGTATTGCTTATTATCAAAAAATTATAGGTTGAGCAGATAGAGTGTGGTCGAAAAACCTTTGCAAAAGGTATAAATTTGACAATTTTTTATAGATCAATTTGAATTTGGAAAAAAGAATTAGGATATATTTTTGTAGATATGGGCTCTTCATAAAAACAAAAAAATAGTAATATTAGCACCACGTTTATTAAAACATTATATTTTTGAAAACATAAACAGATTTTTGAGTATTTTTTTACATGATTAAAACACTTATTTGTTACCCTTATTGTAATGCACAATTCCACAAAATTTCGATTGTCTGTTTTTAATTTTTAGAAAGTTATAACAAAAAATCGAAGAAAAAAATATGTTAAGTTTGACAGCTTATACCTAAAAACCAAAGAGGTTTAATGTAAAATGTGAACGGAAAAAAGTTATTCTTTTGATCCATTCTACCACTCCTTAAAGTTTGGTGCACCAATGAAATGTCACCCAGTATATATAAATCCCTGCTTTATGAATTAAAAATAAACTTTAAACTAGGTAAGTATTGTTATAGTAATTACATTTACTGATTTGATTTTAGGACAATAAACTTCGTAGTTTATAATATTATAATATTTATTATATTATTATATCGTTATAATCATATTTACAAATTAATATTTCACGATTCTTTTTAAAAATATATCTTTCCTAAAATTATGCCATTTTTCTACCAGTCCCACGTGAAGAGCCAAACTGGGCACACCTTAGTTGGCCGGATTACAAGTTCCTCTCTTCCCTTTTCTAAGGTCTCAACACTAACAGGTACAAAAACAAAGCGGTCCTTTAACTCCTCATATTTTTTGTGTTTCGCTTCATGACCACTACATGCAGCTTTGTTTATTTTATTCACGTTAGTTTCCTATAAGTGGTTTTTTAAAACTTTTTTTTGTTATCAAAGTTTGAAGCATATTTTCTTTAAGGTCATCATCATCCATTATCCTTTCATATTAGTATAGTAATGCTAGCAAGTCTATACCTAGGTGGGGAGGGATCAGGGGAATCAAGAGGGATTATTCCCCGCCCCCGAAATAATTTATAAAGTGTATTTAAAAATATTTCTTAACAACAAATATAACGGATATATATAAGCTACATTTAGTCCCCTTTTAAAAATTTTCTCATAAACTGTTTTTTCTTTTGGGCATTTGACTGTATTCTCGCAATAATTTTTTCAATTTAGGTTTAAATTCTGCTTGACAATACAGCTTCCAAATTACAATGTACGTGATTTCGACCCTTTCCCGCTTTATCTTGGGGGTAACTGGGGTGAGCAACTACAAGAGAAATGCGCTAAAATTAGAATTTATTAACTGGAGGGATCATTTGTCAGGTGTCGCCCTTGTTGGCCCTCTAAAATAAGGTAAAGCTTTACAGTTAATTTAATAAGTAGATATCTTTTAAGCACACATAATTTTTATAAAAAATATATACCGGGTGGGCCAAAAAAAACCGGACAATTTTTTTTTCATTATAACTTTTGAACTCTACGATCGATTTTAATGGGACAAACTGCACTTGGTAAAGAATTAATTAGAGCTTTGAATAAATAATAAATTTTTGTCCGCCATTTCAAAATCCAAGCGGACGAAATAAAATTATACCCTTCAAAGATGCTCGTTTATTCTTATGTTGCGAACATGTATTAATAATTTTTTTAAATCACCAAAAAAGCAGCATTCTTGCCACGCAAAACAAGGTATGAATCAGCAAAATAGGATCGGTGGTTCTAAAAAAAAAAATTGTTTTAACCATTGTTTTACATATTATACGATTGCCTTGCCAATCATGTCTGCTTTATTTCCTTATAAATTCATAACTACTGAACCGATTTTAATGAAATAAAAAACATCCTGGTGAGAATTCATTTCTTTTTATAGATCATGATTAAAATTTAAGATGGTGGACAGAATCATAATTGATTTTTCAAAAGTGTGTTTAGTCTTATTTTCTGAAAATGTTTTAGTTTTTTTTACTTTATAAAAAATCACTACCTTTCCCCAGCATAACAAGGGTATAAACTAGTAAAATCGGTTTGGTGGTTTTCAAAGAATCTTTTTTTGTTTCAGCCATTGTTTTACAGATTATACGATTGCATTGTCAATAATTCATGGTGGGAATTCATTGTTCTTTAAAGTTTATAATCAAAATTTTCCGCCATCTTAGAAGTTAGGATGTCGGAAATAATCATACTTGACCCTTCAAAGAGGCACGTTTACTCTTATGTTTAAAAATGTTTTAGTTTTTTTTTTAATTTATATAAAAGCACCTAATTTTTCTCTCTTTATGCGGGAGAAAAGTAATGATTTTCTATAAATTAAAAAAAAACTAAAACATTTTCGGAAAATAAGAACAAGCACGCCATTTTGAAGAATTAAGTATGTTTCTGTCCGCCATCTTAAATTTTAAGATAGCGATAAACTTTGATCATGATCATTAAAATCGGTTCAGTAGTTGAATGAATGAATGAATTTATAAGGAAATAAATGCAGACATAATTGGCAAGGCAATCGTATAATATGCAAAACAATGGTTGAAACAAAAATATTTTTTTTAGAACCACTGACCCGATTTTCCTAATTCATACCTTGTTGTGCGTGGCAGGAATGCAGCTTTCTTACCAATTTAAAAAAATAATTAAACCATGTTTGCAACATGATAATAAACGAGCATCTTTGAAGGGTACATTTTAATTTCGTCCGCCATCTTGGATTTTGAGATTGTGCACAATAAAATACATTCAGTCAAAACTCTGATTAATTATCTACCAAGTGCAGTTTGTCTTATTAAAATCGATTGTATAGTTCAAAAGTTCAAAAGTCGTCCACCCGGTATAAATAATTTTGTCTAAAAAAAACCTTTTTTTCATGCAAAATAAGTTATTTGGGTAAAAAAGACTTAACCATCTAATTTGGTGACGGTGTCTGACTGCGGTCTGTCTGGGATACGATAACTCAATAATCGATATGTTGATTTTGTTAAATTAAGGGGCTACACGAAGGTGGTAGAAGTGGTAGGGGCTTTAATGCAAGGTTTTCCAGGTTAGATTAGGAATTATATTTTCAGCAATCTATCTAAAAATTCCATTGACTTTTTACAAATATTGTGTCAAATTCACAGCCCAATTTTTTTGTACTGCTTTGCCACAAAAGCAGGTATGATGTTCGCAAATTGGTTGTCCACTTCTAAGAGCCATAGACATTTTAAAAGAGTTATTGTCTAAATGGGCACCAAGAAGAGGAGAAGGTAAAGCATGTAATAATTGCTTTTCAGTTCAAAATAAAATTTCCAAAAACCATAGTTTTTTACCGTCTGATTGAATATTTCGACGGGTTCCAAAATAAAAAGGATTTCCGTTGATGCAAGAGCTCTTTTTATGATATCATTAATATTGCTATGTCGAGAAAATATTTCTGTGCTTTTGCGGCATGAAAGGCTATAGAGCCCAATTTTTTGTACTGCTTTGCCACAAAAGCAGGTATGATGTTCGCAAATTGGTTGTCCACTTCTAAGAGCCACAGACATTTTAAAAGAGTTATTGTCTAAATGGGTACCAAGAAGAGGAGAAGGTAAATTATGTAATAATTGCTTTTCCGTTCAAAATAAAATTTTCAAAAACCATAGTCTTTTACCATCTGATGTGAATATTTGGACGGGTTCCAAAATAAAAGGGATTTCCGCTGATGAAAGAGCTCTTTTTATGATATCATTAATATTGCTATGTCGAGAACATATTTCTGTGCTTTTGCGGCATGAAAGGCTATATGGCCATATTTTTTGTACTGCTTTGCAACAAAAGCAGGTATGAGGTTCACAAATTGGTTATCCACTTCTAAGACCCACAGACATTTTAAAAGAGGTATTGTCTAAATGGGCACCAAGAAGAGAAGGTAAAGCATGTAATAATTGCTTTTCCGTTCAAAATAAAATTTTCAAAAACCATAGTATTTTACCATCTGATCTGAATATTTCGACGGGTTCCAAAATAAAAGGGATTTCCGCTGATGAAAGAGAGCTAACATATTTCTGCGCTTTTGCGGCATGAAAGGCTACACAGCCAATTTTTTTGTACAGCTTTGCCACAAACGCAGATATGTGGTTCACAAATTGGTTTCCCACTTTTAAGAGCCGCAGATATTTAAAAAAAGTTATTGTCTAAATTGGTACCAAGAAGAGGAGAAGGTAAAGCTTTTAATAATTGCTTTGCCGTTCAAAATGAAATTTTCAAGAACCATGCAGGGTAAATTTTAAAGGCCGGTATTCTGGGTTTAATAAACTGCGTGTATTTTCAAGAATAATATAGAGATAACGCAATAATACGGTCCGTATGCATGTAAAAATACAAACACGTTTAAAATCACAATTTTTTGGCGTACAGGGTCATTAGTCCTCAGTACATCAGACTATTTTTTAAGTGATTAAAAACAGGCTAATTTTCGTACCAAGCTTTATTTTGCCGGGACGTCTAATTCTTTTCTTTGCCAATGATTTATAACAGAGTGCGCGAGCGCATAAGTCTTTCGAACTTCGGTTTGATTAAACCAAACATGCGATTTTGGGGACATTGTTGCCATTTACTTTCAAACAGATTTTTTAAGCCAAGGAAAAAAATTGGTTACTAATTATTTACTGTTACTTTTTTATCTTGTACTTTCTGAGAAAAAAAAATAACAGTAGAGAATAAGTTACTGGCAATTATTTTTTCTTTGGCTTCAAAAATGTGTTAAACAGTAAATGGCAACACTGTCCCCACAATTGCACGCTTGGTTTAGTCAATCCAAAGCTTGAAAGATTTCTGCGCAAACGTAAAAACATAAAAATGAACCCAACCGAACCGAATACGAGAAATATTTTTCCTTGAAAAAGTTTAAAAATGAGACAGTTCTGGCAAAATATGAGACAGTAATAAAAAAACCTATAAACAGTTGAATCGCTGTCTAAACCAAAAATAAAACATTCAGAGTAAAATTAAGACATAAATTTTTGTTTTTTTTTTTTACTTAAATACAACAAATAAGTGCAAAAATATTTATTTAGAGGAAAACCTATCTACGAACTCACACGACAAATGTTTCGTTGTTAAAGTTTTATACCACAAATAAAGCTATGGATTTTGTAATTTTAATTACGAGCCTATTTTTTATTAAAAAATAAAACAAATTGTATGAGGTCCTTACAACTGCTCTTATTAATTTATAGCAGTTATTAGAATTTTTATTTAGGTGTCTCATTTTTCATCGGGATTTTGAGTGTCTCACTTTTACACCATTTAAAAAATAGACAGGTGGGACTACATACAAAATAAGCAATTTTTAAGAATGTTTTAAGTATTCTGAGGGGACATTAATAAAAAGGACCAGCCTTTGCAGAGTTCAATTTTTACGATATCTCAAAAACTTCAAGTAGCGTTTGTAGTTCAACATATTATGTTTATAGATATTTTTAGTTTTAAAATAAGCCCTATATAAGAGTCACCTCTTTTTAATTGTACATGAAATTAATAAATATTTTATGTAGAAAATCTTGTAGTTTACAACTCATCGCGTTTGGTTTTTCGTAAATTGATTAATAATTGCTTTTACGTTCAATATAAAATTTTCAAAAACTGATGCAGGGTAAATTTTAAAGGCCGACATTCTCGATTTAATAAACTGCGAGTATATTCAAGAATAATAGAGACATAAAGCAATAATACAAATTGGTTTACGTATCTTTATACATAACGTAGGTACTCTGACAATAAAAATTGGAAAAATGTTTTAAAGCACAATTTTTAGGCGTACGGGGTCTTCTAATCCCTATTTGAACTATGGGGGAGTAATCAGTTACTTAGCCTCAAAGGGCATGGCTTAAACTTGTTACAACCAGGCACTACACTATTGTTTGATGTTGTGGATCCTATTTCTGGTGGCAAGACCGATTTTAGTATTATCACAGTTATGTACTTACTTAAGATTAGGTAAGAAGTTTTTGCTGGCTAATGGAATAATAGAGACATAAAGCAATAATCTTAAGAACACGTATGCTAATTCTTATGTTTCCAACTTATGATTCAAAAAAAATTCACTACGATGTCACATCATTGATATTGGATTAGTAATGTAAACAAGCTCAAATTTAACAACTAGTAAATATTTTAAAATACAGTTTTTAGGTGTAGGTACAGGGTCACACAAATAACGCAATTTTTAAAGGAGTTTAACGTATCTAGAAGAGATAAAAGAAAACAGGACCTTCTTTTGTAAAACTCATGTTTTAAAAGAAGTTAAAGAGTGAAATCCTATCTTAACACGTCAAAAATTATTGTAAAATCTACCAATGGCAAATCACAAAAAGTTTATGAAGGAAAAAAAAAGAAAGCGTTACCATTTTTAATATGTTTAATGATGTATCTCTGTTTGGTTTTTAATTAAAAGCTGTAACAACATTTAAAGACCTACATAAAATACAATCGGTGTAGTGGTTTTATGATGTCTTTGATCTTAAAGGAGACGATTTCTACTATATAAGTAGTAGTAATGGTAGGGAGACCATTTTTGGGCTAGCGACTAGGCACCTTTCGCAAACCCCGATTTGTCCATACACCATATACCAAACTGATGCACTTGCCTCTTAGGATACAAGTTTTCTTTCTCTAGGAGGACCTAATTTTGCCTGACTCCTCTTTGTCGAGGGCTTTGTACTGCGTAGCAAGTATACACAGTGGACCCACGCTTTCACACTCCTTCCGAAAGGTGATCCGGCTACATGTTAGATTCGCATCTACCTAACATCGCTATCGTCACAGCAGAACTTGGTTTTAGACGATAGACTTCTTTCCTTTTCAGAGCAACAGTGATGGTCGTCGTCAGTTGACTTTAAGAGAGTGTAGGCTACTGGGTAATTAATCCTGATTATTTGGTTATTGGCTCCTGGACTACATTATATTCTCTACTGTTGAACGCTGAAAAAGAAGTGCGCGGCCGGGCTACGTGACTTTTTTTTCTTATTGTGTCGTTATTTGAGAAGCGAACTTGGTATCTTCTGCATGTGAAGCCGACCACCATACCACTGGACTACCCTGCCGCACGATTTCTACCATAAGGCCCTTTAGGACCGGTTTAGTAATAATGAATTTATGAGGAAATGAAGGCGTCATACTCGTTTTTATAAACTAGGATAGGATCGTTCAAATTAGTTATTAAAAACTTTCCCCAAGCATAAAATGTTTTATTACGCTAGCCATTTCGCTTAGTTATGTCAATAATTTTGGTCCATTTACTTTATTTGTTAGACAGTCTACCTCCTCAGAGGGGTCTTTTTTCAGGAGGATAACGCTAAGCACTTGGATATGATGAGAGCGGTTGATTTGTCGGCCTCATTTTATACAATACTATAAGTAGGCTCAGCTCTGTAGATTCCCATTCTGTGCTAAGTATGTTTACTCCAGTCACCTGTCTGATTCCTAGTTATTTAATGCCTTAAGCAAACAAAAATACCATCATATCATACCAAGTTTAACAGATCTGTCCAAAAATGCCCTGAAAAAGTACCCTCAAATAAATTCTCCTTTCTAAAAAATATCGCAGTATAAAAATTTGCTTATTTTACTTGTTCTGTTTGTTTATACTGGAGATAAACAAATCTGCCTATGCTTTGGTTTTAATCTAACTCTGAAGGTTTTCTTGATAGTAACTTTTCAATATTTGTATAATTGAGAGTGGTATTATGAATAGGCGCTCTTCTGATAGTTCACGGTAGTAGCCCTCCCTTTGCCCCATGGCTCTTGCTATAGTCCTCTCGCAATTCGAAATAGAAATTATCTCTTTGTTTACTGACCTGCAGTGCCATTTGATACCCGCTTGAACTTGCTCTCTAAAATGTGTGCTTTTGCGAAAAATACTGTTAAAAGCCGTTCTAGAGTGTTTCTCCGAAATGGAAATCCACCCTTATAAATTTAATTTTCGAAGGTAACACAGCTTTTAATTATTTAAGAGGGCAACAATTTGGCAGTATGCGGTTCCTATAAAAGGGAGCACGACGCGACGGCGACATATCGCGGCGTTAGTCGCTGACTGCATTTTAACTAAATGTCGCCATTTAATAGAAAAATTGAGGGCAATTTGCGGCTTTGAGGTTAACCGAATTGAGCAAGCCAATACACTTTTATCCCCTAGTTTTGCAACTGCTTCTTAACCTAGCCTGCTTCTCGTTTACGTGCTGTCGTTATACCAGGTGACAAAACAGTATGGGAACCTGCCTATTATTTTTATATTTTTATAGCGGTGCGTGTCCACATGACTTTCTCATGAATATGAACGCATCCTAATGAATATTTAACTTTCGAAGGTAACACAGCTTTTAATTTTTTAAGGGGGCAACAATTTGGCAGTATACAATTCCTAGAAAAGGGAGCATGACGCGCCGGCGATATATGGCAGCGTTAGTCACCGACTGCGTTTTAACTAAAAGTCGCCATTTAATAGAAAAATTGGGGGCAATTTGCGGATTTGAGGTTAGCCGAATTGAGCAATCCACTACACTTTTATCCCCTAGTTTTGCAACTGCTTCTTAATATAGCATGCTTCTCGTTTACGTGCTGTCGTTATACTAGGTGAGAAAAGAGTATGGGAACCTGCCTATTATTTTATATTTTTATAGGGGTGTGTGTCCACATGAATTTATCATGATTACTCACAAAAAAATTCTCTTGACGCTTACTTTTAACTCTTTATCCATTTTAGCATAATATCATACATTTAGCTTCTCCTGATAGTATCTGTGAGTGGACACGCATAGTATCTCAATCTCTGCTTCACGAATTCTACTATAGCACTGTAGAACTTCTAAGTCGCATAAAAGTTGGAGAGTAACTCCTTGACATTAAATTCTATCAATTCACGTGCAAACACCTATCTGCTTGCGCACTATCTAACAGTCGATGGAAGCTGTCTGACAGAAACTCTCTAAAATATCTCTTTTACGAGAAATAATTTTAAAAACAGTTCTCGAGAGTATTACTCTGAAATAGAAACGCAACCTAATGAATTCAATTTTCGAAGGTAACACAGCTTTTAATTATTTAAGAAGGCAACAATTTGGCAGTATGCGGTTCCTATAAAAGGGAGCACGACGCGACGGCGACATATCGCGGCGTTAGTCGCTGACTGCATTTTAACTAAAAGTCGCCATTTAATAGAAAAATTGAGGGCAATTTGCGGCTTTGAGGTTAACCGAATTGAGCAAGCCACTACACTTTTATCCCCTAGTTTTGCAACTGCTTCTTAACATAGCATGCTTCTCGTTTACGTGATGTTGTTATACCACGTGAGAAAACAGTATGGGAACCTGCCTATGATTTTTATATTTTTATAGCGGTGCGTGTCCACATGACTTTCTCATGAATATGAACGCATCCTAATGAATATTTAATTTTCGAAGGTAACACAGCTTTTAATTTTTTAAGGGGGCAACAATTTGGCAGTATGCGATTCCTAGAAAAGGGAGCATGACGCGACGGCGACATATGGCAGCGATAGTCGCCGACTGCGTTTTAACTAAAAGTCGCCATTTAATAGAAAAATTGGGGGCAATTTGCGGCTTTGAGGTTAACCGAATTAAGCAAGCCATTACACTTTTATCCCCTAGTTTTGCAACTGCTTCTTAATATAGCATGCTTCTCGTTTACGTGCTGTCGTTATACTAGGTGAGAAAAGACTATGGGAACCTGCCTATTATTTTATATTTTTATAGGGGTGCAAAAAAATTCTCTTGACGCTTACTTTTAACTCTTTATCCATTTCAGCGTAATATCATACATTTAGCTTCTCCTAATAGTATCTATGACTGGACACGCATAGTTGAAATTCTAAGTCGTATAGAAATTCGAGAGTTACCCTTGACATCAAATTCTATCAGTTCACTTGCAAACACCTTTCTACTTGTGCGCTGTCTATTAGTCGATGGAAGTTGTCTGACAGAGACTCCCTAAAATATCCCTTTAACGAAAAATAATTTTAAAAGCAGTTCTCGAGAGTATTTCTCTAAAAGGGAAACGCACCCTAATGAATTTAATTTTCGAAGGTAACACAGCTAACCAAAACGTCGGCGTCGTGTGTAAAATAATAAAGACAATGGAAGTCCGAAATTATATTTCTATAATATTATGGCTGTTACAAAACTATGTATCACATGTATTTTTGTTAACCGAATATAGTGGAAATTGGCAGCGAACTAGATAAACGAGATTTAAGCGTGACCGCATACTTTCTGGAAAATGGATGGATTTTTGAAGTTCACTATCTATTTCGCCTTTTTATTTAAAGAAAGTTTTGTAAATCAGTTTACATTGTTTTATAAAACTATTTTGTGAAGCATCCTCTTCTTAAGTAACTTTAATTCTAGCAGCGTATAAAAAAAGCTTATATTTTATGTCAAAGTTTCCGCTAAAATACTGTGAGTGGTTTCTTAATGGATCAGACGACGAACACGGTAAGTTTATTAAAGCCACTAAAATTTTGTTGAGGATAGTTTTTTTTAATTTTCTACTAAATTCTTATTTTTACTGAACTATATATTGATTGAATAAAATACATTGTATATATAATTTATTAAATCAAAACAAAGGAAAAAATATGTGAAGCCCTTTTTTTATTCAACGAGTGAAACGACAGCGAACCAAGGAATCCCAAAGTCCTTGGAGGCAAGAAAACGTCTACCGATCTATAAGGAAGAAATACATTTCGTCACAGTTCAACCAGACCATACTATCACTGTCTCCACGGCGTCAGTGCGTAGTAACAGAAAATAATAAGTTAACAAAGTATAAAAGGCTACCTCAAAGGGATAAAGTCAACCACGGACACCGGTGTTTCGGAAAAAGGCATTTTCATCCTCAGCATGGCTTGCCTAACTACAGTTCTTTTTGATTTACCTTGTATCTTGTAGTCTTTCCGAAACATCGGTGTCCGTGGTTGACTTTACCCCTTTAAGGTTGCCTTTTATACTTAAAATTTATTAGTTTTTACCTTCCTAGCCCGCGTAGCAATGGCTAGAGAAAGTATTATTTTCGATGAAACGTTTTTTTAGATAACGCCAAAAATGTGTTGTTTAGATGTATTTTGACCTATCCTTGCAATATCATCGAGATGTCTGTCTCTGTGTATGTCTATATTATTTCTGTCCGTAGCCCCCCGATTGCTCCTAAACCGCTGAACCGATGTTCATAAAATTGAGTCATTTTGAGTTTAAGCCGAAAAATATCAGGTAAAATAGTATTCGACACTCTTACGAGCTGATTAGATTTTGGTCAAAATCCATTAACGCTAATGACAGTTTTTTGACAATTAAAAACTTTAAAAGATGCTAACTTTTTAATAGAGCGCATGGTGGAGTAGACGCAGCAAAAGTTGATGCCACGCACGTCATCAATTTTATCGTGGTACACACCTACTTGGGGTCGGACAGTGTCGTGCGGAATAAATTACACATTATAATTTATAGCGATATAAAACACTAAGCCTACACTGAGAGAAGAATTTTGTAACAATAACAAACATTTTGTAACTGTTACCAAATGCGTTGCCCATATTTGGCTTATTAGATATTTGTTTGCAGGTAACAATTCAGAAATTTCAACAATTGAAACAAATATTTGTTAATAAAAACAAAATCGTCTGGTAATATTTAAAAAAAAGCTACATTAAGCACTAATATAATGTTGGTATTTAAAAATATATGTGAGTTTAATTATTAATATACTGTATATTTATTATAAGGATCATTCTTATTTAATATTAAATTAATTAATTATGGGTTATTATATAATTAGTAGCTGTAATTATATTTAGTTATTTTGCATTAATAAGGTATTTGTAGGTTTCACGTTCTGTTTAATATACAGGGTGTTCATTTTAAAACTTCCCACCCCAGATTTCTCGAAAAATTTTTTTTTAAAAGTAAAAACTCGTCAATTAATTTATTAAGGAGGACACATTTTGGCTATCTTAAAATTTTTGTAGTCCACACCCCCTTTGAGGGATACATTTTACCCCTATATTTTGAATATGGAAAGTGGGTCAATTGACACTTTTTTTTTGAAGGTTTCTTAAATATCTTGACAAAGGTGTACAAATTTTGAAAATCTATCAATTTGTTTTTGACATATTCACTTATTTTTTCAAAGGGGGTGTGTACTACAAAAACTATAAGATAGCCAAAATGTGTCCTCCTTAATAAATTAATTGACGTTTTTACTTTTTCTCAAAAAAAAAATCATTTTCGAGAAATTTTGGTTGGGAAGTTTTAAAATGAACACCCTGTATATTTCTATAGGGTTAATGGAAATAAGGACACCACTTTTGATCACACATTTGTATTTCTTCGTCTTCCTCAGGCTACACACCTTAGCCTTAGGAAGACGAAAATGGATCGTCGAAAAAAATAAAGTTGTGTGATCAAAATTGGTGTCTTTTTTCCCATTAACTCTATAGAAATGAATAAGGTATAGAATAATAAGAGAATTTTAATAATAATAAAAAGCAAGTTGTTTTGATAAAAAATATTTATTTGTATTTTATTATAAAAGTGAAGTAAAATTTTTTTATGGTGGCTGGTAATCTTTGTTTGTTTTGGAAAGGTTGGTTAATGAAATATACACACGTTTGTTCCATGTGAGATGCACACAAAATTTTGTCAAATCTGACATAAACTGATTTTACCTCACTATAAGTTGGGGGACTCCACCATTATGAAAGGCCGCATGGGTAGTCCGTGTTTTTTTTTAAATGTTTCTCCTTTGTTTAATTACTTCCTCCACCTTCAAGCCAGTGCTGACCTGAAAAAGTAAATAAATTTTATATATTTGTAAATTTAATACAGAACCAGTGGCGTATATAAGGGGGGGCCTGGGCCCCCCTTTAAAGTTAATTTTTTTTCGATATTTTCCACATATTTTATGAATATAAACATAAAATAGCCTAAAATACGGCCTCATGAGCTCTCGCCCCCCCCCTAAACCGTCTCGGCCCCCCCCCCGATTTTTTTTCTATATACGCCACTATGCAGAACATTAAATGTTTGCTTTAAGTTAAAAGGTTTAAAATTCACATTTTCATACTAAGGGCTCTTTGCTTAAAAATCTTTAAGAATTAATTCAAAGAATTGAAGCCATGATTCAAATGACATTAAATTTAAAATTATTAAAATCACAAAATACAACTGTAACGCATTCTAAAAAAAATAATAAATAACACTTACAATTCTTACTACCCTTTAAATAGGATAGTTTTTGTGATTTCTAATAGGATCTGTTATTGTGGACGACCAAAGCCAGATTGTTTCCATCTTTAAGCGGAAATCTTAAACAAAAAAAAAAGAGTATGAATTTTATATTAAAAACAAATAAAGCCTACGCCTGTGGATACTTGTCGTCAATTAGCACATAAATCAGTTAATTAAAAATAAATCCTATTTACTGTTTGTTTATAAAGCAATCAGTATCCACAGAACAAAAAGTTTATACAATGAATACGTTTTTTTTCTTAAAGCTATATTTCTACCTTTAAATATTTACCTTTAAAGCGTTATTCCTGACGACTTTTTGTTCACTTCGACTCTTGCAACCAAAACACCATTATGATGCCATAAAAATACTCGCGTATTTAGGTCCGTATTAGTACAAAATCACAAAAAGTAAACCTTGTTTGGTCAATGTTCTTCCCAAAACATAGCGTCCCCTTGATTTTTGGGCACACTGTCTGTGACGGTCTGTAATACAATGCTACGTAGGGCGTCGGGTCGGTTCGGTCTAGACCGCGGCTCACACGTAGGGGAGAGCGGGGCTGGTTGGGCATAGGGGCACGTTGAGAAACCCCTATTAACTCGACAATTAGACGTCAGATGCCAGCGCCACCCACGTGGCAAAGTCGCCTTTGCTCATGCATTAGTCCGCAGTGAAAATCTGTGATGTGTGTTTCTCCAAGGAACAGATATTACCTATTTTTTTTTGCCTCAGCGCTTTTCAAAACAGCGCGTTTTCAGAATAGCGCGTGTTCAAAATAGTGCGTATCAAAATAGCGCGTGTTCAAAATAGCGCGTATCAAAATAGCGCGTGATCAGAATAGCGCGTATCAAAATAGCGCGTATTAAAAATGGCGCGTGTAAAAAATAGCGCGTATCAGGTCTGCTTAGGTATATTCACCTAAACAGTTTGAGCAAGGTCAGATAAGTTATACTTACTTACTCGTTAAATAAACCGATGGCTTGCTAGACTTAACACAACTCATATAATTCGACTAAGGGGTCTCTTTCTAACATATTTTTTTCAAAAAAAAAACTTCCCTGGCTTCTTTTCCGGGGTTCTAGAGGGTGTGTAACCAAACCGAACCGAACCGGACGGAACCGAACCGAACCGAACCCAAACAATTTTTCTAGTAACTCCCTGACCTTTTTCCACCAAAAAAAAATGTCACCAAGTCACAGGTCAGAATAGAAACCTACCAAAATAAGGATCGGGAAGCTAATTTAGGGAAATAATTTTTTGAAAAAATGTTTCGGTTTGGTTCGGTTCATTTCAGTTCGGTGCGGTTTGAATCGGCTCGGTTCGGTTCGGATTCGTTACACCCTATAGGATCCCGGGAAAAAAGTCAGGAAAGTTTTTTTTTTTGAAAAAATATGTTAGAAAGAGACCCCTAACTCGAACTATTTTGTAACAGCGACGTTTGTAATGGCGATCTTTCAAAACGCGGTATTTTTAGACGCGCTATTTTAAGACGCGCTATTTTGAACACACGCTATTTTAAACACGCGCTATTTTGATACGCGCTATTTTGAATACGTGCTATTTTGAACACGCGCCATTTTGTTACGCGCTGTTTTGATACGCGCTATTTTGAACACGCGCCATTATGATACGCGCTATTTTGATCACGCGCCGTTGTGATACGCGCTATTTTGATCACGCGCTATTTTAATACGCGCTATTTTGAACACGCGCTCAAATGAGCGCGCTATTTTAATACGCGCTATTTCACTACAGAGCCATTTTTTTTTGGACCTCGTAAGTAACTTTTTGTTATTTCGGAAAACATTTTACAGATTGTTTTATTACACCTGCATGCCCCCGTTCGGTTTTTTATAGTTAACTGTACATATTTAGACAGAGTTTAATGAAATTATAACGATGCTAATATTTACGCAAACATGATTGCCGACTCTCTCAATTTTGTATGTAGGTGTGGGGCTAGTTGAGCCAAAAAGTTCGGGGCACTTTGGGTCACCGGCCCAGCTAACCCCATACATTTTCTAAAAACATTTTTTCTGTATTTTAAGGTTAAAATCAGCATGCGTACTTATGATGGACTAAAAATCACGTCATGTAATAATTTTCGCCCTAAACAAATGTTTTAGATTGTCCGCCTCTTGAAGACTGCGACGACTTGCGCCTGTAGTTATTTATCAAAGTTACCTTTGGCAACACTAATAGCGATTTCGGCTTCACTGCTCTGAAATCACTCGCGGGTAGAGCGGTAACGTCACGAATCTCTCTCCGAGCACCCCGGGATTGATCTAAGATCGAGCGGGATTGCTCGCCTTCGGAGCAAGGGCGAACATGATTTTTCAAACACTTGATCGAAATTTCGTGTGTTTTGTAACCTGAACAAATAAAACATATTCTTGGTTTATAATTTTTTTATTAAAATTTTTTTGTTGCATTGTAGTATATGTATGTAAATTTTTTAAATGCAAAACACGGAAAACACCTATAAAACACATATATATCAAAGGTAAAAACAAATTAATCATATCTAAAAAGTGGGGTTATGTTTTTGTTTTGATCTAAAACGTTGCTCCGTCAAAAGAGATGGAGCAATTCAGAGCACCCGCTCGGAGATTTGCGGGCAATAGTCGAGCACGCAAATCTTTTTTAGGGCACTGCTCTTTTTTAAGTCGAACGCGTGCATCCGTTTCAGAGCAATTTTCGAGCACTCCAGGGCAGTTTTCGAGCAAAAGCCGAACTCGCTATTAAACGCTTTCGACTGGAATCGGGCATATTGCGCTCTCTTATTAATATATGCTATATTCTATCTGTTTTTTACCCTCTTATGGAAATTAGGCCCCCTAGATGTGGACTTGTTCACGCGGTATCTTGATTGGTGTTCTCTTGCAAACAAAAAACGATTAGTTTTTCTGTAAAACTAAGTTATTGGCAGAAGTTATAAGCCAAAGATTGTGAAAAAACAGTAAAGAAGCCACCATTTATTTATTTATGACATCACACAGACCCTTCAATTCAAATTTGAGGGAAACAGCCGGTGACTTAAAATTGTGTGATCTATTATTACCAATCGATCTAGGGAAATTTTAAAAATTCGTGCTTTTCCGAAAGCTGGCGAAAGAAAGACCAAGAATATCAACCGAAGAAAATGGTCAACAGCTATACTAACTGAAACTCCGGTTAAAGAAGAGCTGGAACGTGAAAAAAGTTGAAAAAAAAAGAAAAATCTGTAACCAAAAATGTCTTCAAGGAAAAGAAGCATAAAAAAACTACTCAGAAAAGGACACTGAAAGATGACAGCGATGATGAAGAGGAAACATTTTGTCTAGTCTGCATGGAACCATTCTCAAACAGCAAACCAAAAGAAAAATGGGTACAATGTTTAACTTACAAGTTTTGGGCCCATGAAACATGTGCTGATGCAGGGTTTACTTATGTTTGCTAAAACCGTAATTCCGATTCAGACTAGAGCAAGAATTAGGTTACTTTATATTGTTTCTTTTTTAAGAAATTTAAAGTTTATTATTTTATTATTATCAATAAAAATAATCTAAGAATTTCCTGTTATTTTATGTTGCATATATATACAGTTCCTAATTATTCAATCATGCCCATCTTGCCCCATCGTATGGCCCAACTTACTCCGTGGGTGGGGTTAGATGGGCCGCTTGCAAGGGTGCTAGAAAAAAGTGTTTTTTAAGTTTGAATGCATAGTTTTAAAAACCAATATTTGCCTTAAACATATTATAATTGTAAAACTGTAAGTAATATAGCAATGCTTTTATTTGCATTTATGTAAAAAGTGGCTCGACTAGCCCCGCTCTCCCCTACAAAATGTCAACCGAAACGTCACGATCTACGCGCGACAAGGCCCGAGCCGAGACGGTACAAAGTTATATTGCTCGATAATATCGCTTGTTAATAGTAAACAAATTTGTTGTGAACTTTACGAGGTAATTAATAGAAACTAATTCAGACCGTTATAATAACAAAATCACGCCATAACATTATACAAAAAATGTTTGTTGTAATAAACACAAAGAAATATTTGCCAATATTAAGAGTATATTTATATTTGGGAAATTTTAGGTATTAATAACAAAGACGTTCTGTTATCTTAAAAGGAAGAGTGTTTTGGTTATGGTTAATATAAAGCAATTAATATTTTAAAAAACAAATGAAATATTATTTATAACTAAACCCTTTAAAAAAGGTTTGTTACCAATAATTAATGATATTTGCTTTTAATATTTTTTAATGAGCACAACAAAAATCAGGTTTACCAAATATTTGTTAATAATAAAATCGGTTTTTTTTTCAGTGTATGCATCTCTGAAACAGCCAATCACAAGCTACAGGCGGGACCAGTAGATCCTCTTCAGCCGTAAGGTGGGTGGATTCAACACTCGCTGCGCGGACTCTATCAATACAATGTTTTCAGAATATGGTATATTTTGCTCAACAATTCCAGTTATGACCAAAAACCTCGTAAGTATTTTAGTGTCTGAGATATTTAAAAAAACTGTTTTCAAGGCTAATATTGTTGGGGGTAAATTCTCAGGGGAGAAAAATGGAATGTATTTTCATAGGTAAATAGGAAAACTTACGGTTCCGTTTCTTCTCAGCAGCTTGACGGCTGTCCTCGACGTTCCAATAATCCAACAATCGTATTATGGAGAGGTTGGAGAAGGATAATTTACACTCGCGTAAATTATATTAGAATTAAAAATAATAAAAAATAAAAAAAGGATTCTAATTTTTATATCGTTCGCGCCGTATGTATGTGTTTGTGTATGTATGCTAACATCGACGTTTTTTTTTGCACTGATTAGGTTTGTATTTGAGATTCTTTCTTTGTAGAAAAGACACAAAGAATGATGCATTGATCTGCAGTAAAAGATAATATACAGGGCGACGCGAATATAACTATAAAATAAGAAAAACTAAAGAAAATAGATTTCTAATAACAAACCCACAAATTTTATACAGAAAGGGCGCAGGGACTAAACAAATACATTATCATGGCTTCACTTGAAGTGGCTAGCTAGGAAGGTTTCAGATCCGTCATAAATCCATTTATTTATGTTAAGAAATAAATTATATCACTATCATGAGAAATAATGTCATTTGAATAGATCTATTTGAAAATTTAATATAAATCGAGCCAAAGGCGATAGAATAATATTTACACAAAACGTTAAGAATTTCCAATATAAATAGCGTTGATATAACTTATAGTATTATAGTAAAACTATACAGTGAGGCCTCATGATTTTGATTAAATTCATTTAAAACTCCTAGTTCAATTTTTTGTTCGGGATGTAAATTTTTGCCACAAAAAAAAAGAAGCACAATTCATATTTGGTAAGATTATTTCGTGACTAAGCAAAAAAAATTGTAAAAAATTTATTATTATTGAAGTAGTATTATGTAAGTATATAGTATATAGTAATACTTTGATCGTGGTTATGGTTACTTTTAGTTAACGCAGCAACCTTTCACATCTTTGTGTTTAGTAACCATAACAGACAGGGGCATATCTGGGAACTTTATTTGGGAGGAGAGATCTCAATAAGTATTGCATAAAACTATTTTTAATTGTGACCATATGTCAATGTCAAAACCCTAACTTAACAAATTTATGTTTTATTTTCTCACGCGAATAAAAAATACATAAATATATAAATACTCCAGAAAATTTATTTATTATAGCAAAAAAACTAAAAATATCATGGAAACAATCTGTAGACAGAAACAAAATTAATTCTATAAAAGGATAAAAGCAAATATTTTAATTTAATCTTGTTTATTATTGTATGGTACATTGTTATTAATGGCAGGTTAAAACCTGCATGGCATTGACAAAAAGAGCAAATTAATGTAAGCAGTATCCATATTTTTAATTTTTTTTTAAACGCACAAAACGTTCATCCCTATTTAAAAGTTTTTTGAGCTCTAATATTTTTGCAAGTAGTTCAAGAAGTTCTCAATAGTACGCCAGTCAATATTGGCATAAAAAAGGCATACATTGCAAACACACACGTATTCACAATTTTTTATATATTGTAAGAATCCTTGAGAGAAGTTCATCCCAAAGTTTGCAACCCTGAAATAGCTGTGCTATTCCCGTGGAACTTGAAAAACTGGTACATTTTCTAGTTTTTTCGAAAAAAGCACCTTAAAGAAGCATTTTTTGGGTACTGTGTATAGTTTTTTACTTTAGATAAACTTGCTGTTCGTTGCGGAGAAAAGTCTAGCAAAAATAATTATTTTTTTCCAAAAAGTGAACTTTTCTCGGTATGGTCATTTTTCAAGCTTCACAAAACTAATTGTCCTAGAAAAAATTTATAGAAAAAATAATTTGTAGAGAATTGAATTGGCTTGAATCTGGTTTAAAAATATTGCCTCTCGGAAATTTCGGATTTTTTGCTTTGTTGTTTACTGTTTAAATTTATGTTTCTGTTTATTTGTTTCGTTTATAAAAATATTTTAAACACTATACTATTTTAAAGTATTAAATCCACATTTTTTTACTTGTTTAGAAATATTTATATATACAGTTTAACCTCCGTAGCTTTTTGATGAGGGTTTTATGTCACCTGTTTTTATCGACTACTAATCTTTACAACTTCAATTTTAGCTCACACAAATACTATACTATAGTAGTGTGAGCTATGGTGATCCTAATTTTTTCGAGAAAAAAAAAGTTGCTCCGATTTCAAATAGTTTTATATATCTTTGCGTTTCAGTTGATTTTGAAACTTTTTTGTCGCGCCGTCTGTCTGTCTGTCTGTCTGTCTGTATGTCTGTCTGTCTGTCTGTCTGTATGTCTGTATGTCTGTATGTCTGTATGTCTGTATGTCTGTATGTCTGTATGTCTGTATGTCTGTATGTCTGTATGTCTGTATGTCTGTATGTCTGTATGTCTGTATGTCTGTATGTCTGTCTGTAACGACCAACGCGCATAACTCAAAAACCGCTTGGCCGATTCTAATGAAATTTGGTACCTAGGCTGGGTCTTGGGTCGAGATGGTCCCATTTAAAAATAAACAAAATCCACCGAACACAAGCCAAATAAAAGGGTGGGGGAAGATTTCAAAAATTAGAGTTTATGTGAAAATATGGCGTGTGTGATATCAAACGAAAGGTAATTGAGTATGGAGTTAAACAAAATACATTTTAGTTTTTTTTTTCTTCAAAAAGGGTGGGGGTAGATTTCAAAAATTAGAGTTTACGTGAAAGTAGGGCGTGTGTGATATCAAACGAAAGGTAATTGAGTCCGGAGTTAAACAAAATGCATTTTATTTTTTCTCTTTTTAAGCGTGGGGGTAGATTTTAAAAATTTTAATTTAAGTCATAACATGGCTTGTGTGGTATCAAACAAAAGGTAATTTAGTCTGGAGTTGAATAAGATATATTTCAGGTTTTTGTTTTATTATCTCGCACATACACTATAACTATAGTACCTAGTGTGAGCTTAGGCGCCCATATATTGGCAGAGTATTTTTTTAATTGTTAACAGTTTAAGCGGGTTCAAGCCAAAGTAATAAAACTTGGCACGCATATCGACCTTTCAGTACTGATTCTTCAGTTGTCAAAAAAATTTAATTATGGCCCCTAGGGGCATATGGAACCAAAATGTGTTTTTAGATTATCCCTTATATCTTCTAGACTATTGCACCTGTCCATCTAGGTCTTACTTAGTAGTTCATACAATTACCTACAGGCTTGCTAATTAAAAACAAAAATTTAAAGCGGTTAGTAAGGTCCCGTAATTATAAAAAAAAGATTTTGGGCTCTTACAGTCCCTGGGGGCCTGGGGCTAATTATAAAGAATTTACAATTAAGAGGTGGTCGACCGCACTCTTTTGGTACAATCTCGATGACGTAGGGCAGAGTATAAGTCAATATTTTTTTTTATCATAAACGAAAAAAAAAATACTTCTAATTTGGGGCCTTACTAACAGCGTTGAGCGTCTGAGCTACCAATTTAGTAAAGCCCGGTGCCCACCTACGACTTTCTCATGCGTACCCGCGCACGCGTCACATGACTGTGTTAACATTTTATACTGAGATCATGTGACGCGTGAGCGGGTACCCACGAGAAAGTCGTAGGTGGGAATCAGGTGTAATACCTAAATGTACAGGCGTAATTTGGTAATAGTCTAGAAGATTTAAGGGATAATCAAAAAACACATTTTTAACTTTCATTACTCTAGCTTAAAAAATTTTTTGATATTCTACCTTTTTAGTATTTTTGTGTCTGTTATCAGGTCAGGCAGCATTGGTTCCCATCAATTAGAAATTGGCTAAGACAGGTGTTATAAAATCTTTATCATAAATTAGAAGCCCATTGTGTGCTAATATTATAAATTCCATAATTATTTAGTACGTTTTTTGTTTTCTGAAACATCCACGGTTTAATATTTTTTTCGTTTTTGTCCAAACTGTAATATCTAGAAGCTTAGTTTTAGTACTGTGTTACAGCCAATAGAATCTTCTATAAATGCATTCTTTATCACTTTTTTCTAGTACGGTTAGTTTTTTTGAAAAAACTAAAAATATTGCATGATTTTCGAGTCCCTCGGGAGTAGGACAGGGATTTCCGGGTTGCAAACTTGGGTGTGAACTACCCTCAAGGATACTAGCAATATATCAAAAAATCGTAGATACATGCGTGTTTGCAATGTTGAATGCTTTTATTGACTAGCCTATAGTTATTTAGGTCAGGAGATTGTGATAGTTATTTTAAAAATGATGTTGTTTCATCTGTAAAAAATTATTTTACCATTTTAAGGGAATGCCAAGTGTCAATATCTCGCTGTAACCACGACCTTAAGAAAATTATTCTCTTCCTAACTAAGCAAATTTTTTTTTTTTTAAATTAGTATTGGAGTATTTTTGAAGTGCATTTTTCACTTTAATCGTGGTTATTGTTATTTTGAGTCAACGCAGTAGCGACCTATCACGTCTTTGTGTTTAATAACCGTAAGAATCTAAGACAGAAAAAAATTAAAAATCGGAGACGCACCCGCCGCGTCAGCAAAACCGATCGAACGCTTGGTTAGCTTATTACCTATTAACCGATAAAAAATAAAAAACCGAGAGCATTCCCCGCCGCGGATTCTGTGCGGGCCCAGCGGAGAGACAAGCATTGTTGAAGTGATTTTTGTTTTTCGTTCGCCTCTGTCTACTCCTTATGCCGCGGCGTAAAGACGTCCGTTGGTTGTCGTGCTTTCGCAGGGGAAAGAATTCGGTGTTGGCCCTACGTACATTAATGAAATAGTGTCTGGTTACGGGCGTATTGTTTACATTCGGTTCTGATTAGGTTTTTATTTTAACTATTTTGCCCTGTGTACGATGCAGTATGTGTTTTAGGTGGAGAGGCGATGACGAAGAAGACTTTTTCAATTCTGAAAGGCCTTCCCCTACATTAAACGTAAATAAACCGGCTAAGGTTAAACACAAAGTGTACACTCGACATTGTAAAGAATCATGGTACAAAGATTTAAAGGATAGACAAATTTGCCTCACAAACAAGCAGTAAAATTTAAATTTAATTGCAATTTGGATGGTGCCGAATCCTCTACCATTTTGCTTAAATGCTACTGGACACATAAAAGGCGAGTTGCGGTACTGGATAGAAGTAAAATTACTGTTCATAATTTCAACTGTGCTGGGCAGCAGAGTGGTCAGTAGACTCGCATCAGCTCGAGTAAAAAGCCGTAGGGTAAACGCGTGGACTTTTGCCTAACAAAAACACGACCACCAAAATTATATATCGACGTTGTATATTTTGACCATATAATTAAATTTTAATAAACTTTATATGGTTTGTTGTATTACGGATGCCCTTAGAAAAACGGATCACCTAGAATTGTTTGTAAAACCACTGGGGAATGGAGGTCAGTCATCGAGTGACAATTTTTGTTAGCAGCACTGGATCTGTTTAAGCATTTTTTTTAGTTTCTATCTATTTAGCCTTCTTCGATCCATTTTTGGACAAAGGCCTCCCTCAATATCTTCTATTTTTCCCTCCACTCCTCGCCGTGTTTATCCACCTAGTTCCTGCATCTTTCTTTAAATTATCCATTTGTTCCATCGATCTGTATAATATTATGACCGGCAAATTTCCATTTTAATTTTGCTCCTTCTTCTCTGACATCCTTTACTTTTCTTTTATTTTTTACCCATTCATTCCTTTTTGTGTTAGCTTTACATGTAACATTTGTCTTTCCATTGATCTTTGGGCTTCTGTTACCTTATCCATAATTGATTTTGTAAGTGTCCAGGTCTGGGACCCATAGGTAAGTACAGGAAGGATACATTGGTTAAACACTTTCGTGTTGAGGTACTGAAGATATTTTTTATTTTTTTAATATGTAGCTTAATTTACCGATTGCTGCCCAGGCCAATCTTATTTGTCTCCTGATTTCAGCTGTTTGGTTTCTTTTTTTAATTTTAGTAATTTGTTCCAGGTATATATATTCCTCTACTTGTTCTATTTTCTCTTGGTTTATTCTGATCGTGATATCTTCATCTGTGTTTGCTATCATTTTAGTTTTAGTGTAGTTCATACCAATGATTACACGACTCTATCGTGTAATCATTGTTCATACTCAAGCCTATACCAGTATAACTTTCTTATCAGTTATTAAGGCGATATCATCAGAATTTCTTAGGTGGTTCAGGTATTGTCCGTTTACTTTGATGCCACTTTCTTTCCAATCTAAGTTTTAAAATATGTTCTTGGGCCTGGCTAAACAGTTTAGCGAATATTGTTTCGGCCTGGCTGACACCTCTTCTTATGCAGATTGGCTTGGTTCCTTCGTGTATTTTGAGTAAAGTTCTTGCTTCGCTATATATATTGGTTAATAAATCTGTGTATCTGTGACCTATTCGGCTAATAATTAAAGATGCTTTTACTGCCCAGCGCTTAATTCTATATATAGCTATTTCAAAGTCTACAAACACAATATATAGTGGAATGTTGTACTTGTTGGCTCGGTCTATTAGGATTTTCATGGTTAATGGATGATTAACTGTACTGAAACCTTTTCTACGGCCTGCTTGTTCTTTTGATTGATATCTGTCAAATTTTGTTGTTAGTTAACTCTGCCGTTACTCCGTCTTTTCCAGGTGATTGTTCATTTTCTTTATTCCGCTTGCTTATTAAAACACTATTAAGCCCTTATTAAAGAACTCATTGTAGACTTTTTGAGTTACGTGGTGAGTTGTATTATCATGCTAGTTATTTATTAGGCTCATTGTTTTACTTCACGTTTCACACAACGTTGCAGTTGGCTTAACACCTAATTTTATAATTTTTGAGGTTGGCTATCTTAAATACATGGTACATAGGGTTTCTTGACTGATATCTAGAAGTAGGAACTACATAAGCCAAACAGAAATACGAAACCATCTGGCCCACCAATCTAGGAACATACGGTGGAATATGCCCAATTTACTAGTGCCATGCAATCTGGGGACAGCAGTGAACGAACGCAAAACTCTTTGTATGTCCCTTTCTATTCCATGCAGTTCATGTGTTTCGTCTCCAGTGAAGTCACGGTCTACAACAGAAAAAAACATATGCTCCAAAAGTCCTCATTTTTTGGCTAGACATAATATCAGAGCCTATTATAAAAACCAACTCTTGTGTTTTAGGAGTATGTTAGGGGTAACAGTTAAATTATTTGCCTCTCATGCCAGTAAATTTTATTTTTAATGTAACTCCACACAAATAAATCATTGGGAGCAAGATCAGACGATCTTGCTGGCCATGAGATAATCCCCTGTGTGCTTATCGATCAATTGTAAATTGATCGACAAGATTCCTCTATTCCTAGTTGTGTGGTGCTCTCGGTGTACAGTTTGTGCAATGATTGAGTGTAAATAAGGTATAAATACCAAAAAAAAAAATCGATTTAGATTCTGATTTTCTCGGAATTGTTTCCGCTTGGTCTTGATTTAAGATATTAAGGAAATGAGCTAAGCGAATTAATATACAGGGCGGTTTGTATAATAATTACAACCCTAGCCTAACCCGTCTCTTTGTTTTATTTTATTTTGCGTCTATCTAGGCTCTAGCTCAAAGCTATTTGGCATCCAAGATCTAGTTTTTAAAACCCTGTATAACTGGATATCGTAATCTAGAGCCAAAGACTTTTTGATAAATATATGACTTGTCGAAAAGCCTGACCATATTGCAAAAGTTTCCAGTTTAGAGGGAAAGCCTGGCTTATGACTGTGCATATTAAAGGGATAGATACTGAAGCGAGCGATGACCGTACGAGATCAAAATGCAAGTAACGCAAGCCCTCGATATTAATTGCGTATATACCATGAGCTAATAAAAATAAAAGCTAGGATCAAACATTTTTAACATCAAACATCAACCACCACGCGTCAGAGTAAAAAACAATAGTCCACATAGACACACATCATGCTACGTGATTTATCATGGCGCGTAGTAAACGCGGCGGTTAATACAAGAAAAGTGATATGTTCCATAAGCGCCCAGTTTACACATCCTTTCACGTGGTTTATCCTGGCAGATTATACGCGGCCGTTAGAACCCGCGAAAGGACGGCATTGTAAGAAATGCGATATGTCTAATACACTTGTAAAGTATCCTAGTATCCAAATGATTTAGCATGTGATACTAATATAATATTGATGTTAAAGCAAGCTGTATATTATTAAAACATTTTTTATAAATAAAAAAAGGAAACAAAATGTCTCAGTAATATTGTCCTATCATATTAAGATTAACGACGATATGAAACGATGATTTTGGCCAACGAACGTCTTTATTTTTCAGAAATGACAGAGAGGGTCACACACAAGCGGAGGAAAAAAACGCAACTTTGTTTAAAATAATTATTGGACAAATCAAAAACTTTTATATATAGTGAACAAGTACTCCATAACTTTCTGTAGAGGTTCCAAGGATTGAAAAAAGAAAACTCTCTGTCTTCCTCTACTATATATTTTATTGACGTCGACTAGTTTTGGCTTATTGGGCCAACATCAAGGACTACTAAATAATAAAAAAAAACAGGTGAAACTTCTCAAGACAAACAGTATGTGCTCTCATAAGAGAAGAAAATAAAAAACGTAAATAAAATATATAGTAGAGGAAGACAAGGAGTGTTCTTTTTTCAATTTTATAAATAGGCTCCCAAGTAACATTATTACCACTCAAGGTTTTATTAATTTGGTTCCTAGGTTATTTAGAGGGTGCTGTTATGGGTTTAAGGATCAATTTGGCTACATAAAGGTAATTTATATTGCCAATTACCTAAAGGGATGTTATACAACCAAAAAGTGATTTATAAAGGGAGTATAATAAAACTGATATTCCTTCTGCTCCTTTTAGATACTTTTGGTTTTATTGATTTCTGATTTATAAAGATGGTCTTATAAAACCATTTTACCTAAAGTTTTTTTAATTACTTTAGGGCAACACAAAAGTGTTTTATAATAGAGCTAAAAGGTTATCTTATATCCTTTTGATTTTATAGTTACCAGTAGTTTAAAAGTAAATATGATTAGATAGGCGGCCATATAGAACCTAGTTTCCTTAAGGTTTTTAAGAGTGGTAAGTATAAACTTAAGACTTTTGGTTTTTGCCATTACTTGTAGGCATTTTATAAAGGTTTTATAGGAAGGCTTAAAGGTAAACTTAATTCTTTTTTATTTATAGTTACCCATAGCTGTATATTAAATATTATATAAATAGGCGGCCATATAAAACCTTGTTTCCTTAAGCGTTCTAACAGAAGTAAGTAAATACTTTCGTGTTTTATTTTTTTAGGTATTTCTTGTAAGAATAATAGATATACTTAGGTACAGATTGGTATCTACCTATTGCAAGATTGATTATTTAAAGCCCAATAATTAATAATTGTTGAGTTTGCGTCCTCCTGGGTAGGACACCCAGGCCTAGATAAGGCCTGTTTAGACGGCCTAAAAGAGGTTGCCCTCCAACCTGCAGGCACAACAAATATCATTACACTGGCCCTCTCGATTGTGTCGAAATTGCACGATTAAAAACATTTAAAAGTGTTGAATTATACGCTTTTAAACACTTTAAAAACAAATACAAAAAATTTAAGTGAGGTTATGTTGAATATGTTTTCATTGTTCTTTTTTGTTGGTTTCATAAGGGCACTCAAAAATCCTTGTTGCGATACAGTAACAAATAAAACCAAGTGACCATCATAAAACCATAATGGCGTATATAAATTTATATTATATATAAAATATTTATCTAGTCGTTTTAGCAGTTTTTTTAACAATAATTTTACATTAATTTTGATTTATGTAAACCAAACAGACTTTTTTAATGGTGAATAGTGTAAATGATTTTTTTTTTAATTTCAAATATTTGTTATTTTGTTATCAAAAAACTATTAAAAAGCATTCTTGAGCTGGCGCGCTTGTTTTGAGAGCTTTTCAGATACGATTTTATCAGAAAAATAAATCTGGCAGGCAATTTGCTCATCAAGAAAACGATAAACTCGGTATATTTTTATGTGATAAAATAATTTTGGGACGCTGACATTTTTGGCAATTTTGTGACCTAAATTATTTTATATAGCCATTGTGAATCTAAAATATCGCCATAGCTTTTATAGTAAAACTTCTTTACTCTAAAGGTATTATGGTATTCAACAGAATCGCCAGGATACCAAATTAACAAATCTAGTTTTATAATAGGATAGAGGACGTTTCTGAGTTGCTTTTAGAACCTGGCATAATAGATTTAGGCTCTAAAAGGTTCTATACTGGTGGAACCGCTAGAGGGCGAAGCTGGAGTTTATTTCTTACGGTTTTATAGCGAGTTTAATACATAGGTTGCCACCACCAATTGGGGAGTGCCATTTAGGAGGTCTAAGGGGTATATAAGGGTAATGCGAACGTGCTAGCGACCAAACATTGAAACTAATGGTTTTAAGGAAAGGCGCTGGCAACCTTTTCTCTTCTGCTATAAATAAAGAAATGTTACTTGGGCTAACATAGTTACCCAGCCTGAACTCTTTAAAATAGTATGAATGTTATATAGTTTGGTTATGGCTATATTAGGGTTTCCATATCAGTTTTTTGAGACCCAGGACATTTAAGACTTAAAACCCGGACGAAATCCGGACTCTTTTAAAAAATTGATAAAGTAGGGTGACCATACGTCCGAATAAAGCCGGAAATTCGGGATTTTGGGCACAATGAAAATGTCCGGCCGGCTTTTTGTTTCGTCCGGCTTTTTGGCGACCAAAGACCTTTTGTTTTTTATCATCCAGGGGTACACCATAGGGGGGAGGGTTGTTGAGCCCTTCAAACCCAAAATATAGCCGCCCCCTCCAAACGAAATGAGCGTAATTTATCAGGAGCGAATCATGTCACTTGAAAATTTCCTATACTTTTGAAAGTAACCAAATTTTTGCATTTGGTATCATTTTTCCAGAAAATTTTTGACACCATTTATTATATCCATAATTTTTTTTTTTTTTCATTTTACCAAAACATTTTTTTTTATTTTCGCCTGCGCAGCGATTTTTGTATTTTCATAATTTTTTTATATTGCAAAAATTGTTTTCTATATTTTTTCGTGCCGCATTTTTTTTGCCTCTTTTTAAATATTTTTACAAATATTTTTCCTGGGTGCAATTTTTTACAAGTATAAATTTTTTCGAATATTTTGCCTGCGGTTCACGTTTTTTTTAGTATTTTTTGATGTTGCATGAACTACCTGTCCAAAGTGTGCTTAATTATTTCTTAAAATTTCACATTGCCATTGCCATTTTTATCCCACAAATCTTTTTGTGTCGTATATTTTTTATTCATCGTGGGGTGTGTTATGCCATCCGCCCCCCCCCCCCCCGTTTTTGCACATGGCTCGGCTAGTTGCGCCTAGCTTTTTTAAGATGGTTTTTCATATTGGTTTTTTTTGCAAATTCAGGTTTCTCGGTCCCAAGATACTTTTTTTTGAATATAATAGAATATGGTCGGTTTTTCAAACTGACCGATTTTGTCCGGCTTTTTTATCGAAAATCCGACTTTTTTGTTTATGACGTCCTCCTTTTGCGCTAAGCACATATGGTCACCCTAGATAAAGTAGTATACATTTTTATGTAAAACAATAAAACTACAAATAAATGGAAAATATACAGAATGTAGTCAGAGGGTAAATGCCACCTAGCGCTTAAAATAAATTTATGAAATTTGCTGATTGTAATGTTATTTTATTAAAAGAATGATTTTCAACAATAACCCGGACATTTTTTCGGAATCCAAACATGTCCGAGCAAATCCGGGGAGATGAAAACCCTAGGCTATATTCATATTTTTTGCTAATTTAATAACCTACATAACTTTTGACCTCTTCAGGGTTAAATTCGACCAACACCTTCAGTGTATAAGCGGAATATCTTGTCCCGATTTAGCACTCTTTTCGCCCTATGTTTAAAATTTATGAGTTACATTATTTATTGTATCCAAATGATGGCAAACCGCTAAATTTAAGCAAACTGAAAAATAATAATTTTAGGTAACCGAACACAACAAAAAAACCTCAAATAGTTTCGGTATACCTGATGCGTATTTCCAGTTCTTATTATACTTACAAATTTCTTAATTCGAAAGTGTGTGGTGGGCAAGTTTAAATTTAATAGAGATAAGAGGTATTTTAACACTTTTTGCTCACGACACAACAATTTTATGGCATCATAAAAACGAAACAATCTTTAAAAAAATAGTGCAAGAGGACATACAACGAATTAAAGAGTGGTGTGATGCAAACTTTCTCTGTTTTAAATTAGATCATACAAAAGTCCCCAGTTAGTTAAATTTCCCTTTGATGACCTAACTGTTTCCAAGCAAAGAATAACTCAGGATCAAAACACTAAACTTTTAGGAATGTATATAGAGAATAATAATAAAACTCTACTCGCATATTCCCTATCTTAATAAAAAAATACTCTGCCAATATATGGGCCCCCTAAGCTCACACTAGGTACTATAGTTATAGTCTACGTGTGAGCTAATATAACTAAAAACTGAAATATATTTTATTCAACTCCAGACTAAATTACCTTTTGTTTGATACCACACAAGCCATTTTTTGACTTAAACTCAAATTTTTGAAATCTACCCCCACCTTAAAAAAAAACAAAACACTAAAATGTATTTTGTTAAACTCCGGACTCAATTACCTTTCGTTTGATATCACACACGCCATATTTTCACCTAAACTCTAATTTTTAACATATACCCCCACCCTTTTTTTAAATAAATTAAAATGTATTTTGTTTAACTGCAGACTCAATTATATTTCGTTTGATATCACACACGCCATATTTTCACATAAACTCTAATTTTGAAATCTACCCCCACCCTTTTATTTGGTTTCTGTTTGGTGGATTTTGTTCATTTTTAAATGGGACCATCTCGACCTAAGACCCAGCCTAGGTACCAAATTTCATTAAAATTGACCAAGCGGTTTTTGAGTTATGCGCGTTGGTTGTTACAGACAGACATACAGACATACAGACATACAGACAGACAGACAGACAAACAGACAGACAGACAGACAGACAGACAGACAGACAGACAGACAGACAGACAGACAGACAGACAGACAGACAGACAGACAGACAGACAGACATACAGACAGACAGACGGCGCAATAAAAAAGTTTAAAAATCATCTGAAACGCAAAGATATATAAAAAATTTAAAATCGGAGCAACTTTTTTTTTCTCGAAAAAATTAGGATCACCATAGCTCACACTACTATAGTATAGTATATGTGTGAGCTAATATCGATAGGTAGTTACGCCGCGCCATAAGACAAACATTTTTCGAACTTGGTTGTGAAATGGCCAAAACAACTTATTACGCCCTCGTTGATTCTCATTTACGCTATGGAATAGCCTTTTGGGGGAATTGCAGTCAGTATTTGTTTAGATCTGTGTTTGTAATTCAGAAAAGATGCATCAGATATATTTGCGAAGGAAAAATCAGACCATTGTAGGCCGTTGTTTATGAGAGAAAAAATATTACCTCTTTGTTGCCTTTTTATACTGGAAACAGTGGTGCTTTAAAAGTCACACATTTGAACAAACCTACCAAACAAGAAGTCAAGAATATAACTGCATACTACTGCCTATTTCTAGGTCCCAATTGACCCAAAACTCGATAATCTACCGCAGTGTTAAAATTAGCTCACACTACTACTATACTATATGGTGATCCTAATTTTTCGAGAAAAAAAAAGTTGCTCCGATTTCAAAAATTCTTATATATCTTTGCGTTTCCGATGATTTTGAAACTTTTTGTTGCGCCGTCTGTCTGTCTGTCTGTCTGTCTGTATGTCTGTAACGACCAACGCGCATAACTCAAAACCGCTTGCCCGATTTTAATGAATTTGGTACTTACGCTGGGTTTTGGGTCGAGATGGTCCCATTTAAAAATGAACAAAATCCACCAAACACAAGCCAAATAAAAGGGTGGGGGTATATTTCAAAAATTAGAGTATGTAAAAATATGGCGTGTGTGATATCAAACGAAAGGTAATTGCGTCTGGAGTTAAATAAAATACATTTTACTTTAAAAAAAAGGGTGGGAGTAAATTCAAAAAATTAGTGTTTATGTGGAAATATGGCATGTGTGATATCAAACGAAAGGTAACTGAGTCTGGAGTTAAACAAAATACATTTTAGTTTAAAAAAAAGGTGGGGGTAGATTTGAAAAATTAAAGTTTAAGTCAAAACATGGCTTGTGTGGTATCAAACGAAAGGTAATTGAGTCTGGAGTTCAATAAAATATATTTCAGTTTTTAGTTATATTAGCTCACACGTACACTATAACTATAGTACCTAGTGTGAGCTTAGGTGGCAGAGTATTTTTAATAAGCTTCCAAATAGACTCAAAAGCATTCAGTCGGAAAAAATATTTAGGGTTAAGGTAAAAGATTTACTATTGGAGAAGGCATATTATAGTATTAATGAATTTTTCGACGACCAGTTATAGGATAATTGACAAATATATTTAAACATTTAAAATTTTTATTTTATTTGTGTATGTATCAGATAGTTCTGTTCGTTGTTTCTTGTGTTTTATATCTAACTTTAACATATTTTATTTTAACATATTTTGACGTTTTAAACATATTTTAACACATTTTAACAAATTTTAACATATTTTAACATGTTTTACATATTTTAATTTAATGCTCAAGAGAATTTTGTTGTATTTCGATAACAGTAAGTGACAGTACCAGAATAGTTCGGTTTTATGTAACTAAATTGGACGTAGCACGTAAAAGAGACTGATAGGTGGAGAGAGAGCATATTTGCAAAGGAATA